>JAQISU010000080.1:4937500-5547500 GCA_029339505.1 Unio delphinus
TGACTTATACGTTTGGCAACACGAAACATGTTACTTACTGTAAATGGGTGTGTATACGTCTATTCTGTAACACCGCTGTCAGACTTGTAGGTAACTATCGTCCAGGTGTATATTGAAGTAAAAAAAAATATGCGTGCGCAGAAAAGTTGAACAACTTTCAACTGGCTCATTTTTGTACCGTCGCGTCAAGTGATTTATCTTTTATTATATATGACATCATTTGCTTGCAAAACATATCAACTAAGGTATGTTATAAAATGTATTTGCTCATTTACATTTGGCAAGGGAAAACAATCAATGAAGGATCAACTGAATAGAGGGAAGTGTACTAATGTTCTCAGTCGCTTTCACAATGCTTCTAAAATCAATCAAAGAAATATTACAAAATATGTTAATACAATTGTGAGGATTGCATATGTGGATCTTTATTTATGATTGCAAATTGGTGGATTTCAATTTCATTTATTTTTCATTTTATTATATTACACTTTTGCGGTGCTATTTAATTTAAGTGTTAAACAAATAGGACGGGTGGAATATTATCATGTAAAGCAAGCATAAATATGTGAAAAGACAGAGTTGTAAATATTAAGCTTGAAACATATCTATCTTTGCAATATCCCTAGACGAAAAATTTAATATTTTAAATATCTTGGAACAGAAGCAAATTAGTTATTTGATTAACATAGTTTGAATGTAACACACCCAATTCCGTAAACAATATCACATTATATATTTGAAGCAGACGGCTTCTTAAAATTATAGGCTAGTGTATTTGGTAAAGTGTTGTCTGGTGAAGAAACGAAAACGCTTTCTTAATATGGGTCTAGAAATCGTATTGATTTTAGAGAGCAGGAATAATAAAAGTATAATTTTATATGTGCATATAGCCATGGCAATGATGGATTGCAAATCAAAACATTTACCTGTATGGTAATCAACTTTAAATCTTATAGAGCAAACTCGCAGAGGCGATCAATAACTTATAAGACATTTTCAAGTTCATGAATAATCTCGATGTTTATCTTCATCTAGGAAAGGTGGTCCTGTGAATAGAAGGATAATGTAACAAAGTCATAGTTTAACACACGTATCCAAGAGATAACACATAACAGTTGGGCTAAGTGGATAAGTGAGAAGAGGTTGAAACAAATTCAAACCAATCGGCAAAGAGGGGAAGAAATGTTTCGATAATGATACATTAGATAATCTTTCACTAACAAGACAGCGTTTGGAAACATTATCTGTTGAGAGTTTCGAAGCTTACCCACAAATATTATTTTTTTGTATTTTCGCCAAAACATGGAGCCACCGATATCATCTGCAACACGTTAGACCAATACGACTTTCACTAGCATGTTTTGGACACTATCGGCAACCACATTTAATATTTCATCAAGTCACCTCTCTCTCTCTCTCTCTCTCTCTCTCTCTCTCTCTCTCTCTCTCTCATATATATATATATATATATATATATATATATATATATATATATATATATATAAATTGCATTATTCATTCCTATAGCATCGCTACAGTTTAGTTTACAAGTTTTATAGGTTTCCTTTCGTAACGCCCTTTATATGTATGGCCCCAAAATAGCATGCTGTTAACGTTAGTATTCAACAATTACAGTTTGTCTGGAATGTTACTGTCACACATATTTACTTCATTTTGGCATTTCGATTTACTACACTCATATCTCAACAATGTTTGGATAATACCTTTTTAGGTATGATTTATTTGTATGTAAGATCAATGTATTATGTCTCCTACGTTGATGTTTAATCTATTCCTTTGGTTTTATAATGGGGTACCTAATGTGCGTCTTATGAAATTGGTGACTGTGTTTAACTTGTATTTTGTAATATACACATAGATTAGGACGTAACTTACTAACCATACCCTAACATTAATCAGTCTAAACATATCGTGTTTTTAAAATATTTTAAAAATTTATCCCAAGATGGGTGTTTGTTGTACCTATGAACACAATTACCTCGAAACGAAATATATTATCTGATATGTTGATTGATTAATTAAATTTTAACGGCGCACCAGCACTTTTAGGCTATTTAGCGCCATATAATAGGTTATATGTTTGAAAAATAGGAAGGTTTAACATCGACCAGCGACATAGAAAACCAAATAGTTCAAAGTAAAATGGTGAGATGTTGGTATTTGCCGAACAGTAAAAGTATGAAATCTTTTAAAATTGATAAAAGGTCCTATATCGACCAGCGATATAAAATAACAGATGGTTGAAATTAAAAACGGTAAGATGGTAATGGTGCAAAATAAAGTTTCCCGATCAACGGGAGAGGTAAATGTACTATGTTAATGAAAAAGGATGAAAAGGTATTAAAATGGGACGGTATATATATATATATATTGCATAAAACTACACAAGGTCATAGCATAAAAGTCCAATTTTTGAGTAAAGATTTACTGCTTTCAGGAACTCTATAATACGAGTGATGTTTATAGTATCAAAATGTTCTTTCCTATCATGCACAATGTAATAACGATCGCGCGTAGGTTGCAAGTCAAAGCACTCTATCATAAGGTGATTGACAGTGAATGGTTCATTGCAGTAAACGCACTCTGGTGGGTCTTCGCCTTTAAGTATGTGTGTGTGGGTGATATAAGTATGACCAATTCGGATTCTTGCAATGACTACCTCCTCCCTACGTATGGATCTGTAGGAAGGGGTCCATTCTCCCAGTGCTGGCTTGATTGCATGAAGTTTGTTATTTACAGCATCATTCCATGACGCCTGCCACTTCTGACGAAAGAACCTTCTGATACAAGGTTTAAAATCAGTAAAAGGTAATTTAAAATCAGATGGTCCTAGAGTAAGAGCCCTTTTAGCAGCGCGATCTGCTTTTTCATTACCTTTAATACCAATGTGGCTAGGTAACCAACAATATATTATGTTGTGGTTGACACTCAGCTCATTATGTTTAAGGAGTATGTTTTTCAATATTGGGTTCTCCAGGTTTCTATTGTGTAGTGACTGGAGTACTGATAGCGAGTCGGAGAAAATGATACTGTTTAAAATATGTTTCTTTTCTATGTGTTTTCTATGTCCCAAGATGGGTGTTTGTTGTACCTATGAACACAATTACCTCGAAACGAAATATATTATCTGATATGTATGTATGTATGTATGTATGTATGTATGTATGTATGTATGTATGTATGTATGTATGTATGTATGTATGTATGTATGTATGTATGTATGTATGTATGTATGTATGTATGTATGTATGTAAAACTTAAAGTATCCTTTTACACTCTGATTATCTGTTATCTATACTCTTATTATCTGTTATATATATATATATATATATATATATATATATATATATATATATATATATATATATATATATATATATATATATATATATATAATATGTAGAACTCAAAGTATCCGTTTATAATGTGATTATCTATCTATGTGTATAACAGTTGAATTAGACATGGGGTTAATAACATATTTTAACGTTTAAATGTGCGAGTAGAGTACTGGATACATACTGCACAATACTATAAATATTAACGCGTCAATTAATAAAGATAATTTTGTGTTCATACCGCTATTTCACAAAGTATTTTAAAAATATAATCAAGGTTTCTTCTTTTTCAATAATTAGTTAGTCCTTCATTAATAGTTATATGATTATAAATCTTTGACAACAGTGGCTTTAAGAAAAAATTCCAACTACACAATCTATTAATATAAAAGTGTCATCTAGTTATAAATGTCCCGTTTGCAAGACACTTCAACTACCTTTCTATGTTGCAAGAAATGTATGTTAATGTTTATGATATTGATTGTGGGAAGGAATGATTAAGTGATCAAGTAAAAGGGTGAGTTTAGTTAGATTGTTTTTGCTCTGCGTGTACTTCAAGTGTAGCATATTCACCGAAACTTAGATAGGCCTTGCTTGTATTTCAGTAACGATTTTCCGAATTAAAAGTCTGCCTTGAACATGTATATGCATACCAGCATGGAGTGCGATACTCTCTGGACGGAATAATCATACAGGAGTGGTCATAATCCGGAATTGCATAACACCAAGGTAAAGAAAACAAATCAGGCTTGGAGATTTATGAGTGCTGTATTAGGGCAGTATTTAGTCGTAGCTTGTCGCTTGGATTGTATTAACATTATATTGTTGACAAACAATGTAGAAACAACGCCAAAGGAATATTATATCCTTTATGTTTGTAAAAGAAATATCATTGATTGCCCCTTGCACGACATATGCTGTATTATATGGAGGTTAAACATTTAATCTTTATGTGCATGATAGCACCAGTGTATTGAAATGCAACACTCGCTCTCTCAAATGCAAAACGATCATGGCAAAGCTTTTGAGAAAATATTCAATTAGTATTAGAATTATTTCGATCTTGCACTAAATATTATCTTAACGTATGGAATAAAAGTTTTATTTTATTATGAGTATTATAATTGTCATAAGGATGGAATAATAGTATTATTTTAGTATGAGTATTGAAACTGTAATAAGGATGTTTCAGGTGTATTTGGAAAACTTCCATTAATCGACGCATTTTCTCTCAGCTATGGTATTGTATCTTCTCCATTGAGCGTGTAACAAATGTGATTTGTCCACGTTACACAAATGATGAAGCATAAGATAAATCTTTAAAAAAATTCATTGACAAATTCCATAATTCATTTTTACCAGTTTCTACTTTTTCCATTTCCTCGGTCATTTTTTGCCAACTTGACAAGGCATTTACATCAGCAAAATTGATGCATATATTCAATGTGGTTTGAAAATGATTAGTTAGACATACATACTTAATGGACTTTACAAATTACATAACTAGCAGAGTTAATATAACCATGGATCGAAGAGATTAAGTGTGCTAATATGACTTAAAGATGGACATAAAATATGTTTTTCTTAATCTTTGGTCTCTCATATTCATTAACTCACCGTGTGCGTATGTGTCTTTACCTGTAATGCATATCCGAGTCTATATGAAATATTAATGAGTGTCATATTAATGACTTCCTGAATCACATTTCGTATTATTTCCATTTTTGTGGGTGCTTTCTCTCTTAGGCATACAGAATATGTATAACTCCGCAATGCGTCTACGTAAAACAACAGATTCAATCGAGGCAAAAAGGTTGGAAACCGTAACATACCTTACTCCCTGAGGGTTGAAAATGTCAGTTGATGCAGGAGATAAATGGTTACCTGGGATTGAGATACCAATAATACCTTTGGGGATATCGTTAAAAACGCACATCGAATCAATTGGATGGTTCTTAAAGGCTAGAAAGAAATATAACAATTACGTTCCCCTACCATAGTGTGTTACTGGCATTGCAAAGTATAATACTGCCTCTATTTCATTTATTGCATGCGCAACACTTTCTTTCCGATTCTTGACTGATTAGCTCTCTTTCTGTCATTCCGAGTTTGAACACAATGCATTGAACGAATTACCAGGAAAGGAAATCATGGTCGTACATAAACACTCTCAATAAGTATTCAGCATGATGCACGTAAACACTCGCTATCAGGATTCGGCATGGTCGAACATACGCACTATCCATAAGTATTCAGCATGATTGTACATAAACACTCTCTATAAATATTCAGCATGATACAAATTGTATGAGGTGAAATGAACAGGTGGTGCATACCAGTATGGCATGTCAAAGGATGTAAATCTGATTAAATTTATGAATGGCTCCTCTCGGTAAGGGGATGATACATTTGGCTCATTTACCTGACAACACACCTTAAAACCGTGAAAACAAAACTACCAGCCGAACTCTCAGAAAATGGAAGAGACGCTTTGTACCATGTCTCTTCCACGGGAGGTCGTAAGTTCGATCTACGGCCGAGTCATACCAAAGACTTTTAAAAAAGTGGTACTAACAGCTGCCTCGCTTGGCGCACAACATTAAGAACATAGTGTTAGGACTGGTCGGCCTGGTGTCAGGAGACTGAGACCGTGTCGGACATCATGCTACATGTCTGCGGCATGATATCCCAGTGCTAGACATCACTAAAAATTGCCATACTACAGACATTGCAGCGATTTGACTGAAACATTCTTAAAAAACTACTTTCAGAATCCTAATCAAGCAAACAAATAAACCAAAATGAATCATAATTCCTAAATGGCCATAATTGTCGATCTCAAAGATCTGTTTATAGTATTCACATCACATATACTATTCAGACTTGTTCATCTGAATAGAAAGTAAAAAATAACGTTGAGAACATTCTGTTATAAGCGATATAGGTTTCTCAAAGAAGGGAACATTACTCACATTTGGCATTGGATCACGTTTCGTCTGTTGAGTGGATAGGACAACGTCTTTGTCTCTTCGTCTCGATGTTGATTATGACAGCAGGGAAACTGTGTTAAGGATAATGTTTTAAAGGGAATTAGAAAGAGGAACGTATTCTGCTGTTACCATCGGCAAGTACTTTGAGCGTAATCATTAATTAGAAGACCTTTATTATGTTATGGGCTCTTTAAACAAACTGCATTCAACGATAAAAAGTACATTCGATATTACTATAAGTAATGTATCAATTTCGGTCGTAGAGAACATCAAAAGTAAAATTAATGGCATCACTATCATGGCTCAAGTTAAAAACACGAATATTCATCAATAAGTTGAATTTTCTTTATGCCATTCTAAACCATGTAAAGGACGTATACCATATAGTCAAACACATATGTATCGAATAAATATTTTGGATGACACTGTGTTTAAATCATCGTTACCAGAGTTAGGTCAGCATTTTTTAAATATTAACTGCAATATTGATATCGTTAATAATTCTTTCCAAAAACGTATCGTCTGTTACACAACTTGGATCTTTACAATATAAAATCAAAAAGATAAATAAATATATCATACATGTTGTTATTAAATATAATACAAGTTTGCATAATAGAGGTAAGGGTATACATAAATATTGGGATTTATTTAAATTATCATGGAAACTGATTGCTAAATTACTACACAAAAACATAACCACATCTGGTCACAAAATGACAAAACTTTTAAAGATTTAATAATAAATTATAATTAGAGAAAACGTCATACAAAAACTATCGTGAACTAAATGTAATATAGGTTATGTTTGCACTGTTCTTTCATTAACGAAAATCTTTTTTAATAGGAAAAATACGGGAGAATCGTTTATTATGCGTTGCAATAGTAATTGCGAAAGATCAAATATTATTTATTTGATCACATGCCTAACATATAGCTATCAAAATATTGGACAAACTAGTCAACACATATATAAACATATGAACCAACATTGATCATACATAATAAATATATCGATGAATCATTTTCTTTACACTTTACCGTACATTTTAACAAGAGTTATCCTACTGTGCTAGATTTCTCCATTGAACATATTCTTATAGCTGATTCTGAGATGGAACGTCTGCTTAATGAAGTACGATATATCCAAAAGATCTAAATTCCAAAACACCTAACTAAATTCATTAATATTTTTGAATAACAATTATGTCCCCTGTTTACAATTAGTTAACAATTATTGCACATTCTCAAATAATGTACGAATAAAATAAATGTTCTGAAAGAATATTAAAATTAATTCTCTATGAAATGCTTGATTTTGTTTAGTTATAGCATGCACGACATATGTCTGTGACATGATGTTCCAAAGCTATACATCAGAATAAACTGGTAAAATGCAAACTTATTAGTGATATGAGTGTAATTATTGATATGCATACATGTACATACATACATACATACATACATACATACATACATACATACATACATA
This sequence comes from Unio delphinus, assembly GCA_029339505.1. Classification (NCBI taxonomy): domain Eukaryota; kingdom Metazoa; phylum Mollusca; class Bivalvia; order Unionida; family Unionidae; genus Unio; species Unio delphinus. Next base: position 4,945,342 of record JAQISU010000080.1, read on the forward strand.
CATACATACATACATACATACATTTAATATTCGTGAACAAAACTAAGTTACATAAAGACGCACAAGTAGAAAATCACAAAAGATTTAATTCTAATTAGTTATTAATTAAACTTTCACGAGGCAATTAAAGTTATGTTAAAAAAAAACTTAAATCGATCCTAACATTCTACCATATGTATATGGCAATAGAAAGTTAATAAAACTTATATATATATATATATATATATATATATATATATATATATATATATATATATATATATATATATATATATATATATATTGATGTATTACAATTGCAATGCCCATCACGCAATTGAGTGAATTGACAATAATACGCAAAGTAATAGTTTAGTGCAAAGTCCATGGACAGATGTTTCCAGTTAAATTAAACCTAAGCACAATACAATCAAGCACATTAACTTACCTATTTTTCAAACAGCAACATCGATATATATGTAATATGAATCCGGATAACTGCTCAACAATATCTTTGTATATAGGACGATGTCTTTTGGACTGATGAATGATGGCAAATATTTTTTTTTATCAAACCATCCATAGGCGAGAGAGAGAGAGAGAGAGAGAGAGAGAGAGAGAGAGAGAGAGAGAGAGAGAGAGAGAGAGAGAGAGAGAGAGAGAGAGAATTGTATTGTATGTTCATTAACGCAGAATAGTGTCTTTGACGAACTGTAAATATATTACTATAGTTTAATTACCTCTTGTTTTTTCGTGATTGTACTTAGTTCTATTCCACGCTAATTTACCTACACTAGTACGTGAATCCCTGTCAGTTCATATTTGGTGTAAAAACTGCTGTAAACTTGCATATTAGTTTGATCAGTAAACAATGATATCGTTAAAGACAAAAATGCTTGTATATGCTATGAAGACCATTGCATGATATCAGACATAATAAGATATATAAGGATTCGACATAGTGTGGAGATCGCTTCTGATATTTACAACCGTAATGTCATTAACCTCTGCGTTCCACCGTTGGATTGAAATTCACGGAATAATTTGCAGGGCTCAGTCCGAAGCGTCGCTGATGTGGATCTGAGCCACCAAATTGGACTTTATCAGGTTTGTCAGTCGGGTTTTTGTTGACGTCGAATGTAGAGAACTTGCGAACTTTCAGATCAAGGTCGAAAACGTAATAATCTAACATGAGCATTCAAACTATTGTTTTGAATCTACCAGGCGCCGTTGCTAATAACCTGGTTACTATTGATTAAACAGTGAAAACCGATGTGCTTTTGCCTCTATCAAACATTAAGTTAAGCACATAAATTGGAGATTAAACCATATCGTGATGAAATAGAGTTCAACTGATACAATATGAAATAGATGATGTTGACGCTGCAATGAAGTTGTATGTGTATATAAAAATGCATTATGTCATGGTTATTTTGTTAACATAAACATTAACAATGTTTCTACTGAATCTAACAATGTTTAGGACCAATATCATTCCATACTATCCAGAGATGTTGGCACGTACGACCGTTTGCACGTGACGGCGGCATTATGTCGTTGAGATGGTGATGGTAACCAATTCTGACATATACTTCGTTTTAATGAGGTAACGTATGTATACTATTAAAAAGATGCTATAGTTCATCATTAGATTGTAAATTCTTTTTGTCCTTATTTTTGTTGCTACTAATGTACATTAATTGTTTTCCTTGCTCAAGCAATTCATTATTTGATACAGTGTATCGTTCAGCACTTTATCCGAGAGTATCCCACTATAATTGGAAGTATTATTATTTTGTGTATATCTTTCATCAACGTATGTTTTGGCCTCTACATTATTTGTTGAAGGGTTAACATGTATTATGGTTCTCACTCTTGTGACACGCACTTGGATATGTAAGTAAGCTATAACACTTAAATCTGTCTGGAGAAAGACCGGATAAACGCGTCATGTATATTCTGTAAAACAGCTTGTATAGTCGTATCATATATGTTGATATTTAAAATGCTTGATTTACGCTGATGAATGGCCACTAAAAAATATTCTATACCGATCCGTTCGGATCTACAACAGTTCTTTCAAGAAAGAGAACCTGCGCGCAAGAAGATTATCAACAATTTAATTCATGCATTTGGGCAATATCAGGGAAATATTGCTTCGTTTCGAAGAGACAGAAGTTCCGGAAAGTTGGTGATATGGATCATGAATCATCCTGAAATCATACTAGAGTTGAAGAAATGTCTGGAAACCAATGATGGAGTAACGATAATGGACAAAATAACAGCCATTGCAATGGGTATGATTACATTCACAAATTATTTGGGTATTGTATATCTATAGCGAACGTATCCATGGATGACAGAAGTCTGTGGTGTTTGTCTACACTGAATATATATCCTTTCTTAACGTTATAATTAAACTCAGTTTTACCACCTGTTCCAACATTTCAAATAATATGCTACTATATTTGCAAAAGTACAATAAGCAAAAAGTTTGTTATTAGTATGTGGGCTCTTTGCATGTGTTAGGGTGAGGTTTATTGAAAGAAAATTAATTCGTGTCGGACCAATTACATGCTCGTACGATTTCCAGACATTTAATTAATTTGATAAACCGATATCCAACTCACTTCTGCACTATAGCACATCTGTTTCACAATTTATATTACATTAACTTTAAAAAAATTTAAAGGATAAAATTAGTGAGTTTCGAAATCAATAATCATTGTCGCAAATGCATTAGCAACATATAAGGTCTGTAATGGGTTCTGCTTCGAAAGGGATTTTCAGAAAGCTTTTCGGCAACAAAAACTCAACTACATGCTCGATTTGGAACTTAAATCAGCCTGAAGATTCGTATCGGAAACAATTACTCATACACTCACCTTTTCCTAGCATTCACGATGCACGTGTTTGGATCACATCTACAGACTAAAAGTACAATTCTTTATTTGTTATTAATATTCTACATAGATATATGAGCACATTACAGCTTGATATTTAACAAATCATGGATAACTCATATCTCGTTTATTAATAAGTGGTTTTTCCAAACACACTCCATTCGTGAAGTGACATTAGTCTTGATGTATCGAAATGATATAATCCACATTGCTTTCTAACGAAGTCACAATATTTTGAGTAAAATCATACTAATCAGTTATCCACACTTTCATACTCACATACGGGCAATTGTCAATCACAAAACATAATATAGTATATAATAAGTATGACCGTAGTTGCGATCAAAAATGTTATGGATACCTGAAAAATGAAAGAAGCTTGTTATTGAAGAATATAAATAATTTGCATACAGATCAATGGATAGAAGGGTAGATAGTGAAAATATAAACATTGCTTAAGTTCTTAAAATCTGACATAATAAAAGCACAATATAAAGTTATGATGGATAACTAAGACGTGTAAATATGAGAAAATACAAAGCACGATATACCAGATAGTCAGATTATGTATATATCGAGTACAAGATAAATACATTTTGTACAGTATATTGGCGATTTCCAGTCGATATGAAAAGCATGACCACATGCAACCTGACAATACATTTTAAATTGTACCACGAGGCAAAAATTAACTATTAAGCAGACAAAAAATATTTTAAGCACAAGCAACTTATCATATAAGCAAACAGGTGCAAAACTCACAATGGAACATTGATTTCACGATAACTAGTAATGAAAATGAAGAACTATGATCATATAAGTATATGAAAACAAGCTTTACATACAGAATACATATCAATGTATACGTTCATATGAATGTATTTAATGATATCGTAATAGGTGAGATATAAAAAGTATCGATGGGGAAGAAAAATAACAACGCAACTTTCAAGGTTGTTAGTATAAACATACTAAGCGAGCAAACCGGACTGGCTGAAAAGAGATAGAGAGGATAGATTCAGTCACTTATGGGGATGGGATTGGATATATATTTTCTACTTGGGTACGTATGTCGTGCGATTTGGCTTACCTTGTGTCCTCACATATTGGTAGTATTCACCAATGGAAGAAGAAACCAGGATTTTGTTCAAACGCTTAACAAAGAAAAAGGAAATTAAAAAAACCACTTGAATTAGCCATCTTTATCGTAGATATTTACTTAAACATACCTATAATGAGATAATCAGATTGCAAATTGCATATAAATATAACATGTTAACTAATGGTGGCGACCATAAAGGCGTGACACATTATGATAGCAAAAGGACTAGGAGCGGTGAGCAACAGTTATAGATTTATAACATTATAAACTAAACAAAAGCAGTAAACCGTGAAAATAAAATTACTAAATCGAATTAATCCAGAAGGCAACCTCTCTTTAAATTTCCAATGTAAAAACACATGTAATTTCGATATTGTTAACCCCATATATTCCTTATTATTACTGTACGCGGGCTTGTACGAATGGTTTACTACATATTTTCGGGTGCAATGAACATGAAAACATTTGATCTAGATAAAACAACTCGGAACTTCTTTGATCACCCAGTAACTCCAATTAGCCAGCCAGTTTGGTAAAAGCGGGATTAACCGTGCACGTGATACATTAATGTTGTAATAACGATACACCGTCATGTTAAACCGAGGTAACGGTAAATGTCATCTGTGAATTCACTGTTATGGTTCAAAATTATCAGACATGTAGCTCTCATTTTTTTCCAAATTGCCTAGCCTCTGAAGAACTTGACCATTACGAGTAAAATGTTTCATTAGTCTGACACCAATGAATAGTATATGAAAATCAATAAGGAATTGGTGAATATTGGATTTACCACAACGTAAAGCCAATGCTATTCCAATTCATTCTCCCAATAATGTATTAAATATTCACAATCCCATTAATTTCAATAATAAAATAAAAACCAAAATATGAGATTCTGCAGGTGTAAAATATTGAAATTAGGCAAAGCAACAGAATAAAAATATTAGTACACATCACTTTATTGTGTATTGGGAAAATATATTTGTAACCAAATGAGTGATGCATACAAAATGTAAACCATAATAGTGTAATAGTAAAAGTAACACACACACATACGTACATACATACATACATACATACATACATACATACATACATACATACATACATACATACATACATACATACATACATGCATGCATGCATGCATGCATGCATGCATGCATACATACATACATACATACATACATACATACATACATACATACATACATACATATGTACATATAAAGATAGATATATATATATATATATATATATATAGATATATAGATAGATAGATAGACAGACAGACAGACAGACAGACAGATAGATAGATAGATAGATAGATAGATAGATAGATAGATAGATAGATAGATAGATAGATAGATAGATTGACTACCTTTTCTTGAGGTGATAGGATATGTCTCGAGGAGATGATTGTGTGCGTGGCAAACATTTTTGGGCAATCGGATAATTGCATTAGAAACGGGTATATTGCAAACGCTCACCATAATCTTCAATTGGAAAGGATACATGTTCAATCGATCCAGCATCATTATTGTTTATATTTGTAATGAAACCACAACTTATTCTACCTAACGTTGTAGTTGACTTAAATATTTGTGAGTAATTAGTTGTAAATATATATGGCCTCAACGCATTTCAACTATACAGGCTTAGTAGGAATACAATGAAATGCGACGGTATCGAAATTGCCCACTGGCTAGCTGGCAGGACATTGGATTAGTGTAGCTGAATTTTAAGTTGTCCTGACAAAAGCGCATAAATGCTGCTTTCATATTTCTCTGGGTACGATACATTACTACCGTAGCATTGGACACAATGTCGTCGAACACCAATTGCCAAAAGTAATCATAGCGAGTTTATGGCTAACTTATATGAAATATATGATAATACTTAATTAGTTAATGTTATTGGTATTTCATTGTATTTCATTCCTTAAGTTACACAACGATTGCTCAATATTTGTCATTTATGTCTTATATTTCAGAACATGGGATAAGTGCAACCAACATAACTACGCTACGCATAAAAAAAGATATACAATTCCTTGAAGCTTGGGCGGTAAGAATTGACCAAGTCATACAAAATCAATCTTAAGCCGTGTTGATGAACTTCGTTTTCAAAATAAGCTTAATGTCTGAGTCATATTAAGTAATATTGTCTAATATGTATCGACGTGCCAAGAACCATTTTATTAACTCAAGTTCAGATTGCTAAATCTGACCAGTTGATTCAATAGTTTTATCTGTACACCATCAACAATACAAGATATTGTATATACAGATCAATTTATATAGTATCACCTTGACAAGGAAATAATATTCAATAATTAAAGTAGATGTGGTACTCGTCTTGAATTAGCGCTTCATTTTAATAATGAGTAAATAGGGGTAAATAGTATATTTACCACGGATTTATAGGTCACATGGTTACCACGCATATTAATTAATATTAATATATACCTTACATTATATGACGAGGTAGAAAAGCAGGGCAAACAGCACAGGTAAACATATTTCTTTGTTACACACAAACCGTATTTCTCTATCGGTATTCCAGCAAACTAGTCGTTGACATCTCAGTGCTATCATGGTTTTATTACGTTGTTTCGATTACAGACAATGTCAGCATCCTCCACATTGATTTTGTCAGATCATTATTGTTTCAACACGAAGCAAAATGTGGTATAAGGCTGGCATTGCCGGGGAGGGAGTGGGAGACAAGCGCGTCACTCCAGAAATCCTAAAAGAAGGCTTGCGTCTCTGATCGCGTGTGTCAACTAAAATTCAGCTTCTGGCCTTCACGACTTGTTTAGTTTTGAAGTCCGGCAGACCGCGTTATCCACGAATAGACAAAGGGGTGAATGTGGGCCACTAGCGCCTTTACACCAGTTGCTTCGGGTAGATGGGACTAGTAAAACTTGGATGGTATCTTCTCTAGGAGAAGAAAAACTCCGATTCCAAAACCTCTGCTGCCTTCATTTGAAAGGCTAAGGGAGTTAACCCCAACAAAACTCTGGAGACGGAGTCCCATAGGCGGTCTGACATTGACATCAATGTCATTCTGGCAACTTCTTCAACACCGTTCGTGCCAAGCTGCATCGACATTCGTCATTCTCTTGGGCCCACCAGCTGTGTGGACAGCTGGGATCTGCTGCACGGGAACAGCTGATTCTCCATACCAACCTGCCCGGGCATTGTAGCTCCACTGGAGAGACACCCAAGTGTTGTCGTATGGCGTCGGCACAACACGAGAAGTAGCAGTTTACCAGTTATAATACAAACTTTGATTGGCGTAGAGCTTGGCGTCAAGGGTTACTTCTGAAGGTGGTAGAGATCATCGGGTCTCACTGGACAGCTACCGCCCGCCTTAGGCTGAGCGGCCCTATGTCAGTTAGGTGCTGCAGCCATGGCCTGTCTGCCTCACTGGGTGCGTGGAGTTTAGAGACCTATCTCGACAAGTGGGCCACAAAATTTGTCAGCAGGATAGACTCAAAGAAGAAATAAGAAAATTCTAGCTCTTAGAACGTTATGACCTGTGTCCTGGATTGACCAATGACCAACAGCAGATTTACGATGCACGGACGACTGCCGTCACTAACAAAGAACTCTCCCGACTAAACATCGACGTTGCCTGTCTTCAGGAGACCCAAATGACTCACGATGGCACCATCAGGAAAACCAATTACACGTTCTTTAGGCAGGGGAAGCCATGGAATGAACCTAGGCAGCACGGTGTAGGCTTTGACGTAATGCACACGTTAGTTGCCTTCGTTGAACCTCCGGTGTCAGGTACTGAGGGAATCCTTATCTTCAGAAAATCAACATCCTTAGGCCCGGTCAGCATCTACAGCGTGTATGTTCCAACCCTCTTCTCCACCCACGAGAAGAAAAGCAAGTTTGATTAGGCTCTGGATCATGCAGTATCCATTATGTAAAACATCGAAAGCCGTTTACTTACTAGGAGACTTTAAAGTTAGAGTGGGGGCTGACCATGAGGCCTGGTCCGTCTGTCTCGGCTTTTACGGAAGGAACAAGATCAACGAGAACGGGCAGCGACTCCTGGAGATATGCTGCTCCCTCAGCCTATGTGTGACCAAAACTTTTTTCCAATGCAATGAGATCCACCAGGTGTCTTGGAGACACCCACTTTCACTCCACTGACACCAGCTAAACCTTGTCATGATAAGGCTTGTGGAACTGGCAAGCGTCCTCCTCACCCGCAGCTACCACTGTGCCGACTGAGCCAAGAACCATTCAATTGTGGTCAGTAAGGTGCGAATATTATCCAAGAAGATGATCCATGCAAAGAAGAAGGATCACCCTCGCAGCATCAACACCTCTTGTGCAAGTAACCCAGAGAAACCAGAACAGTTCATCAGCAATGTGCAAGAAGCTCTCACCAAACTGACAACTGATGATACCATTAACTCCAAGTGGGCTAATCTCCGTGATTCTGTGTACAACTGAGCCATCATAGCTGACGGGAAGAGAGAACGGAAAAATACCGACTGGTATGAGGCAAACTGGAAGGAGATCGTGTCCGTGACGCAGATAAAGAGGAAAGCCCTCCTGGCATACAAGGCTGCACCTAGCCCAAGAACATTGCAAGCACTCAGGAACACAAGGATCAAAGCCCAGAAAGCCTCCCGACACTGTGCCAACATCTATTGGTTTAACCTTTGCAACATTATACGGACATCTGCCGACAACGGAAATGCAAGGGGAATGTATGGAGACATCAAGAAGGCGACAGACCCTTCCATCTGAAACACCACCACTCTCAAGTACAAGTCAGGTGACGACATCACAGATCAAAGGGAACAACTACAGTGATGGGTTGCACACTACCTCGAGCTATATGCAACCCAAAACAATGTCACTGACACTACCTGGATGCCATTCCAGATCTGCCGGTCATGGAGGAGCTAGACACACAGCCCACCCCAGAAGAGCTCGGAAAAGCTATAGACTGCCTTGCTTGTGGGGAGACTCTTCGAAGCGACGACATTCCACCTGAAGTCCACAAGGGTGGGAAACCAGCGCTGCTTCAGCCGCTAGACATACTCCTTTGTTTCTGCTGCAAACAGGGATACATCCAACAGGACAAGCGTGACACCAACATCATCACTTTGTACAAAACCAAGGGAGATCGTAGCTCCGGCATCAACTACCGGGGCAGATCCCTCCTCAGTGTTGTCAGAAAGGCATTAGCCCGTGTTGCTTTGGCGCGCTTGCAGATCCTAGTCTTCCGTTTCTACTTCAAAATCCTGCAGAATATTGGGTGCCCCCCACCACGTCTACTTGCTGTCCTCATGTCATTCCATGAGAACATGTGGGCACAGTGTGCTTCAAATGGCGCAACATCAGAGACCTTCACACATATATATATATATATATATATATATATATATATATATATATATATATATATATATATATATATATATATATTCAGGTCTATGACGTGTAACCACCCCTGTGAACCATTCATTGCCAGACATGGGGATTACAATTGTACAGTTTCCATTTGATCTGTAATTACTTTCAGCTTGAAATAGGAAATTGAAACTTATAATCTCTGTCAAAGTCTACATAATTAAGATGTGCATGAATGAAGAACAATGAAACGAATTAGTTGTCCGTTTACAAAGTTTATTATAACATTTGCTTATTATTTTCTAGTTTATTTCAGTCTATGTCATGAGCATGAATTTTTGTTTGAACTATTTAATTGGTAATAATATAATATTTGAAGTAATAGCTGAATGTCGAGAGTATGTATGTATGCATGTATGTATGTATGTATGTATGTATGTATGTATGTATGTATGTATGTATGTATGTATGTATGTATGTATGTATGTATGTATGTATGTATGTATGTATGTATGTATGTATGTATGTATGTATGTATGTACGTATGTCTCTCTCTCCAGATATAGATAGATATATAGATAGATAGATAGATAGGTAGATAGATAGATAGATAGATAGATAGATAGATAGATAGATAGATAGATAGATAGATAGATAGATAGATAGATAGAGAGATAGATAGATAGATATATAGATAGATAGATAGATAGATAGATAGATAGATAATGTTGTACCTTAATTATAGCACATGTGTCTTTTGCCGTGTCGTCAAGGTATGATCTTTTCAAAAGAAACATCACCAATATAATTTTTCATCCACGTGTTCTGTTGGTTTCGTTGGTGCAGATGTAGGATATTTCATTGTAATCATCAATTTGGTCTAAAATAAAACGATGGCTTCGATTTATTTTTCAGAAGTACGACATTGATTCTCTTATCAAAAAGAATGAAAAACTTATGGATGAAAACTCTAGGTTAAAGAACATGAGCCTGCAAGAAGTATCAGGGAAAAAAACAATTCGCGAAACAAGACAACAGAAAAACATCGAAGCGATTATAGCTGACCTGACCAAAAGTCTTGAAAGGCTACGAAAGGTGGTAGCAGAGGTGTAATAGGCTGTTATCAGATCCACGGTGATGAAAAAGGCATACATTATTGACCAATTAGTACTTCATAAATGAGAATTACAAATCAGATTTGTTATCCTTATTCATGCTGATGATGCCATGGGAAAATGCCTAACATCATTTGATTTTGTTTTCCTTTATATATAATGTAGACTTATTATTAACTCAATGAATTAATTTGTTTATTAATGTAATATTTAATTAAATATTTAATTAAATGATTTATGAAAATAAATTATTTGATTTATTTTTTATTGATTTATTAAGTTTTTAATGTATGTATGTGTTTATTACGTAATTGAAATATATAATAATTAATTAATTAATATTAATTCATTCATTAAATCATTCATTTATGAATTATTTGATATATTGATTTAATTCATTTAGTAATTGACTCTATGATTTATTATTTAATTAGTAAATTTATTAATTGATTAATTATTAAATTAATAATTAATTATTGTATTATTATTGATTATGTAAGTAATTAATATTAATAATACATGCAATAATTTATGATGTAATCAGTTATTAGTATGACATAAACCCTCTCTGTAAATTCCTCTGTGATCTTTTTTCTCACCGGTCGGTTTTGTAATGCTGTAACAGTCTGGATTATATATAAACTTGATCGGACATCACAATATTAGATGACACCGTTTGGGTGATCTAATGTTCTTCTTACAAAGGACTGTACCATACGTTATTGAGTGTAACCCAATATACCAATCAATTGTGCTTGACAGCTGAACGATTTTTAAAACAAAAACCTGTAATAGACGTTGTGGTTCTTAATATACGTACACATAACAACCTTCTACAAGATAAAATATGAACATGAAATATGTGACTATTCATTGAAGGTTGAATAAAAACAATACGTAAAACTTATTAAACCTATAGCGTAAATACAGTGTGCAAGTGTGCATTAAGAAGGTGTTACGTATTATATAATAAAAAGCGACAATAAAAAGTTAATGGAGGAAAAAGGAAAATATAATAATGGGGTCTATATATCTCAGACACGAAACGTAAGAGCCACCGAGCAAATGAGCGAAGAAGACGAAAATGTATTATTTCCGCAGACTGAATGGATTGTCACAAACGATCTGTTTTACAATTTTCTGTGTTAAATTTGTTGATTGAATGTTTCGGACTTTGGTTTGCGATTATCCCGAGGCATTTAATCACATAGGTTTGGAAAAATGCAACTAACCAATCATACACGTCGTCTTTGGTAGCTAATACAAATAGCAAAAATATATTTACATTTTTGCATCCTGAATTTCCTCAGACGGTACTTTCTTAGTTCTGTAAATACGAATTACATAAGCTATCTCAATGATTCTACAGCTTGATTGCCTATTTCAAAATCGTACTGTACTTTTGACGACATTCTAGGTGCAATAGCATTCTCTTTCACGCATTCAGAGTTTATAAATGTGATATTCCACGGCGTATTCTGATAATTTAAATTCAAATAGTTCGTTTTTTACTCATATTAATGTTTCAGACATTTAATGAGAGAACAGAAACAAACATCAAGTTTAGTAAAGACTCGTACCTCCCTCCTAGATACATATACACGTGTATTCTGTGTAGAATTAACAGAGCTGATAAATCCTGGTCCGTATTCAGCTTAATGGAGTTGCATGGACAACAGTGCCAAAATCCATTCATTCTGGACCAACTTGAAATTCTGTTGCCATGATCATTCATCCACAATGTGATTATACATTTCAATTTTAAGTAGACCCAAACAAGCATTCATTTTGAAAGTGATGTCGTGCGTTCGACAAAACTAATTTTTACTGGTGGAGTTATGTGGGCATCAATATGGTTGTGTATTCATGAATCTGCGCTTGTGTATTTATTTAGATAACGGCAGATATTAATTTACTTGATTCAGGTTGTGAATTTTTATATAAGCAAGCCTTACATAAAAAAGAAAATGTGTATATAATAAACATAATATGGAATTGAAAAATAAGAAACCATTTTATCGTATCGATACTGTGCTTTCTAAGGACGAGCACTATCAGTCCGAAACAATTCGTTCGTATTTACGAATACAAATCCTGTAAACTATAATTATTTAACAAAGATGTACTAAGAACTCCATCAAGACGTAATTTCCGGATTTTCTCCCAACAACAAAACTACTTTAGCATACATAGCACATAAACAAATAACAATCTCAACAACAATACTACTTTAGCATACATAGCACATCAACAATCAACAATCTCAACAACAAAACTACTTTAGCATACATAGCACATCAACAATCAACAATCTCAACAAAAAAATGTGTCAGAGCATGATTATGTGGTCACGGTCCAAACCTCAGAAAGAGTGAATGAATAACGAACACGTATTATGTTTGCCTGTTTGCTTGTGTGTTTAGGCAGCAATTTTAGCACATTACTGTGTCTATCATGCGGCCAAGATGATTGTATACAGATAATAGACGCAGGATGAAGTTTGCGACTTTTGAACCATGCGAACGATATTCTACTTACTGAACTCTATAAGTTCCAAATTCGCGATAACAAAAAATTAATATATTTTAGGTAATAGCTAAATAAAATCTGGGTCTTTCAACAGTATATTTAACGCGTGGCCCTTGCATATTATTTGACAAAACCCATTCTAATTCTCAAGATGAAGGATTTATCGATTGACCTACTTTGCAGCTGATATATTATCAGCTTTACGTGTCTTACCCATGGTAATATTTGCTGAAACCCATTGATGCAAACACTGTGTGTATGTGTGTTTGTGTGTGTGTGTGTGTGTATGTATGTACATACTCTTACCATGCGCCAGAGAGTAATACAAAATTAAGTATTCTTCAATATTTGTTCGGTGTTACGTTTAATCCAATCAAGTAAGATAGCTGATTTCAGTTCAAAGGGCAACGAAACATCTGATCAACTAATATCGGATACATCACTGATTGTCCTATCGTACTTCTGATAACCTGGTTTTGGCCGTACCTTGTATCGTAGGCTGAATCGGAAATCCAACTGCGCCACGTATACAATCATTCAGTATACAGTTCATACCAGACCGTGAGTTTGTATTATATATACATTTCAGAGGTAAGATCGTTACATAAGGCCATTATTAGACTTCAGCTATGTACACGTATTATGACTAAATCTATGTTAAGTTAGTTTAGTATTATTGAGGGACGCGTCACAGCTACCTCGGACACAGCCACATTTAGGTGAATGCAGTAGTGCGTACAGGCACGTTTACACCTGTTCGAAAGTAAAAAAATTAAGACATTGTTTCGTTATCATCTATGTACATTTGAATATGTACTTATCGTCTTTGTACATTTGTATATGACCTTATCGTTAATGTACATTTAACTGTGTCCGTACTGTCAATAAACATTTTTGAATGTGACCTTATAGCCTATATACATCCATTCCACTGTGTTGTTATCGTCAATAATCAATTTGGATACTGAGTCATTATCGTATATATATATATATATATATATATATATATATACATACATACATACATACATACATACATACATACATACATACATACATACATACATACACACACGTTTGACTGCATTTATCTGCCAAAGAATATACAGAATGGTAGTTGAATCCCTACCCATACCCCCCATCGCAGTAAAACAACCGATCATACGTGTGCAAGGGAACAAACTGTACCAATATTATCAACTTGACTACAAAGTTTGTCTCCTTTCTTTCCTCTATCAACAACTGACACTTTGGCTATGAAATGAAGATAAATGCATAAATTACTGAAACAAGATAACCGGGTGGATATTCAGGGTTTGGGCGATGATATGAATGACTTGAATGAGCAATGTATAAGGAATGTATATTAAATCCATATACTGGTTTAAGTTAACATCTGAACACACAACTGTTCTAATGAAACATACAAGCAAATTACTCAACAAAATACAAACACAAATGGTTAATGGTTACCAATGATTACACAGTGAAACGATGGATTAGTTTACTCAGCTAGCAAACGATGTAAAAGTTTACTCACGCAGCTAAATGATCCCACTCAGAGTGAAACAATCTAATCGGAAAAGGACAAGTTTACACCTCATCTTTACACTTGGAAACACTCTAATATAATTAATTACAAAGAGTTCCAACAAGCATTCATAATGAAACCATCAATCTTCTCCCCCCCCCCATTACCCATAAAAAAGCATTAGATGACCCTCCAATATTGTTGTAGACACATAAATCGATATGTTTGATCTCCAGTTGCAAAGCACCTGGTGCAGACTCAATCACAGCTAAAGTGTACAAGGAATGGCGCACAGCTTTAAAATAAATGCTCCACCAAATGTTTTTACTGATGTGGAATCAAGAGACTATACCCCAGTAATTCAAGGACGCTTCCATAATCCATCCGTATAAGCGCAAAGGGAATAGCCAGACCATAGACAACCACCTGGTTATATTCTTACTCTAAACCGCCTAACTACATACCTTGACCAAAGACTACTGCTAGAAAGCAAAGGATGATTTCGAAAAGACTGGGACAATCAAGATGGTGATTTCTGCGAAGGTTTTACAGGAGAAATGCAAAAGGCAAAACACATATTTTCCATCTACGTCGACTTGACAATGGCCTATGATATAGTCAGAAGAAAAGACTTGTGGAAGGTAATGACCACATAAAGATACCCCAGAACAGTTATATCCATGGTACATCATTTGTATGATGGCATTCAGGCGCGAGTCCAATACATTGGAGAGACATCTGACCAGTTCCCAGTATCTAACGGCTTGAAGTACAAGGCTCTGTTTTGGGACCGATACTGTTCAGTCTATTGTTCTCCGCAATGGTGACTAATGCTTTTAGAGATGATTGGAGTCGACATCAAGTACCGTACAGTTGGAAATCTATTCCATCCGATGAGGCTTCAAGCAAAGACCATGGGCATAAATTTCATCCAGGATTTCTTATTCGATAATGACTGCGCCGTCAATGCTGGGGCGGAGGCAAACCTGAAACGCAGCATTGAAAAGTTGTCCAGTTCCTGCACATGCTGTGGTCTCATCATCAGTAACAATACGTATGAAGTCTTGCATCAACCGGCCCATGGAAAGCCCTTTATTGACCCCAATATCACGTCAAAGGCAAAAAGGTCAAATTTGTTAACCGCGTCACCTACCTTGGCAGCACATTGTCACAGGGCGTCACTATTGACGACGAAGTGCCATTGGTTAATCTGATCCAATATTGCACCAAAAACGTCTTAGGGAAATCTTCAACATCAAGTAACAGGGCAATGTTTCAGACACTGAGGTACAAGTCCAACCAGATCTGTGCAGCATGCACACCATCCTAATGCTGTGCCAGCTACGCAGGGTGGGACAAGTTGTACACATGCCAGACTACCGGCTGGCCAAGAACTCTCCTGTGGCGAAATACAGAAAGAACATCGATCCCACATAGGTTTGAAGAAACGATTTAAAGACCATCCTAAAGCTTCATTGAATGCGTTCAACATAACCAGTGATTAATGGGGGCAAGAAGCAAGCGATCGAGCCAGTTGACGTTTGTCTGTGTACAAAGTCTCCAAGTTGTGCGAATCTAGCGGGACAACAGCTGTAGACCTCAAGAGGCAAGCCGGAAAACCACGCGCCATCACACCTACTGGAGACTTGCATAAGCAACGGGCAATGTCATCACCTCCTACTTCGCTAGCAAAACAGCCCCAAGACCTGTATCGGACAAACGATTTGTTCAACTCTGGCAACTTAAAGATTGATTTACTTTCCAGTTTATGTTTTAAAACGTAAAAAACCTCTCCTTGCCACACACAACAAGGAACATTTTGTGTTGCTTTTCTTAGTCAAGTCGGTTAATGGGCTGGCAACAGCCGCACAATTGGGGACACATTTCGTGTAAAACCCAATCTACCCTCGGAAGGATCTTACCTATTTATAGACTGTGTTCTAGGTGCAGCTCTGAGTGCTCCTATTTTAACAATATGAGGCTTTAACTGGCTTAGTAAACAAAAAAGATGTTCCAAGCAATCTCCGCTAAAATATCAAATTTGTAACTAAGTGGGCCTAGCTGTACGATTTGTAGTGTGAAGGACAAATCTAGATCTAGTAATACCCTAACATGTTCATCCCATATGCATGTATAGAAAAATATATCATCAACGAAACTGTCGACGTTTTCAGAGTCAGTTTTTGCACTGCTGATATGATCGGGAATATGAAGCCTCACATGGTTGAGAGTCTTCATCCCTGTACAATCGTAAGATCATAAATCGGTCTGGCTATGAACGTATATCCGTTTCAGGACTACAGTCTACACCCTGGGCAATTGGGGGAAATATGTTTCTTCTCTTTGGAAGGAAAACATTCTTTGTTCGTATGACTTACCTCTTAATCCCTACCAGGGGTTCTCAAGGTCCCTTGGATTTTGGTCCGCAAGTTGTCAATTGCTGGTCCCAAAGCAAGAAAATTATTAGAATCACAAATGTCTTGACGACGTTACCACCTTCTACCCAAGTAATTGCAGGTCCTACTGACTAACTGTGTGATCGTCTCGCGTCTCACGGGTTTGCTATACATATACTTTTTTGAAAACCCATGCTCAGTAGGCTCGAATTTCTTCCGACGTGCGTCTTTCAACGCGAGATAATTCAGCGGATCGGCTGCGGATAAACATGGGTAATCGTCTAATGCTCTAAAGAAAATAGTTAACGACATTATATCTGCTTTGGATAGCGGAAACATTATAGGTCTCACTATCTTTAATTTGTATGCAGAATTTGACACAATAGACCATGATATATTACTAATACAGCCACTCTCATGTGTCATATACACTGTAGTATCATCCAGTGTCTCACCATTTCTATGCTAATGACATCCAAATATACCAATCTAGCCTCCCAACTCACGTTGATGCCACCATCCATGAGTGTAACGGTGCATTTCCGATGTGAAATCACGGATGATATGTAACAAGTGGCAGATGAATGATGATGAAACATATCCCATTTTGATCAGAACACAACGAATTTCTCATTCACATTCCTTACTTCAAAAAATTAATATCAACAACACCAACACTAAATTCACACAGTCAATATGAAACACATATGCTATTCTGGAAAGTTCTTTCACATTGCACTTAACGTGTCGAGAACATATTCAAAGCTGCATACTTGAGCTGAGACGCATTAGCTCCATTCACAAATAACGTTCAGTTGATGCCACAAAGACACTTTGTGTTCATTGGTACTTTCAAAACTGGACTATTGTAAGTACGTTATGTCTTGTTCGGCTCAATGTGTGCTCCGTATACTTCAAAACGTTCGAAACATATCTTCTTGGACCATTATTATTGTACAAGGATCATATCAAACCTCCTTGCTGCTCTGTACCAAATACCTGCTATCCATTTTATCCAGAACCAAAGACAAACCTTGTTCTCTGTGCTACGTTTCACTGTCTATCTCCGGTCCAAAATGCATATCTGGCCACAAACATGTGTATACACCAGCCAGGTTATTGCACTCCTCTTTAGCCAATCGTATATGTATTATTTGTCACACGGACAACGTTTTTTTTTTCATACCAGGGCCCAGCAGCGTGCAACTGCTCGTTGAAATTAAACAAAAAGACACAATGAATTTTTTCAAGAGTGCAATTAAATGTCACATTTTTAGACTGCAAGAACAAACTTGTCGATGTAATAATGTGTGTTATTTTAACTATTGATTGATTGAGTAAATGACTGGTTGCTTTATCCATCCATCCATCCATCCATCCATCCATCCATCCATTCACTTATGCATTGTGAGATAGTGAGATTGCGATATCGTGAGACTGTGAGAGAAGTAAGTTAAGTTAAAGGTAAAGATAAATATCTACATGATTGTAGTGTCTATTTTCAGATTTCAATCACCTCACCAAGTCAAGTACGTATGTCGTTCTCATTTAGTCTAAATAAAACGGTGTCTGATCCGAGGTGCAGTTTATCTGTCTGAATACTAGAAGCGGGCCTGACGTCGCAATATTAATTCCCGAGACGGATAATTCAAAATAGGTTTAATCTAAGTTATACTTGATGCTTAGAAAATGGATAAATTTGAAACATTGAGGAAAATAGCTCTTCCATATTGGAAACGTGCAGCGTCTGATATATGTGATGAAGGGAAAATCGGAACAAAGTGTATTAGTGAAAGAACTATCTGTACAGTGGAAGCAATCGGTGAAGAGAATGACATTGGTTGTGAATGCAAGGAATATTCCACATATCATCTAGATACAGATCATCAATCGGACATAACTTCAGCGTTGCATGACGAAGAAAGTCTTTGCAAATTCTCTAACTATTCGTCCAGTCGTACGTCTCTCGATAAAAGTAAATTAAATAACTTTTTGATTAAACTTGATGACAAGAACAGAACATTTCATGATGACCTCAAAACTAGAGAGGTCGTCTCTGCCACAGAGGATCTCATTGCCATGATACTCAGCATGATTGGAGAAATAGATCCGCGTTTTCAATCTACATGTATTAAGAGTGGAAGCTTTTACGATGGTCTGAAAATAGGCCAAGCAGATGAATTTGATTTTGTGGCTAAAATTGAATCACTTTCTAAACGAAATATTTTAGAGGCAAGAGAAAGCAAGAGAAAGAAAGGTTTTGTTTACGTTGTGGTTAAATACAAAGATACACTGAAAAACTTCAGTGAATTTATCATTAAACCTGACAGTGATAAATGTCTTCGAAAAGATGACAATGTCCTTAATGTTCATGAATTTCAGAATTATTTTTGTAAGTTGGTCAGCGCTGCTCTGAAGTGAATTCATATCCTAGAGAACTTTATTCACTCCGAAAATGTCATTGGCAAAGAATATCTGTCAAACTCGTGGGAACCATTGCAGCATGGACCTTGTGCTACATTGCGGGTCGCTTACGTATGCAAATGTTCATCAGAGGTGGTTGACCTTGATATAGATATTGCCCCGAGTATTGCCTATCCTGACCAAAACTTCAAATCCCCCAATTCTGCACCTAATGAAAGATTGAATCGATGACAACATTTTCCTTGAGCGACTTCAGTGTATTATAGAAACAGAGGAAATTCTGCTGGTCACATTTACATTCGACTATATCCAATATAATAAGAGATCATGGGACTACTTCTATAGCGATACATGGAGGGTGTCTTTTTCTTCCTTGGAAAAAGCGATTTTTGGAATGTATGATATATACAGCACAGAAAAAGGCTTTTTAGGAGTCTGAAAGTCCTGAAGGAAATGTACCTCCAAAATTCACAAGACACGGAGGTAAAATCGGGATCAATTGGCCTAAAGCTAAAAGAACTTCCAAATGCATTTGTAACGTCCTGTTCTGTAGAGGCCATCTGCATGTCTGATTCTGACACGGAAAAAGCTACATATAATATTTTAGCATTGGACACTGCGAGCAATAGTAGTGATTCCAGTAACGAAGAAAAAGACGAAGGGCTGCATTCGCTTGTAAACATGTCGTATAAAGATTATTCAAAGGTGTCAAGTAGCGGTTCCACGACAGGGTATGACTTCGCAGAGAAAGTGGTAGACGAGGCAATGTCAGCCAGGGAATCATTAACAGATTTATCAAGAACGTCTTTAGAAATCAGTGGCGATTTGCACACAATACACAAGTTACAAGAATCTGAGTGCAAAGGACAGACTAATACTGGCAATATTTCATGGAAGAACCACGAATCTAGCACTAATAACAGACAAATGAAAACAGTAGGTACAAACGATGGTGATCTAACCAATGACTCAGGCTCTCGCATATAAATTATTTATCAAAAACAACCCAGCTTGGATGCTAATTACTCACATTATGAACAATACCATGAAGACATTATTTATGTACGACAGAGCGTGGTGAACGCGGGTGAAACAAAGAAAATAATAGAGCAGCAATCGGTTCGCTTAAGCAAGAGTACAGAAGACGACAGTAGATTTGAAAAGATCCCGAATTACCGTCATTCTAAGCCACTTATCAAAACCTACATTGTCAAGATGTTGTTCTTTGCTATGAAGGCTGCTTACCCGGATGACAAGGAGTGGAATGAATATAAGTTGTCTACCCTTGTTTTACTGGCCATGCAAATGCTTTTTTTTGCATTCTGTTGAAAAGAGAAAGGTTTTCTAAACTTCTGGTTTCAAGATTTTATTAAAAACCGAACACGTGATTCTACTAGCCTTGAGATTCTTAATACCCTTGAAGAAGTGGTGAATGTATTCAGAAATGTTTGAGGTCTGATCTTTTGAAGTATTTCTATATGAGGGCTTTAAAATAACTTTGGTTTAGATTGCATGCAAAACTTACGAAAATAGGACTGCTCTCAATTATTTGTAGTAGAATAAATTACAACGATACAAACTATGTGTGCGCTATTAATATTAACAAATATCTATTTCCATATTATAATCAAGATAGAAAATGATGAATGGAAACATATATAAGGAATTGTTTTAATGATGTGTTAACGAAAGATAGGGCGGATACTAGTGTGAGTTAAATTGTTATAATTTGCAATACTGTCCTAAATACGTTTACAAGAGCGTATAACTGTAGCTTAGTGTTGTTTTTATATTGTATTCACGCTTTTAGAAACCAAGATACATTTATCTGCCTATGAGACAGTGACGAATTACACGAAGATGATCGTTAGCTTACCAATTTACTCTAAACCTACATTTGTGCTGAAATATAACTATTTGTCTGTTGTCAGTATATATGCCAAAAGGGCTCGAACATCGAAAAGCATGAATAATATTTACATATTCGTAATTTAAGAAATATGTTAAAATTCATATAAACGTTATACGGTGACATTAGTAAATTATTTGATAACTAGCTTTTTAGTACTTCTTGTCATAATGCCCTGATATTATAACACTTAACGCAGCAGTACGTATATGGCAGTAGTATTCTTTAACACAGCAGTATTCCTTGGCATACTTGCGTGATATTGGAACACTTAACACGCAATATTTCTTGTCATTATGCTCTGATATTAGGACGCTTTACATAGCAGTATTCCTGGTCATTATGCCCTGATATTAGAACACTTAACGCAGCAGTACGAATATTACAGTAGTGTTCCTTCGCATTATGCCCTGATATTAGAACACATAACGCAGCTGGATTCCTTGCCTTATGCTCTGATATTAGAACACGGAACACAGTAGAATCCCTTGTCATTATGCCCCGATATTAGAACAGTGAACGCAGCAGTATTCCTTGTCATTATGCATTGACTGTAGTATGCCTTGCAATAATGCACTGATATTAGAACATTTCATACAGCAGTATTCCTTGTCATTATGACCTGATATCAGAACACTTAACGCAGCAGTACGAAAATCGCAATAGTATTCCATGTCATTATGCCCTGATATTAGAACGCTTAACACTGAAGAGTTCATTGTTATAATGCCCTGATATTAGAACACTTAACGCAGCAGTATTCCATGTCATTATGTCCTGATATTAGAACACTTAACACTATAGTATGCCTTGCAATAATGCCCTGATATTAGAAGACTTAACACAACATAATTCCTTGTCATCATGCCCTGATATTAGAAGACTTAACGCAGCAGTATACCGTGTCCTAAAGCCCTTATAGTAGACTTTTTAAAGCATTACTATTTCTTGTCATAATGTCCTGATATTAGAACACTTAACGCAGCGGTACCAATATCGCAGATTTATACTGACTGGCTACCAGAGTTAATTCGAACCTCAATGACAGTAGGGTTATATATATATATATATATATATATATATATATATATATATATATATATATATATATATATATGCAAAGAAAGATATATAGGTATATAATTTGCTTCCACACCTAGGACAAAGTGATTATATATGGAAGTAACTACAGTTACGATTCCATGGTAACACTGTAACGAATACCAAAATAGCAATAGGTTGAACGAAAGGTATACAATAAGTTAATTCCCCACGATGTAAATGATATTGTGAAATGAATTGTGATACGAGTATACCGCATTATGAATTGAATTGGAAACACATCTCAAGAAACTTCTATGAAAGTCCTAAAGAATGAAAAGTTACGCTCTACATTCTAAAAAGGGAAATTTGCTGGTCGGACAAGAAGAGTTGGATTTTCAAGATGGTGCTGTGCGGGACTCTGTTTAATAGCTACCATATGTTTCATGTAAGTCCAAATAATTGACACCTTCTGTTTACACTGCTTAGTCAAAACTGATATTTTACCTCTAGAATAATATCTATGTGCAACAAAAAACACATCAACACTACAATGTAAAAGCCATAAATAAGAATGACAAAATATCGCAATCCTGCTTATTCATGTAACTTAGTCCAACCAATGGAAATGAATTGAATCTTTATAAAACCAACAAAACCTCATCGGACAACCAATGAAAATGAATTGAATCCTTATAGAAAAAACAATACCTCATCGGACAACCAATGGAAATGAATTGAATCCTTATAGAACCAACTAAACCTCATCGGACAATGTGAACCTATAGCAAAGTTATCATCAAAGCTTTTCATTAAGAATATTATTATTATTGTAAATTTATTCGCATGATCTATTCTGTTTAATTTTGTTTATTTTGCGCTTTAAACACAACCTGTCACCCAGGCAAAACCTGACTAAAGATAATCTCTACAATTTACATACGTGACAACCGATGACACAACGAGATAACAGAAATGTATCTGGTGGTTCAACAATAGAAAGAAATAAGGAAATATTGTGTTCACCCCATGAAGTGTGACATCACTGTTAGCTGACTAGACAACTAAGCATTTGAAAAAATCGTTACCGTGAATTATGTTTGTTAGTAACAAGACGTTATTGCCAAAGATATGTTAATTTACATTGCTACGAATGTACGGCCAAACTCCAAATTAATTTTATTGTATAATGAAACAAATGCGGCAGAAAGTATTCCCGTACTATGAAATGTTTCTACCAGCTTTCATGAAACATTTTGTAAATAGTTTTGTGAGTAGTTCTATGAAAAACGCTTCCCTCATAATGTCATAGATGTATTAGATTTTGGAATCCGAAATGAGAGAGAGAAGAGAAGAACGAATTAATGAGCTCCTTAAAGAAGGTGTCACTACTATGATGGAATACCGATACATCTGCAATGAGAAGACAAACATTATGCCAACTCCTGAGTATAAGGAACTTTTAATTAAATAACCAACCCCCATATATTACTACATTCTAGAAACAAATATATTAACTTCATAATCAAAGTTCATGAAATATATATAAAGTTACAATTTCCTTTTAAGCTTTCCAACTTCATTCACTCGTATAATTTCTGCGTTTTTGAATATTATACAAATAGTTAATTCTCAATCAATTTCATGATAGCCAAAAATATAAAATGTAATACTTGTAATTAATGCAACAGTCAATTTAAAGAAATGTATTTTACTTATTTTAAAATAGAATATTGATTTAGAATATGTTACTAGATATTATTCTTTCCCGCTTAAAGAATACTTTATTTCAACATTAAATCTAAACATGAAGTTGGTAGCGAATTATTATTTTAATACAATTTATCATAAATATAATTAAATATAAATTTTGTACAACATTTAAACATTACATTACAATATATTATGAATAAAATAATTAAGTGAACAATGTTGCAAACATAGCAATGTTATCGTTAGAATCTCAAACATCAAAAATGGCTATTTCTAAATGAAGTTTACGACGTATAAAGTTCTTACCTGTAATGAAAAGACAAACATTCTGCTATCTTCTGAGTATGAGGAACTGATCTCGACGATATACGCATCTATTTATATTCGTTTGGCGAAAGTCGAGACCAATTATAGCCATCACTCGGTATACCAGGCTATCATACATGTTTGTTCGTCATTAGATAAGAACCATTTTGTTTTGCGTCATTCGACAGACAGTTAGATCCAATCTTAGTCACTGGATTGGAAACTCGCCATTGCATAATCTTAAAATATTTTTGGTCTGCATAATTATACACCTATTCCACACAACAATATACATTCGTATAGCTTAGTTACTCTTACTTGTTTTATACAGAACAGCGATGTACATTGCTAATTCAATGCTTGCACAGCAACTATTTTCATTCCATTAATATATAGTTGTGCTTTGGACATAAATGTAACTAATCTTAATATATTTTAGAAACTAACTTTAATATAAATGAATAAAACATTACTTTAATACAATTTAATCTTATTAATTTTACTAAAAAATCTGTCCTACTACCTGCACTCGTTGTCTTACGTGTTCAAACAAGTATTCCTATACTCGTTGTCTTACGTGTTCAAACAAGTATTCCTATACTCGTTGTCTTACGTGTTCAAACAAGTATTCCGGTACTCGTTATCTTACTAGCTCAAACAAAATGCGGCAAAACGTATTCCTGTACTCGTTATCTTACGTGTTCAAATTGGTATTCCTGTACTCGTTATTTTACGTGTGCAAATAAGTATTACTATACTCGTTGTCTTACGTGTTAAAACAAGATGCATTTTGAATAGCCTCTTTAAAAAAAATCCCAAATGAATGACATTGTAAAATTTACCTTTCATTATGCCAAGCCATGATCTGTAGAAAGAATGTTTAGCATCACGACCCGGGAATTTAGCTTGTAATTCTTTTGAAAGACTATGTGGAATGAAACTTGTGTTGTGTTAGGGACATGGATAATATCTTTAAAAAAAAAACACCCAAGCCTCGAGTCATTGATCATTTCTTTAGAAAATGTCATTCCGATTAATACGCTCATTTGAGAGGAGTTTATGTTCAAGCAACCATATGTTGCAAATATGCGCCAGTAGTTGTAAAGATTAATATGCCCTCCCCTCCATTTACATAATAATTCATAACCACTAAGAAAAGCTAAAGAGAACATTATGTCAAGCAATGTTGATTTGTTTAACCAATATATACTTTAGGAATAGGAAAATCATTGATTTGTTGCCATGGGTTGACTAATGTCACAGCCTTTAAAAGAATGCGTCTGCAATTGACCTTTCTACACTTCTCAATTTTTCCATTAATATTGTACAAATTCAATTTCGTGACACTATATGCAACCGCATTAGTTTAGAGTTATTACAAATAAACTAAATTAAAACACATTCCACATTTCACGTGCAGCGATTTATCCAAATCGAAGAAAAACGATACCAATACAGTTATCTGATATTTACATTCCTTCCAATCTAATCAATCAATCAATTGATGAACTGCATAATCGGATCGTTCAGTAATAATATAAGCTCTCTTGCTTCACTCCACAAAACCTAGCGTGCTAATATCACATGTAAATTGAGGAGGTATTTGCATCCAGTACATGACATCTCGGTAACATTTAGCTCACGTGTGCACGATTCTCCAACACGTATATTTGCAGAAAATGTAAAACTGAGCTTTGATTTTTGTTGGATAAGGTGTTCAGTGAAGTAAGAGTTAGGGCTTTATTTCCATACTCTAATTTATTGGTGCGAGTGTTTGTGTAAGTATGACTTGATTGCATGAACTGAATCGTTGCTTGCATATTCTTTTGTAAATGACTTTGTACGTTTTTCCTTTCTGCAAGTCACTGTTAACATGTACACTTAATAGTCATGTATAATAACCAAACAAATCATGTTTTCAATATATATTATGCAATGGATATATAATGAAATAAATGTGATTCTCATCACGAAAAAATAAGAGTTAGAAATGTATTGAATGGTGTGGTGCTTTGTATATTTTGTGGAACATCCGATCAGTAAATAATTATGGGGTAACGTGATACGTGGAACAACGAAAACATTGTTTTCACATGCTTCACCCACTGGATGGTCATAACACATTTCAAGAGGAACATTTTCTTCAAATGCTTCACCCACTGGACGGTCATAACACATTTCAAGAGGAACATTGTCATTGTCGTTGGAGAAGAATAAGCAATAGATGGTCGAAATGGAGAAACCGATGGCAAATAGGTCGACAAAGCAAGTTACCGAAGTACGGTTTTGGCTTTTTCATAAATCATTACGCATAACACAATAGCTACTCTTTATTTACATATAATAACTGGATTGAAAGAAAGTATCGGATTCTAACAAACGTCACATATTTGCATGCAACACTGCGATATCCTTGCGAACGAATGAACATGTCTTATTGTGTAATAAGGCAATGTTACGTATACGGTAAGTAAATATGAAAATGATGTTGGCTATGTTATCAGATTTGCCGACTGCCATCATAATAACTTTACAAATCATAATATGCTATACATAACGGGCTTTAGAATATTTTAATCTAGCTGGTTCCTAGATTAGATGGTGATAGTCAGTCAAAGTCGTGTCTGTCTTGCAATGGTCTCTAACCTAGATCAACTGTGTTGAAACGAAACACATTCTATGCATATTCAACCAAATTGGCTGCCATATATTGGCTACCAATAGATTTTCGATTTTCTTCTTTCCACGTGGACTCTTCGCACATATATCAAGCCAAATTAGTTTTATGGATCATGTACCCTCTTGCGAATAATAAAAAACCAAGAAAACATAGACTAATGATACACCGTTTTAACCTGACCAGTCATTTTTGTTTTCACTATAGTGACTTCTGTGACGTTTATATGTCTCTACTTGAAAGAAAAGCGGTACAAGGGATTTATATTCTTAACTATATATATATATATATATATATATATATATATATATATATATATATATATATATATATATATATGTTGGTATCAAAGGAACAATTCTCAGAAATATTTATTCAGAACATCAGGATTATATGTGTAGATTTAATTCACAATAACCTGTCCTAGCCAATTGTGAGGGATATATAGTGTAAAGAAATTCTTTAAAACCTTTAACATTAAAACTGACTCATCGAAATTTGAACTGAAACTTTGTTGTAAAAGTGACACTCATGGTCGATGTCATGAAGATGATGCAACAAACTGGAATGGGAAAAGAGCTTTGTTTAGAATTACAAGTTGAATGTGTTTGCATATCTCACAAGAAGTGAGAACATATATTTTCAAGCATTTGTGATGAACGCAACATGCGTGGGCGAAACGGAAAAATAGATGACAAGCAGATGAAGGAAAGGATGATTACAAAATGCCCTTGTAGGCTTCTTAGAAAATATTCAATAATCTTGAAAACGAACGTAATAACTGTTCCTGACATAAAATAAATACATGGAAAGAAAGTATCGGATTCTATGATAGATTTCACATGTTGTCAAAACCGTACCTATTTTGAGACTTCACATGCCTGTTATAATGTATTTATAAGGATACTAGCAAGTATGTGTTGTTGGCGACATTCTACGGCTTGATATCGTCCAATATATAAGCTTTAAAATACAATTACAATCTAGCAATCCCAATGGGATTAAAATGTTGTAAAGCCTTAATATTCGGGTTCATATATTAACGTTTCAAAACTGACAGTCAAACGCATCGAAAACTGTGCATATTGCACCAGCATATATGGTATCGACGCCCGATGTTCATTGATCCAAGTCCTTCCATATGGTTTCAGGACATATATGGGAAGCCAAAATAAATTTCTTGGAATACACTCTAGTGAGAAAGTGTTGCTGTATATAGAAACCAAAATTAACAAACTAACTAGAGAGCTTTTAACATGACCAGTTACATTTTCATTATGTTGACTTCCCTGATGTCCATCTGCCTTTCTTTGAAAAAGAGCATATGAAATTGATATTGCTTTTATAATTTAAAGTTATGAAATGTACCATGTACTTGTTCACATTTCCCAGAAATTGAGGGATTTGACAGTGTTTCACGTGTTTTCATCACAAAACAAAGATATTAAACACATCCTCACGATCACACAGGTTCTAAGAACCATTGATTGAAACCTTTCTGCTGTTATTCTTGTATTACCATCAGATATCATCGCATCCCAATTCAGCGTATATTGAGATTTTGAAAGCTAAAAGTCAGTGATTAAAATCTTATCACACTTGATATTTAGCGTTGGCCTGACTGTTTTGAAGTTCTACTGCGGGCATAACTCACATAATTAAGAACATTCATGACAATTTCCATGATAAATCGCCCTTTCCGTCACACTAATAAAGGGAATACAACATTGACTGCAATACATCGTTTAATACAATAGTCAGTAGTTTAATTATATGTTCTACAAACACGATATTTAAAACCTATCGAATTAGCTGTACGTACAACTTTACTGTTGTAACTCGTATTTATCTCAGGTTCATATTTATCTAATATGTATGTCTATATGATCTACCGGTAATACAGATTGAAGTTTCATCTAGGGCGTTTTGAAGAACACAATTACGAACTAAACATTTTAAAATATTTTACTTAGTTAAAGGTATAATTGGGTGTTATGACTTTTTAACGTTATGACTGTATTCGCCATGAGTGCCTTTCGCGTCTACCCTCGGTTCTCGTTTCTTAATATGATAAAAACAATCCTTCATAACCCATCGGTGTTAAATTAGAGATCTTCACCATGGCAATGAGATTGTGTGACCCCAGGGTTTGAATTTCCGTATCATATCATGTAATATAGGAAGGATTTTGTATTATTCCTGTCATTTTTAAAATCAACTGCAGTATCTACCAAGCTATTGCAATATGTGACTCGTCGGATAATGGGTTCTAAGGGGAGGTGTACGTGAGTACGATGATATATATATATATATATATATATATATATATATATATATATATATATATATATATATATATATATATATATATATATATATATATAGACGAAAGATTATAATCTGAGTTCGAATATTCAAGAAAGAGAGTGACTTCGTTAATTTTCGAAATGTTAGAGGTGTTACTCAGTAACAATGTACAGTAATAATGTATACAGTCAGATATTTCTTTGAATAAAAGCAGCGTCGGTAGTCGAAACACTCATAATTGCATTATCATGATCGATCAACTAAGGGAATTAATTCATTTGGCGTGTTAACGTTTTGTCTCCTGTAATATCGGAACGTTTCAGAAGCTATGTGAATAATCGCCTCACCAACTGAATTCCACGAGGGATGAATCAGATATTGGCCTTCATTATACGACCAGGTAGCTCTGGTATAGTGCGCTATCAATTGTTTGATTGTACCAATTGTGTCATTTGTGTTTGTATTCTGCTTCATTAGAACGACAACGTGTCTCTGCTTCTCAAGGGCATCAACACATTCTCTCAGGCTCCAAAGAGACTGAAGAAATGCTGGTGTTATTACAGGTACTACGACAAGACTTTCATTAACGCAGAGATGTATTTCGTCTATGATGAGCATACCAGGAACAAAGGAATCAGCTCCAGTACAGACAAGATCCTTTTCGGTGTTAAGCTTTTCCTTGATAATTCTATTTAAGGAAGGCAGGATATGTTCGTCTACAATATGCGCGTCTTGACTACAATATGACAGAAATGCTACATATTTAAAATTTATATTATCTTGAAGAATTTCTCTCCTTAGATTTTCTAATCCCTGTTTTTTTTTTGCCTTTTTGTGCCGAAGAATAATTATAGCAGCGATTGTAAATATACATAATGCAGTTGCTAATAATGATCCAGTTACAAGGCCGATCATATATGGAAGCCGACAGTTTTCTTTGATCATTTCATAAGTTTCTATATTTACAAATTCTTCCTTGTTGCCATAGCTGCATCGAACATTTGTCCTATTGAAGATCACGATATCTGTAAAGATAACCCATTTAACAAAATCAAGTGTGTCACAATCGCATAAGATAGGATTCTCCAAAAGATTTATCATTAAATATTGTGGAATACCTGAGTTTTTCTCTGCGACTTGCACACTTTTCCTTGCATTATATCCATAGTTGTATTTCTCTGCTATAAGATTTTTATCCCGGAGCTGACAAAGCAAAAGATTTGTCTTGGTGGCCTCTCTTGTGTTTGCCGTGGGTTAATGCCGAAATATTTGCTCCAATTGTTCCAAGAATACTGACGGCAAAGTTTTAAGCCGATTATTCCGTAAATTAGTTAACTTCAAATCCAATGCGTTGCGCAATTCGAGATTAAAGTAGGCAAGTTCGTTATCACTCAAGTAAATTATACGTAGATTGGTATTTGATGAGAATAACTTTGACGGTACGACACTTACTTTTTGTTATTTCGTAAGTAAATAATCTCTAGGTCTTTATTAGTAGAAAATATATTGGGAAAATCATGATTAGTTTGCATGATCTGCAACTGATTATTAGACAAGTCTAGAATCCTTAGCGAGGGCAAAGTGCTTAGACCAGTTGGTGATATATATTCCATGTTGTTACTTGCTAAATTCAGTGCCTCCAATGCATACAAAAAGTATGCTCCATCCAATGTAATATTTAAAATTATAATGTTATTTTTGCTTAAATCCAATATTTTTAGGCTTCTAGTAATATTGTGCTCATTAATATACCTTACATTTATTCTCATTGGATTATAATAGTACGTGATGCCCTGAAAAAACAAATACATTACATTCTGCAATATATTCCGTGTTATAATTTGGTCCCGTTGTTTTATATCATTAGGTATTATAATCTGAGAACCAGTCATATCTATCATTTCACATGTATTGTTGACTATGCCAGTGTGAACCCAGGTGACGTTATCTGCAAGATTAATTGAAGAATACGTAAGGTTTAAGTATTTTAAAGTTGCCAATGTTTCTAGTACGGAATCATTTTCTATATATACCCGTTTTACTCTACTTATAATAAGATTTGTAAGATTCTTTGCATTTAAAGCCTTTAAAAAATTTTCACCGAGGACAACACGCCTTTTCGTAGCTTGGATTCCGATTAAAGACAGATATTTAAGTTTACTCAATCTGCCAGTCAAAGTTGCCTCTACTTGACTTAGATTAAGATTATAGTTCTCATCCAAATGAAGTGCTTCAATATCAGGTGTACAACGAAATACATCCGGGTCAATGCTCTCGAGAGCAGGACATGCCGATATAGACAGAAATTTTAATTGTTCTAGTCCTTCAAGAAACTCCCTTTCGATAAACTGTGCTTTGCTGAATTCAAGAATAGACAGTTCTGATACATTTGTCCATGTTTCATGCTTGAAAAGTCCACTGGTAAGTCACAGTTCATGATTATTGCTCCCAAATATCGTAAATTGCTGTATGTTTGCCGGCAGTACAAGTGGAGAATCGGTTTTGCTGGAAATATTTGTGCAGGTGAAGGAAATACCATTCACAGTACAACCTACATGCGTATAAGATGAAGATTTGAAGACAGACACTATGAAATGTAGTGATAAAATAAGCAATATTTCTATGTCCATCTTTAGACTGTATGAATGCGATCACTTTCCATACAATACGTTTAAGCTCGTGGTAAAGTCACATCAATCTAAAATCGGCTTTCAAAATTATATTTTAGTTCAAAGATTGCCTTCGATGAGCCAGCTGTTCCTGAATAAGACAAAATATACATTTTTAATTAGTCTTTTCGTCTGGTATATTTGTCCCTCTGAGGAACTAATGATTAAAGTATCAACTATTCAATATCATTTATTTATTATCTTGTAAGTATCGAAATCGGAAGCACATATTGTAAATAAAGGTACACTAAATAAAGAATAATTTACCTGTGGGAACTATTCCATTAAAAATGAAAATTCACATCACTCTATATTATCTTATTCCTCGTTTTCAAAAGTCCATACGACACATTGTATTTAGAGCTGCTTCAGTGATTATATTAATTGGATGAATGTTTGATATTTAATTGCAAAAATAAGACCGAAAGGTTGGTATAAATGCAACATAAATCTGCGTTAAATAATAATTCGTTAAGAACCGGGTAGAATACATGCATGAAACAAATATATTAATTTGTTTCGGTATTGCTTTTTGTTTTCTGCATATGAAGTTATATTTGATAATTAAAAAAACTATGTCTACACCATCTGGAATTTAAACAAAGCTCACCAGCCGATGTGCACTCAGCAGATGTTGCATGATGACCCTAACAAGAATTACAGAGTGGAAGTCAAGACTTATCTATATGAGATTATTCCGAACACAATATCGAATTGCTGGGTATTTAATAAAGCGTAAATTGTATCTATCAGTCACGTAATTATGTTCACTAGCCCTTAAAAAGGTTTTACAAAAAAATACCAACTTTGATATATATGCACACATAATCAGTAAATCTCAATAATGCCAACTTCCTTCCCCTTTGTCATTGAAGCACTGGGATATTTTATATTGGGCAGCACAAAAATGTATCTATATTTGTCCATATCGTACCAATGTTTTAATGACCATTGCTTTCGGAATTGATCAAAACCAATATTACTGTCTCAATTATACTGGACTAGCGAAAACGATCTAGCCAAAAATACAGTGTCATTAAACATTGATTAGTAGTATGAAGAGAGAATCGGACAATTTATATTTATGCCAGATTTCAAGCAGAGATTGTAAGAGCTCTGCTTGTCAAATTAAGGCCTTCTGAAAACCAAAAAAAAATGTTAAAAAAGAACACTAAGGCTTGTTACGGTAGAGGGCGAATCGGACAATCTATGAGTTAGATTTAAAGCAAATAATGTTAGATGTCTGTTTGTCAAATTAAGGCTTTCTCCAAACCGAAAACAAAATGTCAAAACCAGCCAAGGCCCTGTTACGAAACGGAAACACAGAAGTATATTTGTTGTCGTGGGTTTGTTAGTTGTCATGGTTTTAACCGAATATTTGATCAAATCCGATACTATATCTTTATCTAGGGTCGTGCAAATTTAGTGTTATAAATCCACGTGGAGTTGACTAAAGAAATGTCTAAAATGAATTATATTCACTGCACTAGGTCTGTGAAATTTCAGGATTTGCTTGTTTATCCAGAATCATATCATCATACACGACAAAATTGTTACTGGATCCATCAATATAATCACTACTCGTTGTTTCTTCGATACTGGCAATACATTTAATCATATCCTCATCGATTACCGACTTTGCTTTCCCTTTAAAATCCTTTAACACTTCAAAACATCGTTGATCGTCTATGCTCGGGGTCATCAAATATAGTTATGAAATTAAGCAACAATTGTGTTTAACAGGTTCCAGACGGTTCGTTTATGATCATTCTGATTGAATTTGCCAACATTGCATGGTGTATAATAGGTTCCCATCGTCGGGTATCTGAATAATCAATTACATTTATGTTATTATAAATAAGTATGGATCTTTATTATGTTAAAAGTAAGACGGGTACTAGCACAAACGATTTGACAACAATTACATCAAGCAATAACAGATCAGCACATGCCCGTAAGCGTGTACAATGTGGTACAAACAATTTAGATTTGTTTCTATGAAATCGGGTAATAACTGTTAAAAATAAAACGAGGAGGTGACATTGCAGCAAAATTGACAAATTTCCCAGGAAATCCATGGGCAAAATATCCATGACAAAAACACCTTCCATGATATAATTACTGTGGCGCTGCAACAAGACTCGATATCCGAATTGATAGACAAAATCAACCCCGACCCGGTGAATGTCCGATAAACGCTATTGATAAAGCTTCACATGTTCATGATGTTGCTTATAAAAGTAGCAATCTGCAACATGGTAATATAGCAGATGTAAAATTGATTAATGCTTTGAATTCTAAGAATAAATCTTTCAAGGAATCAGTAGATAACTGGTTAGTAAGATCAGCGATGAAGGGTAAACTAGTAATTCAAGCACTGGCAATAAATAACAATATGGAATCTATTTATTTTTCCCCAAGAGGATGCCGGAGAGGTAAATCAGCAATTAGTAAACTCGCCAACGCGACAAAAGTAAAAAAAGTTACTGCGGCGGATTGGTTATCAAGGCAGGCGATATGGCAGATTTATCTGCCACCACCTAAACAAATTAACTTCGCACATTTTAATGTCAGCGTCCCCGATGAAGTTCATCAGGTTGATATATTAATTCCGCCGCATGATAATGTTAATAAACACACATACAATTATGCGCTAACCGTAGTTGATGTTGCGAGCAGATACAAAGAAGATGGACCATTATTGAAAAAGACGGCATCAGAGGTTTCTACTGCATTTGAAAGGATTTATCGACAATGTACTCTGCAGTGGTCAAATATATTAAAGGTCGATCCTGGCAAGGAATTTCAGGGTGTAGTGTTATCAACAATGAAACATCATACTGTCACCATCAGACGAGGACATGCTGCAATACATAGCGATCAGGCATTTTTGTTGAACGATTTAATTGAACACTTACTGAGCGGTTATTTGGATATCAATACGCGAAAAAATTTATCGAAGATAAAGATCTCGTGAATGGGTCAAGAGATTACTAGGTGTGATAACTGCGCTAAATAATGAAATTACTCTAACATTGATATGAAACCTGTTATCGCGATCAAAAAAATGTATATACCCGTACAAACGCAAATGATCTTTGAAAACAGCGAATACTTGGTAGCGTCACTGAGATAGTTGTATGTACCAGGTAACTTGAAGGTGGTCCTATTTGGAGTGTCACATAAACTATCTAATATAGCAAGATCCACGTGTAGACCTGCAATCTATAGATTAGATTAAACTGCTCTTCAGCGTAGATTTACACGTGAACAATTACAAGTGATACCCGAGGATTCACAATTACCACCGCGTGGTTTTAACTAGCCGTGATTTCGATTACACTCTAGACAGGTCAATGTCACACTGTCTCTTGTATGACCACGACTATTATCCTTTCTATCCACTGTAAATTGGCGATAATCTTTATATAAATACTGCCAACGCATTATACGATTACAGCTCGCGCAGTGAATGTTATTGTTGTTGTTTCAGCGTTATTATCAATTCAACATCAATATCAAATTCTTGTTTATGTTTTTGATGCTATTGTTTATAACTAGCGAGTTTTATTGTTATTATATCACGGTTTTCAATATCACTGATTGTGGTGTCACTAGAATCTAAAACAACTCTTCGAAGTTGATTTATTATTTAAAGTCTGATAAACTAAATTATACCACTCGGTGCGATCATCTACAATCCAAATAATCGTTTCGGATATAGTTAGTTCCTGCGAAGAATGTATCGTAATTGTGTATCCTAGCGTTGCAAAGTCTTCTTTATGTGTTTGATACAACCGCACTTGAAGTGTATCACTGACTATTTTTCTACTTGCAACTATCAAATCGTTTGGTCTCCACGATTCCCTAAAAACATTTAATGGGGTTTCTGAAATTATTTTACGCCCTTTTTCACACTGGATTTTATGCTGTTGTAATCTGATTAATTTGTTGAACTCACTTAATTCAGGATCAATAGATCTATGATCAGTATTAAGTTCTTCATGATAATCTACAACATTATTCAGCCAATCATGCGGAGACAAACCGACAAATAATGGTTTTTGTCCATGATCATTACACATTATGACAGCTGTATTTTTCAGTAACAACCACCCGAGAAACAAGTTTAATATATCTAACGACATATGTTTCTCAACCATTCCATAAGGAGTCCATGCGTCACCTTACCATCGAGATAAACTGATATGTGCAAGAATCAACTCCTCGTTGTTTCATTTCTGGTAAGTCTGTGTGTGGGTGTTAGCACAATCTTGTTTAACTTCCCTCGAAATAATTCGATCACTCGTGTTGTTTTTCCAGTTCCGCCACAGTCATCTAAGTAAACGGGTTTATATCTACCCACACTGGATCGGATAAGAAAGGAGCACTCGATAGTTCTGAAATTTGATTATTTGTCATGTAATTGTTTCCAATCGTAACATCTGCTGATTTAGAATACCCGTGTAACATTTCTTGTTGTATTCTCTATGACTCCCAACACAACTGAATTTTTAAATTCAGCCACTGCTTCTTTATATGTGATATCTATATAAAATGGATCTGTTGCGACTCTTACTGCCAATTCAGGAAATATATTTATCATCGACAGCAAATTGATAGACGCATAAACCAGCATAGGTGCCCTCCGATGTACGTATTGCGGAGTATTTCCATCATTATAGCTAACAATTGTACCGAATATTGTTCCATCGGACTAGAAAGCATATTCACGACTGAAAAATATATATCTAGATCTTGCATCAGCGATTATAAAATCGTATTCAGCAGCATCTATAATTAATCGTGAATAATGTCGATTGTGATCATATGCTCCATCCTTTACATATTTATTTCTGACTTCAAAGATCTCCTTTGACGCTTTAACGATATATTCTTCGTCGAGATCAAGAAA
Organism: Unio delphinus; assembly: GCA_029339505.1. Classification (NCBI taxonomy): domain Eukaryota; kingdom Metazoa; phylum Mollusca; class Bivalvia; order Unionida; family Unionidae; genus Unio; species Unio delphinus. Next base: position 4,982,242 of record JAQISU010000080.1, read on the forward strand.
TATTTCCTTATAATAGTTAATTATACTATCAAGACTATCTAGTTGTGGTAACAAAACTTCAGTCTGCGCCCGATATGATATAATTTCCTCGGAGACAGTCAACGACATCAGCATTGTACAATCGATCATATACAGTAATAATACTATTGGTACCCAATGTTTTTTTCAGATATATGTCTACCAATCCAAACATAAACAACATGGATGAAGTCCTTTAGCGATCTCAAATGATATCACACGAGCGAATCCAGTTAGATAAAAATAAGGTAGTTGTCCATTAATCGCACTCGTGTCATCGAGTGTGTGGGATGCCCAAATCGTTTAAAATACCTAGCTCACTCTCCATACAAGAAAAAACTCCCTGGATAACATATTTGGTATTCCATAATCCACCATGCCGGTATTCTACACAACAAGCTTAAACATCCAAGAAAAAATCAGTGCGTTAGACCAAGCATGTTCATTATGATCACTGATCTTGATTGGAGATCCTTTTGATTTATATTTCGATTCATATAATACTTCTCTTGTTATAGTTGCTACGGTTATTGGAAACCTTAATATCTTTTCAAACGCTGCCACATTTTGAATTGTGGCTCCAGTATCTTTGACTGTTAGTGCCCAGTCGTTTTTTTTTGTTGTGTATTAGATCTGACAACCCGTTTCCACGCAACGCATTTATAAAATGCTATATTACTCGTTCGGCTACGCAATTTATCCCTGACGAAGTCAGCGATGACTGTTTCATATATGTTATATTTATCGGATAAATCGCATAAACAACCGCGGTCTCGGGATAATCACTCTTGTAATATAGTTTGTCTATTCCAGTCAAGGCTCCTAGTTTGGAGTCCTGACTCACTCTGACAACTTTTTTATTGTTCAAGATATGATAGAATTTATCACGAACAATCCAACTACTTATTTCTGATATTATAATGACTTTGACTTTGACTTCAATAATATACGAAATAAAACCTCCTTCAACGGATGAATGACTAAATATGTTACATCCTGCATTAAAAATATTACGTATGCAATATTTTGAAAAGGCAACGAAGAAAGAATTTTCAGCAAATGATATATTAAAGAAAGACATCACCGGTATATACTAATAATGATAATACTACAACCAATTATAATACTAATACTACTACTACTACTACTGCTACTACTACTAATAATACTACTAATAATAATAATAATACTGATAATAATAATATCAATAATAATATGAATAATAATTATATTATTGTTGTTATTATTATTATTATTAGTAGTAGTAGTAGTAGTAGTAGTATTACTACTACTAATAATAATAATTAAACTATAAGTAAAAAGAGACATACCTTTCATTTGTCTGAAAACACACACACATTTCAAGATTCTGACTATAATATAAACAATTAGGCTGGCTGATAGGGAAAAATAGTGACATAACCAATTTAGTTATCATCCGTTTGTGTTATATGCAGATACCAATATGTTTAGCCCCTCCAAGGACGGACCTCTCCATTATAAAACCCCAAATCTTCTTTTTCGTCACGTATGTAAGTAATGCAGATGCTTCAAATGGGAATCTATCACAACTCTGTTTTAAATCGATTGAGCTATCCATCATTCTCCTTTAATGTCTTAATTATATGAAGACCAAGAATTAGTAATCCTTCTAAGCTAATGATTCTATAAAGTAATGTATCTTAGATTTGTCAATCCGAGTCAACGCTCCTGGTTTGGAGTCCTAAGTCGCTGTGACAATTTTTTTTTCAAGCTAGGATATAATTTATCACGAATAACCTAACTACTTGTTTCTAATAGTATAATGAATTTCACTTTGAACAAATATTTTCGATTTTCAAGATTCATTATTATTCTTGCTGCGTGGCTTTCGTTCATGGTAGCATCACCACTAACAGTGATTTAATTTATTCGGTTGCTGAAAACCAAATGATTTTGATCTAATATTCGGCCAACTGTAGTATACTCTTAATTTTGCTTACGGTTGGTTGAGGTTATTTAGATCATAGTTGTCTTTTGCGATTGTGTGTTCGTGGCTATTCGCTGAAGTAATTCCGTTGTCGATGACGTTGTCTACATTAGATTGTCGATGGCATTGCCATTGCTGTTATTATTGTATTGTTTTTCTAATATTGTTTTTGCAGTGATAGATGTTCATCATCGCGGGTAATTTGTTATCTGATATTGTAGCTTCATCGAGACTGGATGATATCAGCGACGACAATTGGGAATTCACGGTAGATGCAATATGTAACTTAATTATATACTCGTGTAGTTTATTTTGACTGCACGTGGATATTTGTTTTGTGATGATGCTAATAAGCTCTGTAATTGTTGTTGGTTATGATACAAATTGTGACAACTACAGGTTCCAATGCTGTTATTGCTGATAACAATATACCCGTTCCAGCAATTACACTTGAAACCGAATACACAATAATGTCAACACTGGTAATTCGCTTTGCGGTATTTATCTTCATTGTATATTCGTCAATTAAATTTATTTTTAGTTTCGTTTGAAACTCATGGACTTGATTATATCGATATTGTTGGACATTCACTATACTACTTACTTAAATCAATTACAAATTCTACGTAGTATGTCATTGATGCTCGAGCTAAATTATCATCAGTGGGGGTTATTGTAAATGTTTCCATGGCACACTTGTCTATTATTGCACTTGCAATATTCACACCAGTGTAAGTACTACTTGATATATTAAACTGTAACAGCGAAATCAGTGTCAATCTATAGATACCCTTAACATCTGCAGACACTCAAATTGAGTTATTTTGAGGTGTCCATGTGGTGATTTAGTCGATGATGATATAACGCAAAGTATATTTATTACTTCTTGGCCGAATATTGGTGGGTCGTTCATTTTTTGTGTTGGTAGCGTGGAGTAACAGATCGAAATATTTTAATTGATGTATATAACACATAAACTCTTAAATTACGCTAATCCGTAAGAATCAAATAAACAGTTCCACGAGGATCAATCGCTTATGCAACCCAGTGAGTTCTAGGTCTGGTGCTCTTATTGAGATTGATGATACAGGTTATCGCGTTGTTTGGTTGTTGTGGTAATTGATCGCGCATAAAAACACTTCTGAAGCTTCTTATCTCGTATTTTTAGCAGCATCAAGTAAATCAAAATTTGACATTGGTGCTAGTAAACTGTACCTGGTAGCCTCAGGCCGTTACCGCTGTACCACGAATACGGAGTTCCTGATAGTCTCGAACCCTTTCCTGCTAGGGATCGTCTCTGTTTTTGCATCCGTGCCCAGTCGTCTTCTTTAGTGCCATCCCAACGGCTTTATCAACAGCTCCGAGAGCGGCAGCTTTCGAAACGAGGGAGCGGCAGCAGCAATTAGTGCTGGTAACGCAGCGACAAATGGAAATATACCACCTGATATTTTCATGTCTTTGTTCACGGCAGCAGAGAGAGTAACCTGAACACCTTTTTTATCTTTGCTAGCATCATTGAAATGCTTAATCTGACGAGTTCTCAGTGATAGTATACTTTGACCACCAGACATCTTATTGTGTTTTAATCATATCGTATTTCCATATTCTTTTAGCTGAATCCGATTTCAACTTTTTAATCAGACCAGGAGTCAGAGTAACATTAACATAACTATATGACATTTTATTTAATACGAGTTTGATCTAATTGCCTACATGTCTACATGGTTTCTTTTTGCGCATCAACTATACTCATTCGTCCACCAACACCTTCGACTAGCTTTGATTTGTCACTGAGAATGACGACACTTTCTCTGTAATCACCACCGCTAACAGGAGAACCGGTTACACGAGCGTCGAAGTATACGTCAACAACGTATTGTCTAGTTAAGTCAAGATGTTCCAGTGAATAGTAATAAATCAGATATAGGGTTCTAAAATCTAATTGTGATATTTGTAGACCAGTATCTACATTTTGATCACGTGCAATACATATCAGCAAACGATGAAATGCGCGTGCTATTTGATTTTGGTCGTAACTGAGTAAAATATTCACAGATGGTTCCTGTTGACCGTTTATTCGCTACGAGAATTGGTGAACAGTTAATTAATCAAATATCATATAGCTGTGCTGTTGTGAATTTTACCTCGCAACATAATGGGATGCAACAAATATATGTCGAAGCGCAGAAATTCCCCGTTTGATGTAACATGCCATGAAAAAGCGCCATTAATGGCACTCTGTTGACTAGCTGTTGTTGATGTTAGCTATGACAATAACTATTTACCACCTACACTCATAAATGATAGTATTTTTTTATTTTCGATGATCGATACAGTCATTGTTGGCATCCGTATTGTGTTTTGTTATATTAACTTCACAAGCAGGAACACCAGCAGCACGATAGATTGCATCATTATCAACACCTTTTCGTTCTAGGAAAACTGTGTCTTTAGCTTCAAAGATAAATTTTCTAACATTTCATCAAAGTCAAAATATATGATACAGTGGAATCGCGCATGAAAATAATCTACGCGCTGCCCGCAACATTGATACACGTGTTGCAAAGCCTAAGTTGTAATTAGGATTCAAACCTTCTATAATATCAAAAAAGCAGTTGGTCTAGCTTCATGTTCAAATTCGACTGGTTATGGATCAACTGCAGTAGCATGTGGTGTCCTTAGCCTAGTATATTGAATATGTTCAGCGTGATCATTAACATCCTTAGCGAACATCATAGATGGTCCAGCCGATCTGGTATAATCATCTGAATATCTCACTAACGCCTCTATGGTTGTAGATATCAACATTATTCTGAATAGATATTTTCTCTATATTATTAATTATATATGTTGAGTTATTAAATAATGCCATAAAACCATTATTGACGCAACAAACTCGGACGTTTGCGTCATATGGCGTATTAGCGGCAACAGCTGTTACAAGTTCTCCTTCTACTTCCATAAATGCTTCAGCGAGTAAAAGTATTTACTCGTATCATGAACCTGAAGTTCGACTCTTTTTCGTTGATTTGGTAATTGCGTTATTCGGATTAAATTGATAATTATTTAGAGACTCTTTTTAGAGCACTGGGGCATCCATATGCATAGCTGTGTCGGTTGAAGGGTTGAACATTTTATTATATATTTCTCGATCTAAATAGCGATCTCGATCACTTTGTCAGGACACTTCCCGCTATCGTATTTGCAGGGATATTTTCTTGAGCATCAAATCCTTCATTTATTCGCTCTGATATTTTGTGATCCACCGATTTGTTTATTATTTTGTAAACACTCGCAGGCATAATCTCAGTAAATGGTAGTTTTCCCGGTGGTGTTTATTTTCGTCGTCGAATCTTCGTGATTAGTTTTACCTAGGCTGCGGTAAATGCTTTACCGGCAACACGGCAACATGACCAACAGCACTAATACCCAAATCACGAATAATATCAATAGCTTTCATCGATAATTGTTTTGCGATTGGTGCTACGTTTGGAACCATCCTTGCAAAAAAGCTTGAACAACATCACCAAGACCATCCCAATAATACATCTTATAAACAGGCAATTGTGAATTTACTACGTAGGTCCGGGTTGGTTTTTGTGGTTGTAGTGTGTGATCATCTTATCTAATTATTATTTATCTACTCGCGCGTCATGGATAATTAATCACTATGAGAGTCATCAACGAGTTCATCGATAAATTCTCGATATACACCAATAGCCATGATATCAACTTCAAATAGTCGTCGACAGATAATAGCAGCGGCTTCATTAATTATTTTCGGTGAGTTATATTTAGCTCGTTTACCCCACCCCGATGAGAATTTCTAATCGTGCTATGTTGGAGAGAATATTATTAAGACAGTGAAGAAGACCACTACCATGGGTTCCAAAATGAGAAAATCTAGCTGCGAGTTTTTCACCAATTGAGCCTTGCACATCATCAGATTCTTCTCAGGTCCAAACTCCAAGCTTGCTAAAGTATCATCTTTTTCTTTGAGGTGCTCAGGCAGTGAATAAGGTGTCGGTTGTTGTTGACGTTGTGAGCCATATTCCTTATCAAGTCTTATAATTTCTTCTGCAAAATTATCGAATTTCTGATCATCATTTCTGGCTTGTGTTTTGTTGTATTATACACGATATACTCATTTAATAAAATTACTCTTGCTTATAGTAGCGTATTTTGGTTTTAGAATTTTATCTTTATGTTTCAAACTTGCTAGTGTTGCACGAGGTAAATCATCTTCACTAATTTTTCTTAGCTGTTCAATAACACCCTTTATAAATGTTGCTATTAGTTCAATTGTTTCCTTTATTGGTTTGGGTTTAGACGCAAGTTCTTTACTCACATCAGCGATTCCATGTACGAATATCTTTAAGAATTCCCTCGTCAACAAGCGGTGGTTTTGCAGCGGTTATACCAGCTGGAAGCTCTTGTAAAATCTTTTTTCTTTGCTTGGGTGATTTTGCTTTTTTTTCAAGCTCGGGAAGATCACCTTTCCTTGTTTTTTCCTGATCTTCTTCTTTTCCATATATAACCTCTTTAGCAGTTGTAGTAACAGGTGTGAATAAATGTTCAGCCCCTATTGCAAAATCGACTTAAGCTTCCTGTCGCTATTGAAGCTTTTTTCTGACAAAATTTATCACGGGGATAAACCTCTTTATTGCATATAATTGCTTTTTATCAAGTCTGGCTGTTAACGATTTTCCTACCATTATTGTTATATCAGATGATTTAATTCTTAACAACAAACAAAACCATTTCAACAAATATGCGTCTGTGTTTCAGTTTTGTAACAGGCCTTGGTTGGTTTTGACTTTTTATTTTGGGTTTTGAGAAAGCCTTAATTTGACATATTTTGTTTGAGAAGGCCTTAATTTGACAAACAAAGATCTAACATTGTTTGCTTGAAAACTAACCCAATTAGAGATTATCCGATTCGATCTTCGTACTACTTGAGTAGTGAACTTATCCAACCCGTACTATTTCGTCAAAGATCATGAACTAATGAAACTGATTAGACCAATAATATCGTTGTTGTGTTTTTTTAAAAAACCTTAACTAGCGAAAATGATCCAAACCATTTTTAGTATCTTCTTCTTCTTCTTCTTCTTCTTCTTCGTCTTCGTCTTCTTCTTCTTCTTCTTCTTCTTCTTCTTCTTCTTCTTCTTCTTCTTCTCAGCCATATCTCTGCACAATTTCTATTGCACATCATCGACGTGGGTTCTTGCATGTGTTGACAACAACGCCATTCTTCACTAATGTTTTTAGTATACCTGACCTTTTTATAGTAAAAATGACCCAAGATAATGTGTATTTTGAACGACCCGTTTTATCATGACCCTTGAAAAGTGAAAATGATACAGCGTTATCAACCCTTGACTAATGAAATATCTACAACATACATACTACAGCGTTATCAACCCCTGACTAGTGAAATAATCTACAACATACATACTACAGCGTTAGCAACCCTGACTGGTGAAATAATCTACAACATGCATACTACAGCGTTATCAACACCTGGCTAATGATTTAACCTACAACATAAAACTACTGTATCTCTGAACCTCGTTTAGTGTAGTAATAAAACTCCTACTAGATTTGATGAAAGTCTCGAGACCATTGAAATTATTCATCCATTACTAATAGGTCAATCACCATTGGCTAGTAAAATGGGAATGCATTTTCTGACATTGTTAATTCTTCGTTAAAACTCCAAATCACATACACACATGTTATATAATTAGTATTATGTGTATTAGCTTCTTCAAATCTATAAATACAATATAAAAGAAAACGTTAATGTTTCATGAAGGTGCTGTAGCTCAACCTATCGTTTTTCTTACTATTATTGTATTGACAAAACTCTGTTTGAATAACTGAGTGATTAGTGTGTGCACTACTAAGCAACAATGTTATTAGGACCAGCAGATTCTTGCACAAAATTCACCGTCGTATGAGAAAATAAGGTAGTGGCGCTGTTCTTGGTTTTATTGTCAGTAGGAGTTGAAACAAGAAAACGAATAAATTTAATATATCGCATCGTTTCTGAAACGTAATGTCAATATATGTTTGGTTTTCATTCTTTACAAATTTATTCTGTTAAATTAATGATAGTGAAAGTAAACAAATTGACATTAAATGTGCATGCATGTTGTTGTTGTTGCAATGTTTATCGCTATTTTACACCACACAATATGCTTTACATGGAGGCCAGTATTAATTGTTTGAGGGAGTACCCGGGACATCCCCCAGAAGGAACCACTGACAGTTTGGTTTTAACATGGGGTGCTCTAAACATCGTTTTATTACGATTACAGACAAATAACCTTTTAAGCCCCATCTACTGATGTCTTGCACTTTTTTGTTTGCGCCTCTCTTGTTGATGCTTTTCACGAATTGCCCTTCCTACAGACGGTTTTCTTCGTCTTACGGACGAATGGACAGAGCTAATTCCATTGAAATTTCACTGCTATTTGTGTATAGTCTAGACCGTTACAAACTGAGGTCGCACTTGAAGATAGCTCTTTATGTTACATTGTATGTATGCCATATTATGTGTAAGTAGGTACTATGCTATATTGCATGTATTTTTGTATTCAGTATTTTTAGTAGGTAGGATTAATTAATCATCCTATCGTATTGTGAAACATACCATTGCATCGACTGTTTTTACTTGTATATTGCTGGGGAAAAGTATAATAATAGGTAGACAATTAATACAAATATGATCGTTGGAATCCGACTATATCTCGAAAGTGAGGGTTATATTTATTTTGTTTGGAAAGGTATAAAGTAATTAAAAATAACATACGATTTATTCCGGCCATTATTTCAGATATGATAATAAGTGCTAATTCCATGATGTTTTCACTGCTACTTGTGTATTGTCGAGACCTGTACCAATCTTACTTGCATTTTAAGTTAGCCGTTTTGTATGTTATATTATATGTATGCTATATTGTGTGTATATAGGTACTATGCTATATTGACTCTACGCGATTACACTTGGTTTTGGTAGGATTTGTCACGATTGTGTGCCAATATTGACCTAAAACCCAGTGTTTGAATGATTCGTGTGCCAATATTCACTATGTTGTGCCAAAGTTAACACAATGTATTTTTTTAAACGTTTATTTTATCGCCAATTGATACTTGATAACGCCCATGGCACGTCTTTTCGTGTTATCAGTGTGATATATTTTTAATTTAAAATCTGAAGTTACCATAACGGATCTTTCGTCGCCAATCTTTCTGGACGGAGGTGAGACGTGTGCTGCTGATACTTTACATACAATGAGAGCGAGAGAAAGCCTTTCCATCGCTACCTGGATCTTAGGACATCTGGCGCATATTGGAAGACCCCAAGAGTTGACATACCAGCTGAAACACTACATATGGCACATTATGGGACTCTATGAAGTCAAATTGAAAGCTCTATGTGAACACCAAACTCCATGGTATTCTAAACAAAGGTCAGTGAAAAAGACATCCCCATCATCTAAAAAGTCTGGAATGCCAACGTTAGCAAAGATGCTTTCAAAGACTGGGAAGATCACTATGGATCTACTTGCAAAAAGCTTACCAGTGAAAGTGGGTGACGGCTACTCGATGTAGCAAGCGACCCAAACTTGGTATTAGCATACACCCTGGGCCAATATAAAGCTTCACGATACTGGACCTGGCACACACCAAATGTGACCCATCATAGCCAGATCGAAGACATACTGGTTATAAACAGTTACCAAACTGACATTAATAGAGGAAAAGCAAGGACGTTCTCAAGTTATGTTGCTGGAAGCGAACACGAATTCTTGATTAAAAAGTTCCGTGTGAGGCTGAAGAAAGTTAGCAATACAAGGAAGATCAGACTCAAATTCAACATTAAACAACGTAAGTAACCAATCATCTGCAAGTTATTGCAAGCCACAATTAAATATTCTATAGTCTTGATTAAAAAGATCCTTGTGAGGCTGAAGAAAGTTAGCATGCCAAGGAAGATCAGACTCAAATTCAACCTTAAACAACGTAAGGAACCTAACATCTCCAAGTCATTCCATGTCATAATTAGAAGTAGATTTTCTCCACTTCTTGTGATGGATGTTGATGTTCAAGTGATGACGTAAACATTAAAGACAATCAAGACAACAGCCGCCAAGGACATCATTTGTCTCCAAGTCCCAAAGGAAAACCCCTTGGTTACCAAGAATTTCTATATTTTTTGTGATGCCCGAAAAGAATTAAAAAACAAGACACACAATAGGGGCATTGTCGTACCGAAAAACAGTCAAGAATATCAGAAGAATCTTTAAAAAATCAAAATACAAAAGTGCACAGATATAAGATCAGTCTGATCAGAATAAGATCATAAAGACTTTCCAAATTGTGAAAGATCTCACCATAGATTTTCCCATGCGCAAAGAAGCGGTGGAGTCAGCAATAAGAGCACTGAAGAATGGGAAGACAGCTGGAGTAGAGAACATACCCAGTTGGACTTATCAAGAAGAGGGGGGGAATTCAGTGATAGACCTTCTAACAAACAATGCAACAATATCTAAAATACAGGTTAATGGCCAACACGGTGGATCCAGTCACTGATTATAACACTCCGTCAAAAAAGCAATCTCCAACTGTGCCAAAAATACAGAACTATCAGTGGTAGTAGATGAAAATCATCTTGAGCAAATTGGAACAACAACCTGTATAAATAACTCTAAAGGCCATGCACGGTTACGGTGTGGACGCACCACAACATAACAAATATTCAAAATCAATGTTCTGTGTGAAACGTTCTCGCAACATCAACAGCACATCTATTCTGTGTTAATATATTTCAAAAAATGCCTTTGACAGAGTGTGACATGAGGCTTTGTAGACCACAATGGCAAAGTAAAACATGGGACAAAGGTGTGACCAATACCGTCAAGCAGTTCTCCGTCTAGGCTTTCAGAGCATTAATTACTCAAGGTTCTGTGGGGTCTGTTTCCATACATCATTTGGAGTACTTCAAGGTTTCCTTCTGTCACCCACACGTTTCAAACTCTACTGAGATCGCATCACGAGTGAAGGTTTGAAAGACCGCTGCGGGACAGTCAGCATTGGAAGTCATAACTCCACCAACATCCGCTTTGCAGACGACATTGAATCATGGGCGAGTATATAAATCAATGATACACAAAATTTTCACAACTTAGTCATTTCATTCATTGAGCTGTACCTACTATCCGGACTGTTGTCTTGATATATTCTTTAATAAATTTATCCTGATTTTGATTTTTATCTCCATTTCGCCTTGCAACTGATCAATAATTATAATTGCAGTTTATGTTGTCTTGTTTGATTTATAATATAACATCTACACGTTTAAGGATATGTCATATCGAAGTATTGTGAGCACAAAATGCTTGGTCAAACATACACATCGTATTTACTAATGCAGCATTACTTGTGCAGTATTCGCATCGGCAATCGTCTGCTTGCTCTTCCGGCACGGTATTCATTCGTCAAATACAGATGTTAAACCAACAAGCGCGGTGAATGCCACTATTTGAGTATTAATAGAGTTGTTTTGTTTGTTTTATTTGTATTGTTTAACGTTATGTTTGAGCACAAGATAGGCTACACATGGTGGCCAGTATTAATTGAGGTATAAATATATTTAAGTAAGCGACTGCATCAATGTTTTGACTTTTTGAACCGTGACCTGCCATCCTCTAAATGTGCTTTTAATTATTATGTAAACTTCAGTTAGGTTTGAATGAAATATAAATGAAACATTTGCTTAAGACATCATTCTGTTACGGAAGGTGGGTAAATAATATTAGACAAGTAATACTATGGGTATCTGTAAAATCTAAATAGTCATGACGTAACAAATCGGCCTATACCTGTCACTTTTCACATTTGTTCAATATAATACTTTTATAAAAGCGACTATAAAAACTCTAGAAGGCTTATCAATGTGGTTGAATGTGCAAGCTCACACAACTAATTTTGTATAACAATACCGATGTATAGGTAAGAGTACCCATCAACAGGACATGTCATGAGTACAACAAATCATACGCGCTATAACCGTTAATAAAAAGTGAGATGTTGGAGTAGTAAGACCTGTAATGACAACTTGCTGATTTCTGCCGTCCCTACGTCGATACAGCATTATATTTAAGATCAGCAATATTATATAAAATGCAATGATCTTGACACGTGTAGTACGGTCGTATGGCTAAAAACACATATGCATTCGTGTTGATGATGACCAGTATTTAGGTTTTGTATGGAAGTATCATATTGACCCCTCTCGTATGTTGAAATAGGCGCAGTTTGCACTGACGGTAATGATACTGTTGAGGAACTGTTCCAAGAATCCACACACACACACACACACACACATATATATATATATATATATATATATATATATATATATATATATATATATATATATATATATATATATATATATATATATGTATATATACATATATATATATATATATATTTATAACGATCAAATAACACTGTATCACATTTTAATATTTATCGCTTTATGTCTCATCGATGAAGTTTTAAAACATGTTTTGAAATATATTTAAGATGACGGAGACATACTCTAGTGTTTATATTGGTGTATCCAGGCGAATCTGATATTTAGATATCTCTCTAGTCAGAATCATACTATAGTATATATATTGGTGTAACAGGACCAATCTGATATATAGATATCTCTCTAGTGAGAGAAATACTCTAGTTTTTATATTGCTGTATCAGGGCCAATCTGATATTTAGATATCTCTCTAGTCAGAGATATAATCTGGTATATATGTTGGTGTATCAGAGCCAATCTGATATTTAGATGCCTCTGTAGTCAGAGATATAATCTAGTGTTTATATTAGTGTATCAGGGCCAATCTCAGATTTATATATCTCACTAGTCAGAGACATACTCTAGTGTATGTATTCGTGTATCAGATCCAATCTGATATTTAGATATTTCCGTAGTCAGAGACTTACTCTAGTGTATATATTGGTGTATCAGGGCCAATCTCACGTTTACATATCTCTCTAGTCGGAGACATACTCTAGTGTATTTATTTATGTATCATGGCAAATCTCACATCTATATATATCTCTAGTCAGAGACCCACTCTAGGTTATTTATTGGTGTATCAGGGCCAATCCCATGTTGAGATATCTCTCTAGTCAAAGACATACTCTTGTGTAGTTATTGGTGTATTAGGGCCAATCTCATATTTAGAATCTCTCAGGTCAGAGACATACTCTAGTGTATATATTGGTGCATCAGGGCCAACCTCATATTTAAATATCTCTCTAGTCAGAGACATACCCTAGTGTATTGTTTTTTCTTGGTGTATCAGGGCCAATCTGATATTTAGATATCTCTCTTGTCCGATACATAATCTAATGTGTATATTGGTGTATCAGAGCCAATCTCATATTTAGATACTTCTCATGTCAGAGACATACTCTAGTGTATTTATTGGTGTATCAGAGCCAATCTCATATTTAGATACCTCTCAGGTCAGAGACATACTCTAGTGTATTTATTGGTGTACCAGGGGAAATCTGATGTTTAGTTATCTCTCAGGTCTCTCGTTCTCCACAACGTAAAACAATACTTACCACTTACAGCTGCCTGTTTCATGCATTATGGTTACATAAATTATATTATAAACTCAGAAAGAGCGACTACGTTTTCGTTAGCGATACTCACTTAAATATGTATGAATGTCGATATAAAAGGCGTATTAACTGCTTGTTTGATGAAACCGTCTGTGAATCTTGAATGCTACTGAAAATGTCATTTTATTTTACGATCAGAATATATATATATATATATATATATGTTTGGAATGGGAGTTAATATAAATTGTTGAAAACGATAGCGTACTGCAAGATACACCACCCGATTTAAGACACTTTTACAACGATGAATAATTTTAAATAGCAAATGAACGAGCGACATGACGCATCAATAGCTTACTTCATTCACTGATACATATAATATATAAAATCTTTGATTTTTATGGTACCATTTTACAGTAATTTTTTACATGTGTTTCATGGGAGATATTAATGGCTTTTATTTTAATTTTAATAGATGCATATAATCCAGTAAAAACAGTATGGAGTCAAATAATGTTTGGCTATTTCGTATTGTATACCTGCTGTAATTAAGAGAGACCGCCATCAATGTACGAACTTTAGACGTATGTGCACTATTGATTGCAAGGATTGGTCTCATTAATCACCTTCGCACGCACAGGACAGTACTAACAACACCAACCCTAGGATGATTGTAGTGGTTCTAGTCCAATCGACGGACGAAGAACACACACACTCGACACACAAGAAAGGTTACGTTTTTAAGGAAAATGCACTTCTTTTCTCCCACTGCATTAATACAATTACTCCTTCTAAAACAATATATAAGTACTAAAACTTAGAATGGTCAGGTGATACACATTTTGATCATGCTAAAATACTAAACGTATCCTTTATGTAGTCCTCATACAACAAATATAACAGAAGCATATATATATATATATAAAGAATACAATTCATATGGCATATAAAAGTCCTTTCAAATGTAAGGGATCACGCGTGTCAGGGATTGATTAAGATAAATGCATATATATATATATATACAACGTTTTGTTGTTTTCTCTTTTAAAATTATAATGAGTCCCACTTTGTATAGATTTGGCACGTATATACAAGTATACATTTAAGAGTACACACTCATACATACAAGCATACATCTTTATGTATCTACATACAACCAATTAGAAAACATAATGGCGCAGTAACTGCATCTACAGCTCTACTGATATACCACTTCTACGACCATTGATACAATAACAATACTACTACTACAACTTCTACCTCTACTGCTGAAGAATAGACAAAGATGAGGGATGCGTTATGTATGATATAAAAATAAATATTGTGAAAATGTACATGTGGATACGGATACGTATCTTAGGTATAGACCTCGGTAAATGCAGATTTTACAGTAATCAAGATTGATATAACAAGGCATTTACTGAAATTTGTCAAAATCATCTGATTACTTTGTTTGAGCTAATATTCAGATTTAACACATAATATTAACTTGTATGAAACGCCCTATGATAAACGCGTTCAAACAGTTCGTTACAAATTATATATCATATACGTAGTACCTAATTAGTTGGTACGAAATCAAGAATGATCCTGCCTTTTATTTGAAGACTGGATTATATGCAATTGAACCTGCTACTTCAATTCTCTACTTCAATAACTTTACGTCTGACAGGAGTTTACTAGTATATATTCTTTCTCTTGTGATACTTCCGCGTAAAACAAAAGTCGATTTGAACTATGTGTGTAGGTAACTTGCGGAACATATTTGGGGAAGTTTTTATGATATCTGAATCTAAACTTCCTTCCTTATTGTTAACACTGAAATCATTTAAACGGAATTGGAATAGTCTCTCAAGGAAAACATTCTATAAACAAACAATGGATATCACGCACTTGCAATATGATTATGATTATGGAAAATATAATAAAACATATAATTTCCTTTTCAGCATATGGTAGAGTCAAACAAAGACACAAACACACACACAGACGCACAAGTCTCTAAAAGAGATTGTTTTCTTTTAGTTTATTTGTTTCTGTACCGCACAGCAATACGCGCAGGTTACTTCGCGCCGAGACAGTTGGCGTAAAGTGTTTTTCCCAAGGAGACACCACGGCAGCAAACATAGGCTGACCCGATGTTAGAATTTGATCCCTCAACATTTGGACTAGGAGTTCAGCAAGCTTAAGACCCCCCTCCCCCCGCGGTTTGAATTGACCTACCCATATCACCCTTTTCTGCGTGAATTTTCTTCCAGTCCAAAAATTTGACTCAGAATAGGTCAAATTTATCATAAATACTACTATTTAACACACACAAACCTATAAAGTTATAGCTATAACTATCAGCGGAAGATGATAATGCCGTTATGTAAATTTTCTCAAGTTGCATTCGATGTCACAACTCGTTAACGTGGATATAATACATAGAGCAAACTATATGACGTCTGATTTAGAGTTTCTATCTCAAAGACAATGTGGCCTTAAAAACGAATCAAAACTTTCTTCAACGGATTAATCACTAACAAGGCTACATCCTGCATTAAAAGATATTACGTATGCATTTTTTTGAAAAGGCGTCGATGAAAGGGTTTTCAGTAAATGCTATATTAAAAAAAACATCACCGGTATATTATAATAATAATAATAATAATAATAATAATAATAATAATAATAATAATAATAATAAAAATTAAACTATAAGAAAAGGAATTAAAAAGAGACATACCTTTCATTTGTCTGAAACACACACACACACATACACACAGACACACAGTGAGAGTTCAAGAAACCGAATATAATATTAACAATTAGGTTGGCATGGAAAAATAGTCAAGCATAAAATTTAGTTGTCATCAATTTGTATTATCTCCGTATACAAATGTGTTTAGCGCCTCCAATGACGGACCTCTCCATTACAAACCATAACTCTTCCTTTTCGTCAAGTTTGTAACCAATGCAGATGCTTCAAATGGGAATCTATTACAACTATGTTTAAATTCGATTGAGCTGCCAATATTTCTCATTTAATGTCTTAATCATATTAAGACAAAGAATTAGTGAATTTTCTTAGCTAATGATTCTATAAATTCATATATCTCAGGACTTTACGATTATGCAGGAATTATGTTAGTAAGGACCAAACATCCAAATTCTGATTGGAATGCAGTATATCATCATACATTTCCTGATCAATGTTCCACTTGAAATATGTTATGACCGTTCAGTGGATGAAGCATTTAATGACAATCTTCTACATGAAACATGTTATGAACGTCCTGAGGGTGAAGCATTTGAAGACAAGGTTCTACTTGAAATGTGTTATGAACGTCTCGTGGTTGAAGCATGTGAAGAAAATGTTCCACTGGAAATGTGTTATGTCCATCCAGTGGGTGAAGCATGTAAAGACACTGTTATACTTAAAATGTGTTATGACCGTTCAGTGGGTGAAGCATTTGAAGACATTGTTCCACTTTAAATGTGTTAGAACCGTCAAGTTGGTGCTGCATTTGACGACAATGTTCTACTTCAAATTTGTTATGACTGTCCAGTGGGTGAAGTATTTGAAGACAATGATCTTGTTATGACCGTGCTGTTTGTGAAGAATTTTAAGACAATGTTCCACTTGATATATTTTATGACCGTCCAGGTGGTGACGCATTTGAAGACAAAGTTGCACTTCAAATGCGTTATGACGGTCATTTGGGTGTTGCATTTGAAGATAATGGTCTACTTGAAATGTCTTACGACCGTCCAATGGGTGAAGCATTTCAAGACAATGTTCTACTTAAAATGTGTTATGACCTTCAAGTGGTTGCTGCATTTGAAGACAATGTTCTACTTGAAATGTGTTATGCCTGTCCAGTAGGTGAAGCATTTGAAGACAATGTTCCAATTATGACCGTCCAGTTGATGAAGCATGTCAAGACAATGTTCCAGTTGAAATGTTTTATGACCGTCAAGTGAGTGAATCATTTGAGGACAATGATCCAATTATGACCGTCCAGTTGGTGAAGCATGTTAGGACATTGCTCTACTTGAAATGTGTTATGACCGTCCAATGGTTGAAGCATTTGAAGACAATCTTCTACTTGAAATATGTAATGACCATCCAGTGGATGCTGCATTTGAAGACAATATTCTTCCTGAAGTGTGTTATGACCGTCCAGTGGGTTATTTATTTGAAGTCAATGTTTCACTTGAAATTTGTTGTGACATG
Organism: Unio delphinus; assembly: GCA_029339505.1. Taxonomy (NCBI): domain Eukaryota; kingdom Metazoa; phylum Mollusca; class Bivalvia; order Unionida; family Unionidae; genus Unio; species Unio delphinus. Next base: position 5,000,097 of record JAQISU010000080.1, read on the forward strand.
GGACATATTGGACAATGCGGACGTATCCGCACACATAAAGAATTTAGAACAAGCGTAATCGTTAAACAAAATCGCAAACGTGCAATTGGTAGTGTAGACAGTGTTAAATGCATGTGCTAATGAAACGATAATGCATAAATATAGACGCACACAACAATACATATAAGTGCAAAGGACGAAGGATGGAAGCGGTCATAGTGGAGGAATGTGTGAAACAGCGTCCTTTCGGATCCATTTAAATATTCGTTTCCTCAATTCTTGCTGGCAACAATGTTCACGGCATTAAAACTGAAGCTGGTTGAATTTGTGAGTGGTTGCTTACCTATGATCATGTTGACAAAATTATATGATACACACTGATTCATGAATTTCTTGAATATATTCATGATAAATACAACGTAGACACTGACGTATGAAACAAATGAGATGGAGCGCGTCCTACGTGAAATATTTGTTTCAATAAGACAGGAGGATGGCAATAAATCTCAGAGTCATATCTCGTTGAATATCATCTCATCCAAAAAATCAGAATTCAGAATGACTTTATCTTAAAAACTGTAAATGCTGTAGAATCGTGCACACGTGAAAGCAATAATAGCAAGATGTCATGTGCTGGATTCAAATACCTCCTCGATCGAACTGTTACATGAGCACGCTATCTCATTGTGTCATAGGTTTTCATAGTCAGGTTTTGCCTTGGTGACAGGTTATGTTATGAGCGTCCAATACTACAATAAATAAATAGATATTACATATATATTTACAATTAATAATACTGTTCTCCATGAAAAACTTCGATGATAACATTGTTATAGGTTCATATTGTCCGATCAGGTTGTGTTCGTTCTATAAGAATTAATACATGTTTATTGGTTGGGTCAGGTTACATGAAATAGCAGGATCGAGATAACATAGGTAGTGAGATTTTTCTCGTGGGATATATTGTGGAATATAATCATAATCGATGTAGTATTTATGGAAAAATCTTTGCAATTAGATACATTTCTATTTTGGATTCATTCTTATTTATGGCGTTTACGTTGTAGTCCTGATGTGTTTCTTGTTGCACTTAGATATTATTCTATAGGAAAACTATCAGTTTTGAATAAGCAGTGTAAACAGAAGGTGTCAATTATTTGGACTTCTATTGAACAATTGGTAACTATTCAACGGAGTCCCACATAGTGCCAACCAGTAAATTTGAAATGTATACGTAACTTTTCTTTAGTTAGGACTTTCATAGAACTTTCTTGAGATTTGTTTCAAATTCACTTCATAGTGTTGAATATTTGTCACACAATTCCTTTAAAAATGTCATTTATATCGTGGAGAACTATCATATTTGATACGTTTCATAAGCCCATTGCTATTTTGGTATTCGTTACAGTATAACCATGGGACATATACAACCCTGTGAACTTGGCGTTCACATTAACTCTGGTAGCCAGTCAATATAAATCTGCGATATTCGTACTACTACGTTAAGTGTTCTAGTATCATAGCATAATGGCAAGGAATACTACTGTGTTACGTGTTCTAATATCAGGGCATTATAATAAAGAATACTGCTGCATTAAATCTTCTAATATCAGGGTATAATGACAAGGAATACTGCTGTGTTAATTGCTCTAATATTAGGGCATAATGACATGAAATACTGCTGCATTAAGTCTTCTACTATCAGAGCATGATGACAAGGAATACTGCTGTGTTAAGTGTTATAATATGAAAGCTTAAAGACCAGGAATATTGCTGCGTTACGTGTTCTAATATCAGGGCATAAGGACAGGGAATATTACTGCGTTAAAAATTCAGATATCAGGGCATAATGACAAGAATTACTGCTGCGTTAACAACAGTGCACTGATATCATGGCATTTGGACAAGGAGGTCAACAGTCGGAGTATGTTTGTAAAAATACAAAAAAAATATGTTGATGTAACGGAAGTTACATTACATGCCCCGATGATATACATAGATACAGACTCTCCTGGAATTAAATATAGATTTACCAGCTCACAAATTATAAGTATATTAGGTAGGTTTCATCAAGCGTCTTATTCGAACAAATGTCACTCGTCTGATTTCTGCAACTAAATATGTCAGCTTAATTTATTTATCTTTCTTGAAGCTCTGAGTGCGCCTGCGCTAGCATATGTGTGTGTGTGTGTGTGTGTGTGTGTGTGTGTGTGTGTGTGTGTGTGTTTTAATGTGTAGTGAATAAACCATACATCACATAAGGCAGACGCATTGATCAGTTTTAATCCGACAATCAGATCAGCCAGTTTTGCTTGATGTCGTTTTATTTTGTATGTTATATCAGGTAAAATCTATAATAAAGGTATGGCCAACGTTTTTCAGTCATATTTAGTTTATTTATTGGTTCATTTTTTCAAATGTATTTATTTATTTTTAATTCCAAAACCATGTCGCTTGTTCTCGTCTTGTATAAAGCAAAGCTTGGAAAAACGTCCTTTTTCCGTTTCGATATATCAAAGGGAATGTAACATCATTATTTTCCTTACGTGACATAAATGAAGTATAATGTACACATATCAATGTCAGACAGTGTGATTTAACGAACACTATATAACATCAGCACATACAATTGATGTTGCATGACTATTACGGACATGAACTAAACATACCTGCTCCGCTCGTAAGCTTTATTTGGACAAATAATTAGCCTATTATAAATATAATAAGATTTTAAGAAAGATAAGTGCTTTAATATTAAGAATTTTAATGAATGTACGGTGAAACGATATAAGTCAATTGTAGTTAGTAGCATTACTACGAATACTACTATTTATTACTATTTTTGCTGAGTTGGCATAATCGATACTCCATTATGCATATTAAGTACCTATTGCAATATCCAGCAAACGTCACGCTCAATACAGGGGTTTTACCTGTACTATCTTAATTAGTCAACATAAGCATAATAAACATAAACGTCATAATGTTCATATATCAATTACGGAAATTATCAAGAGTTGGGCGTGATATGATATGAAAATCGTCATCTCATGAATAAAAATAAACAACAGCTTCGTTGGGTCGGGAAGGGGAGCTGATCTTCAAAAGGATCGGATTAATTAGTATGCATTCGGAGCGTCTTGTCGGGTAAATGTTTAGAGACTGTTGCTAACTGTCGCAATTGCAGATATGGATATTTGGGTTGGCGATTTATCATGTAAAGGAGATAAACTTGAAATAATGGTAAACATCATAGACATAATTCAGAACGATCGGTAGTTATTAATAAAAATCAATACGGAAAGTAATCAGAATTGTATGCTACTTCGAACGAAAGAACCAATAACACAGGATACGATAATAAAATACATTTTATAAAAGGAACAAAGCTATGAAATTAGTATGAAAAACAAATGACCAACGGAAGGAAACGTGTTTTGTCGGTTTTAAATAAAACCAAAGAAACACTGTATGAATAAATTTCACTTTGGAGAAATGTTTAAGGCCCACTTTCAGAATGCGAACTGTATTAATTATTTTCTTGCATGTTTCCTTAAATAGTTCTTTGCTAATTGTAAATTTTGACATTTTGAAGGTGAATTAAATAAAAAATTAAGACATATTTATTGCTTAAAAACTAATTATCAAATAATTGAATAGGGTCTTCGTAAAAATTGTATCTGAATTTTATTTTTTTTTATTTAAAATTACGAATATGTAAACATTATTCGTGCTTTCCCATGTTTGAGCTTCTTTGGCATGATATGTACTGATACTAGACTTAGAGTTATATTTCAGCCCAAATATATAAGATTTATATTAAATTGGTGTGCTTAATAGCATTGTGCTAAATATTCACCGATGTGTATAAGTATATCGAGGTTTCTAAAAACGTGAACACAATACAAAAGCAACACTAAGCTACACAGTTACACCTTCTTGTCAACTTAATTAGGTCATTACTGTGAGTTATAGCAATGTAACTCAGACTAATATCAGCCATCTCTTTCGTTAACGCATCAATGAAACCATTCCTTACATATGTCTTCTCAGGTTTAACGATAAATTCACTGAAGTTTTTCATTTTATCTTCATCTTTAACCACAACGTAAACAAAGCCTTTCTTTCTTCTGCTTTCTCTTGCCTCTAAAATATTTTGTTTTGAAAGTGATTCAATGTTATCCACAAAATCAAAATCATCTGCTTGGCCTATTTTGAGACCTTCGTAAAAGCTTCCACTCTTAATACATGTAGATTGAAAACGCGGATCTATTTCTCCAATCATGCTGAGTATCATGGCAATGAGATCCTCTGTGGCAGAGACGACCTCTCTAGTTTTGAGGTCATCATGAAATGTTTTGTTCTTGTCATCAAGGTTAATCATAAATTTATTCAGTTTACTTTCATCGAGAAACAGAAGACTCGACAAATAGTCAAAGAATTTGCGAGGACTTTCTTCATCATGCAACGCTGATGTTCCTTCCGACTGATGATCTGTGTCTAGATGATGTGTAGAATATTCCTTGCATTTAGTTATTTTGCTAATACATTTGGTTCGTATTCTCCCTTCATGACATATATCAGACGCTGCACTTTTCCAATATGGAAGAGCTAAGTTCCAAAATGTTTCAAATTTATCCATTTTCCAAACATCAAGTATAACTTGGATTAAACCTTGAATGATCAGTCTCTGGAATTAATATTGCGACGTCAAGATATCTTCTAGGAGTAAGACAAATAAACTGTTCCTCGGATCAGACACTGTAGTATGTTGTCTAAAAGAGAACTACATACGTACTCGACTTGGTGAGGTGGTTGCAGCCTGAAAATAGACGCTACGATCATGTACATATTTATCTTTACCTTTAACTTATCTTACTTCTATCACAGTATCACGATATCGCATTCTCACAATCTCACTATCTCAAAATGAATGTATGAATGAATGAATGAATGAATGAATGAATGAATGAATGAATGAATGAATGAATGAATGAATGAATGAATGAATGAATGAATTGATGAATGGATGGGTGGATCAATCAATCAATAGTTAAGATAGGAAACATCATTAGCTCTTCAAGTTTGTTCTTCCAGTCTACAAATGTGACATTTAAGTGCACGTTTGAAAGGAATCATTGTGTTTTTGTGTCTAATTTCAATGAACAGTTGCACCCTGCTGGGCCCTGGTATGAAAAGAAACATTGTCCGTTTGACAAATAATGAATATACGATTATCAGAAGAGAAGCGTAATAATCTGGTTGGTGTATACACATGGGTGATGCCAGATAGATAAGTTGTACTGGATATAGTCGTGAAACGTAGCACAGAAAACAAAGTTTGTGTCAAATGGATATTAAGTGGACAAACACGATATTACTTAGTTACAAGAGTCCAGTCTTGAACAAAAAGTGTCTTAGTGGCATCAACTGAACGATATTTAGAATGGAGCTGATGCCTCACAGCTCAAAATATGCAGCCATAAATATGTTCTTGACATGTAAGTGCAATGTGAAAGTACTGTTCAGAAAAACACATGTTTTTCGTATTGACTGTGAATTTAGTGTTAGTGTTGCTGATACTAATTGTTTGAAGTAAGGAATGTGAATGAAAATGTCGTTGTTTTGTGTTCAGAATGGCCTCAGTTTCAGCATCATTCATCTGCCACTTGTTACATATCATCCATTATTTCACATACAAAATGCACCTCTCTATTCCTGGATGGTAGCATCAATTTGAGTTAGGCACGAATGTGAACGACCGTTCACAGATCTTTTTGTTGAATCTGAAGCCCACCACAGTATTTGCACCCTTATTTGATGAGTTTTCGAACACGAATTAAAACAGCATTTAAACACAATTTGATGTATTGTGTCTTGAATGCCAGAGAGCTCGAGAGTTACGCTAACTCTAACATGTAAATCATGTTTACTTCAAAGGCGACATTGATAGTGATCGTTCCATAAGGGTCTCACATTTATGGACAAAGCGTAAGAGATAATCCACATGCATCATTGTAAACAACACCATTGTTGCGGGAAGTTATGGAAGAAATGTCCCTGTAATGCATGATAGAATAGCCATCAAGAATGCATTCACTAAACAGAGATGAAACAGATGAAGTATGAAAAGGCGTACAAAATGTGATTTTTAATATATTTAATTTTATTTCTTTCACCAGTTATTCATAAAAGTCATAGAAGATTTATTTGCTGTCCGTGTCATTTAAGGTTCAGTTGCCTCATACCCCATATCATCCGTTCCAAATATGAGTCCTGATTTATCTAATGTGGATAGTAAATGTTTTTATTCCACTCATTCCATTCCTTGAAGCTTAATATCAACCTTAGTGTACATGTCATTTCCGCGTACTAAATCTCAGATTTCGTCGGGGATATGACAATTCCACAATATACAAATAATCTTGCAATTTTAATGAATTAATGTTTGTGCATGGAAGACATTGGTCAGTGTACTATACAATTTCTTCGACTAAAGGATTATCTTCAGCAGGTTCGGCAAACTTGTGTCTTCTATAGTATCGAAACTTTTCACTTGCTGCATTAATTATTTCCTCGCAAATTGAATTCCAGGAGGGTCGAATGACAAAGACTCCTTCATTATCCGACCAGGTTCCTCTGGTGTATTGTCCTATCAGATGTTGTATTGTAACAATTGCCCTAGATGTGTCGGTATGCTTCTTCATTAGAATCACAACTTGTTTGTTTCTCTCAACGGCTGCAACACATTCTTCCTGGCTCCAGTGAGACTGAAGAAATGCTGGTGTTATTACAGGGACTACAACTAGACTTTTATTAATACATCGATGTATTTCTTCTATGATGCGCATTCCAGGAACAAAATCATTTTCTCCAGTGCACACAAGGTCCTTTTCTGTGTTGAACGTTTCATGGAGATACCTATTTAAGGAAGGCAGGATGTTTTCGTCTACGATTTGAGCGTCTTTGCTGCAGTATGAGAGAAATATAAGAAATTCGAAATTTGCGTTTTTCTGCAGAATTTCCTTCCTCAGGTTTTCAAGGTCCTGGTTTCGGCGTTTTGTTTTTTGCCTAAGACGAATCGTAATGGCGAAAGTAAATATACTTATTATTATTGCAATTGATGACGCAACTCCAATGCCAATAATAATTGCTAGCCGGCAATTTGTTTGAACCGTTTGAAAGAGTTCATTGTTTAACAACTTTTCATTATTGCCATATTTACATGACAATACAGTCTTATTGACGATGTCGATATTTTTAAATAAAATCCATTCCATAAACACAAGTTTGTCACAATCACACACGAACTGATTCTCGAAAATATGAATCATTAAATATTGTGGAATAATATAATTCGATTCTTCGAATTGTATGTCTTCGCTTGCGTTGTATCCATATCTATACATATTTGCTATAAGACTTTTATCTTGGAACTGGTTGAGCAGAACATTAGTAACATAGGTTCTCTGATTGTTTTCAGTGTTTTGTTTCCGACGTATGGGCTCGAATTGTTCCAAGAAGGATGCGGGTAAACTTCTAAGACGATTCCTTGTTAAATTAATTACCTTTAGATTTTCTGCGTTGTGGAGATTGATATTAAAGTAGTCCAGTTCGTTTTCACTCAGATCAAGTATGTGTAACTTTGAGTTGGATAAGAATAAATTTGATGGTACAAACGTTAGATGGTTAAAACGTAGAAAAACTATCTCAAGGTCTCTGTTGTGGGAAAACATATTGGAAAATTCGTACATATCCTGCATCTTCATCAAACGATTATTGGACAAATCTAGAATTTTCAGTGAAGGAAACATGCTTAAACAATTTGTCGATATATATTCCATATTGTTTCCCCCTAGGTTTATTGTCTCTATTTCATGTGCACGACAGGCTCCAAGAAATGTAATATTTAACCGTGTTAAGCTGTTTTTGCTTAAGTCCAGCATTTTGGGAAATTTGATGTCGCAATTATCAAAATGGATTCTTACATCCAATCTTATTTTTGCATCTGGATTAACCACGCCCTTGAGAAATAAATACATGGCATTTGGATATTCTCCAGCTTTAAACTTCTTTTCCCCTTGTATCATATATTCCCGAATCATATACTGTATACCAGTAAGATCCAAAAGCTGCATGTTTTTTAATGATTTGGATGTATCATTAATCCTATGACTCAAAAGTATGGTAGAATAAGACAAATTTAAGTATATTAGATTCGCGAGCAATTCTTGCACGATAACGTGTTCCACATAAACAGCGTGTACTCTACTTATATCCAAATATGTAAGATTCTTTCTATGAAGAGCCTTCGAAAAGTTTTCTCCCAGGACAACATGCTGCTTAGAACCTTGGATTCCAATTAAAGACAAATATCTAAGATTACTCAGTTTATCGATTAGTGCAGTTTCGACCATAGATAATTGTAGATCTGTGTTCCCATCGAAATGAAGTTCTTCAATATTAGGTGTAGAATAAAATGTGTCTGGGTCAATTTCATCGAGATCAGTACATGATGATACAGAGAGAAATCTTAATTCTTCCAGTCCGTTAAAAAACCCACTTTCAATACGTTCAATTTTAGTAAATTCAAGAATGGAAAGCTCTGATACATTAGCCCATGTTTCATGGGTGAAACGTCCACTGGGAAAGGATTGGACAAGTTCATTTGTTCCCAACAGCGTAACTTTCCGTACATTTGTCGGTAACACAAGAGGAAAATCTGTCTGCGTGGCAATATTGTTGCAGATATAATGAATTCCATTCACAGTACAATTTGAACTGGCTTCGGAAATATATAAAACAGTCACCAACATACTTAGGTACATAATTAGACTCCATGTGTTAGGTTGTCGATCAAATGTTTGAATCGAGTTGTAGACCAAACATTTGTAGACACGTTTGAAAACAAAAGCCATGACCAAAATTATGAAGTAAACTGTGCAGTGTTCATTACGTAATTAAAGTTCGGATTTTATTTTCTCGATTTAGTTTTCTTATTTTGATGCAGTTCATATACTATCATCCACAAGTCATTTTTACCTGAATAAGAAACAAATATATAAAAAAATAAGATGGAATTAAATAAAAAGATGCAAACACATACTATTTGTCTGGTTCCATTGATAAGATATATTCCCCTGTGTGGAACACTATATTGATTTTGAACTAAATTTGTCCAATTTGCTAATTAAGTTATATTTGTCTAATGGCTGTAAGAAGCTGACATTAGAATGTCTAAGGCAAATTGATAAAGCAATTGAAAGAGGTTCCACTTAGAAATATATATATATATATATATATATATATATATATATATATATATATATATATATATATATATATAAAGAATACAAATCACATGGCATATAATATTCCTTTCAAATGCACTGGATCCAGCAAGGGATCACGTGTGTCAGGGATTGATTAAGATAAATGCAAATATATATATATATATATATATATATATATATATATATATATATATATATATATATATATATATAGACAACGTTTTGTTGTTTTCTCTTTTAAAATTATAATGAGTCCCACTTTGTATAGATTTGGCACGTGTATACAAGTATACATTTAAGATTACACACTCATACATACAAGCATACATCTTTATGTTACTACATACAACCAATTAGAAAACATAGCAGCGCAGTAACGGGATGTACAGCTCTACTGATCTACCACTTCTACGACCATTGCTAGAATAACAATACTACTACCACAACTTCTACGTCTACTGCTGAAGAATTAGATGAAGATGAGGGATGCGTTATGTATGATATAAAAATAAATATTGTGAAAATGTACATGTGGATACGGATACGTATCTTAGGTATAGACCTCGGTAAATGCAGATTTTACAGTAATCATAATTGATATAACAAGGCATTTACTGAAATTTGTCAACATCAGCTGATTACTTTGTTTGAACTAATATTCAGATTTAACACATAATATTAACTTGTATGAAACGCCCTATGATCAACGCGTTCAAACAGTTCGTTACAAATTATATATCATGTACGTAGTACCTAATTAGTTCATACACAACCTACCTTTTTATTGAAGACTGGAGTATATGAAAATTGCACCTGCTACTTCAACTTTATACCTCAATAACTTTACGTCTGACAGGAGTTTACTAGTATATGTTCCTTCTTTTGTGATACTTCCGCGATGTAAAACAAAAGACGATTTGAACTCTGTGCGTAGGTAACTTGCGGAACATGTTTGGGGCAGTTTTTATATCTGAATCTAAACTTACTTCCTTATTGTTAACAATGAAATCATTTAAACGGATTTGGAATAGTTTCTCAAGGAAGACCTTTTATAAACAATACATGGATATCACGCACTTGCAATACGATTATGATTATGGAAAATATAACACAACATATAATTTCCTTTTCAGCATATGGTACAGACAAACAAAGACACAAACACACACGCAAATGGACTAGTTTCTAATAGAGATTGTTTTTTTTAGTTTATTTGTTTCTGTACTGCACAGCAATACGCGCAGGTTACTTCGCGCCGAGACAGTTGGCGTAAAGTGTTTTTCCCAAGGAGACACCACGGCAGCAAACATAGGCTGACCCGATGGTAGAATTTGATCCCTCATCATTTGGACTAAGAATTCAGCAAGCTTACGACTTCGCCAACGCTGTCAAAAAATGACTCAATTTTGAGGACAATGTTTCCATGCATTTGCAAGAGTTTGGAGCTGTTTCAAAGTCCTTCGTCAAGTTCCATATTAAGAAAAGTATAAATCGTTTGTTGAGAGCTCAATATATTGCCTATCCGTTCCTCATTATGTACGCACAGTATGTTTATGAGACGTCTCATATGTGATGATTCATTACATCCATGGAAAGAGATTGTTGATGATTTACACTGTACCTCATACAGTCGTATGAACCAGAAGAGGTCAAATTTATCATAAATACTAATATTTGACACATACAAACCTATAAAGTTATAGCTATAAGTATCAGCGGAAGAGGATAATGCCGTTATGTAAACTTTTCGCAAATTACATTAGATGTCACAACTCGAAGACAATGTGGCATTAAAAACGAAACAAAACTTCCTTCAACGGATTAATGACTAATAAGGATACATCTTGCATTAAAAGATATTACGTATGTATTTTATTGAAAAGACATTGATGAAAGGGTTTTCAGTAAATGCTATATTAAAACAGACATCAAAGATAATAATACTACTACTACTACTACTACTACTAATAATAATAATGATAATAATAATAATGATAATAATAACAATTAAACTATAAGAAAAGGAATTAAAAAGAGACATACCTTTCATTTGTCTGAAAATACACACACACATACCAGACACACAGTGAGAGTTAAAGAAACCGAATATAATATAAACAATTAGGTTGGCATGGAACAATAGTCAAGCATAAAATGTAGTTGTCATCAATTTGGGTTATCTTCATATACAAATATGTTTAGCGCCTCCAATGACGGACCTCTCCATTACAAACCATAACTCTACTTTTTCATCAAGTATGTAACCAATGCAGATGTTTCAAATGGGAATCTATTACATCTCTGTTTAAATTCGATTGAGCTAAACATATTTCTCATTTAATGTCTTAATCACATTAAGACAAAGAATTAGTGAATTAGCTAATAATTTTATAAATTCATACATCTCAGGACTTTGCGATTATGCAGGAATTATGTTAGCAAGGACCTAACATCCGAATTCTGATTGGAATGCAGTATGTAATCATACTTTGTCTGATCAATGTTCCATTTGAAATATGGTTTGAACGTCCAGTGGATGAAGCATTTAAAGGCAGTTTTCTGCGTGAAACGTGTTATGGCCGTCCTGTGGATGAAGCATTTGAAGACAAGGTTCTACTTGAACTGTGGTATGACCGTCCCGTGGTTGAATCATGTGAAGAAACTGTTCCTCTTGAAATGTGTTACATCCGTCCAGTGGGTGAAGCATGTGAAGACACTGTCTACTTAAAATGTGTTATGACGTTCAGTGGATGAAGCATTTGATGGCAATGTTCCAATTATGACTGTCCAATTGGTGAGGCATGTTAAGACAATGTTCCGCTTTAAATGTGTTAGGACCGTCCAGTGAGTGAAGAAATGGAAGACAATGTTCTACTCGAAGTGTGTTATGATCGTCCAGTGGGTGAAGCATGTGAAGACAATGTTCCACTTTAAATGTGTTAGAACCGTTATGTTGGTGAAGAATTTGAAGAAAATGTTCCACTTGAAATGTGTTATGACGTCCAGTGGGTTAAGCATTTAAAGACAATGTTCCTCTTGAAATGTGCTATGACCGTCCAGTGGGTGAAGCATTTAAAGACAATGCTATATCTGAAATGTGTTATGACCGTCCAGTGGGCGCTGCATTTAAAGACAATGCTCCTATTCAAATGTATTATGACCGTCCCATTAGTGAAACAATTTAAGACAATTTTCTATTTGAAATGTGTTATGACCGTCCAGTGGGTGAAGCATTTAAAGAGAATGTTCCAATTATGACCGTGAAGTTGGTGAAGCATGTTACGACAATATTACTCTTCAAATGTGTTATGACCATCTAGTGCTTGAAGCATGTGAAGAAAATGATCCACTTGAAATGTCTTATTACCATCCAGTAGGTGCTGCGTTTGAAGACCATGTTCTACTTGAAATGTGTTATGATCGTCCAGTGGGTGCTGCATTTGAAGACATTGATCTACTTGAAATGTGTTATGACTGTCCAGTGGGTGAATTATTTGAAGACAATGTTCCACGTTTGTCCATCAAGTTGGTAAAGCATGTTACGACAATGTTCTTCGTGAAATGTGTTTTGATCGTGCAGTAGGTGAAGCATGTGAAGAAAATGTTTCACTTGAAATGTCTTATGAGCGTCCAGTGGGTGTTGCATTTGAAGACAATGTTCTACTTGAAATCTATTATGATTGTCCAGTGGGTGAAGCATTTGAAGACATTGTTCTTATTATGACCGTCTTGTTGGTGAAGAATTTTATGACAATGTTCCACTTGATATATTTTCTGACCGTTATGACATTGTTCGTATTATGACCGTCTTGTTGGTGACGCATTTGAAGACAATGTTGCACTGTCCAGTCAGTGAATCATTTGAAGAAAATGATCCAATTATGACCGTCCAGTTGGTGAAGCATGTTAGGACAATGTTCTACTTGAAATGTGTTATGACCGTCCAATAGTTGAAACATATGAAGATAATGGTCTTCTTGAAATGTGTTATGACCGTCCAGTGGGTTATTCATTTGTTTCGCTTGAAATGTGTTGTGACATGGGACATATTAGACAATGAGAACATATACTCACACATAAAAAATTTAGAACAAGCGCAATCGTTAAACAAAATCGCAAAAGTGCAATTGGTAGTGTAGACAGTGTTAACTGCGTGTGCTAATGAAATGATAATGCATAAATATAGACGCACAAAACAATACATATAAGTGAAAATGACGAAGGATGGAAGCGGTCTAAATGGAGGTATGTGTGATACAGCGTCCTTTCTGATCCATTTAAATATTCGTTTCCTCAATTCTTGCTGGCATCAATGCTCACGGCATTAAAACTGAAGCTGCGTGAATTGTGATTCATGAATTTCTTGAATATATTCATGATAAATACAACGTAGACACTGACTTATGAAACAAATGAGATGGAGCGCGTCCTACGTGAAATATTTGTTTCAATAAGACAGGAGGATGGCAATAAATCTCAGAGTCGTATCTCGTTGAATATCATCTCATCCAAAAAATCAGAATTCAGTATGACTTTTTCTTAAAAAATGTAAATGATGTATAATCGTGCACACGTGAAAGAAATGATAGCAAGATATCATGTGATGGATTCAAATACCTCCTCGATCGACATGTTACATGAGCGTGCTACTTTTTGTGGAGTGAAGCAAGACAGTTGTTATTATTACAGAACGATCCGATTACGCAGTTCATCAATTGATTGATTGATCGGAATCGGCAGGAATGTAAATATCAGATAATTTTATTGGTGTTGTATTTCTCGATTATGAATCGCTGCACGTGAAATGTGGAATGTAAAGAATTACAAGCTAAATTCTCGGGTCGTGAGGCTTAACATTCTTTTTCTACAGAATATGGCTTACTTAAGACAATGAAAGTTAAATTGTACACTGTGATTCACTTGAGAGTTTTGTGAAAGAGGCAGTTCAAATGCATCTTATTTGAACACGTAAGACAACGAGTACAGGTGTACTTGAATGTACTTGTTGCTGCATTTTGTTTGACCTGGTAAGATAACGAGTACCGGAATACTTGTTTGAAAACGTATGACAACACGAGTATAGGAATACTTGTTTGATTACGTAAAACAATGAGTACAGGAATACTTTTTTGAGCATTTTGTTTCATCATAAAATAAAATGAATTTTGAGTCTGACTACTTTCTCAACTATGCAAATTAAAATCTCTTTGGCAAGAACGTCTTATTACTAACAAGCATGATTTAGAGTAATGACACAATTTTCGATTACTTAGTTGTGAAATCAGCTAACAATGATATTACGCTTCATGGGGTGCACACACTGTTTGCTAATTGTTTTATATATTGTTGAACCACCAGATAAATTTCTCTGATCTCATTGTATCATAGGTTTTCATGTATGTAAAATTAGAGAGATTATCTTTAGTCAGGTTTGGCTTTGGTGACAGGTTATGTTATGAGCGTCCAATACAAAAATAAATAAATAGATCTTACATATATATTTACAATTAATAATAATATTCTCCATGAAAAAACTTCGATGATAACTTTGTTATAGGTTCATATTGGCCGATCAGGTTGTGATCGTTCTATAAGAATTAATACGTTTTTATTGGTTGGGCCAGATTACATGAAAAAGCAGGATCGAGATAACGTAGGTAGTGAGATCTCTCACGTGGGGTATACTGTGTAATATAATCATAATCGATGTAGTATTTATGGAAAGATCTTTGCAATCAGATACATTTCTATTTTGCAGTCATTCTTATTTATGGAATTCACTTGGATATTATTCTAGAGGAAAACTATTAGTTTTGAATAAGCAGTGTAAACATAAGGTGTCAATTATTTGGACTTATATTGAACAATTGGTAACTAGTCAAAGGAGTCCCGTATAGTGCCATCTTGACAATTCCACTCTTCTAGGCAAACCAGTAAATTTTGAAATCTATAAGTAACTTTTCATTCGGTAGGACTTTCATAGAACTTTCTTGAAAGTTGTTTCAAATTCACTTCATAATGTTGAATAATTGTCACACAATTCCTCTAAAAATGTCATTTATATCGTGGAGAACAATCATATTTGATACGTTTCATAAACCCATTGCTATTTTGGTATTCGTTACAGTATAACCATGGGATATATACAACCCTGTGACCTTGGCGTTCGCATTAACTCTGGTAGCCAGTCGATATAAATCTAAGATATTCGTACTGCTGCGTTAAGTGTTCTAGTATCATGGCATAATGAATAGGAATACTGCTGTGTTAAGTTCTATAATATCAGGGCTTTATGACAAGAAATAATGATGCATTAAGTCTTCTACTATCAGGGTATGATGACAAGGAATACTGCTGTGTTAAGTGTTATAATATGAAGGCTTAAAGACCAGAAATACTGCTCCGTTACGTGTTCAAATATTAGGGCATAAAGACAGGGAATATATCTGCGTTAAAGATTCAACTTTCAGAGCATAATGACAAGATTTACTGCTGCGTTAAAAAAACAGTTCATTGATATCATGGCATTTGGACAAGGAGGTCAACAGTCGGGGTATGTTTGTGAATAATACAAAAAACATTGTGTTGATGTAACGGAAGTTACATTACATGCCCCGATGACATACACAGACACAGACTCTCATAGAATTAAATATAGATTTACCATCTCACAAATTATACGTATATTAGGTAGCTTTCATCAAGCGTCTTATTCTAACAAATGTCACTCGCCTGATTTCTGCAAGCAAATATGTCAGCTTAATTTATTTATCATTCTTGAAGTTCTGAGTGCGCCTGTGTTAGCATATATATATGGGTGTGTGTGTGTGTGTGTGTGTGTGTGTGTGTATGTGTGTGTGTGTGTGGGTTTCAATGTGTAGTGAATAAACCATACATCACACAAGGCAGACGCATTGATCAGTTTTAATCCGGCAATCAGATCAGCCAGTTTTGCTTGATGTCGCTTTTTTATGATATATCAGGTTAAAACTATAACAAGGGTATGGCGAACGTTTTTAAGTCATAGTTTGGTTTATTATTGGTTCATGTTTTCAAATGTATTTATTTATTTTTAATTCCAAAACCATGTCGCTTGTTCTCGTCTTGTATAAAGCAAAGCTTCGAAACACATCCTTTTTCCGTTTCGAAATATCAAAGGGAATGTAACTTCATTATTTTCCTTACGTGACATATGGCAATGAAGTATAATGCAAACATATCAATGTCCGACAGTGTGATTTAACGAACACAATATGACATCAGCAATACTAAAGATAAAATATCATGTCATTCTAGCACATACAATAGATGTTGCATGACTATTACGGACATTAACTAAACATACTTCGCACGTAAGTTTTATTTGGACAAATAATTAGCCTATTATAAATATAATAAGATTTTAAGAAAGATAAGTACTTACATATTAAGAATCTTAATGAATGTACGGTGAAACTATATATATATATATATATATATATATATATATATATATATATATATATATATATATATATAGATATATATATCTATGTATATATATATATATCTATATATATATATATACGGTGAAACTCTCTCTTTCTCTCTATCTCTCTCTTTTTCTTTCTCTCTCTCTCTCTCTCTCTCTCTCTCTCTCTCTCTCTCTATATATATATAGACCATCGTAAAAGCTTCCACTCTTAACACATGCAGATTGAAAACGCGGATTTATTTATCCAATTATGCTGAGTATCATTGCAATGAGATTCTCTGTGGCAGAGACGACCTCTCTAGTTTTGAGGTCATCATGAAATGTTTTGTTCTTGTCATCAAGGTTAATCATAAATTTATTCAGTTTACTTTCATCGAGAAACAGCAGACTCGACAAATAGTCAAAGAATTTGCGAGGACTTTCTTCATCATGCAACGATGATGTTCCTATCGATTAATGATCTGTGTCTAGATGATGTGTAGAATATTCCTTGCATTCACAACCAATGTCATCCATTGTACAGATAGTTCTTTCGCTAATACATTTTGTTCGTATTCTCCCTTCATCACATATATCAGACGCTGGACTTTTTCAATATGGAAGAGCTAGGTTCGTCAATGTTTCAAATTTATCCATTTTCCAAACATCAAGTATAACTTGGATTAAACCTTGAATGATCAGTCTCTGGAATTAATATTGCGACGTCAAGATATCTTCTAGGAGTAAGACAAATAAACTGTTCCTCGGATCAGACACTGTAGTATGTTGTCTAAAAGAGAACGACATACGTACTCGACTTAGAGGTGTTTGCAGCCTGAAAATAGATGCTACGATCATGTACATATTTATCTTTACCTTTAACTTATCTTACTTATATCACAGTATCACGATATCGCATTCTCACAATCTCACAATCTCGGAAGGAAGGAAGGAAGGAAGGAAGGAAGGAAGGAAGGAAGGAAGGAAGGAAGGAAGGAAGGAAGGAAGGAACGAACGAACGAACGAACGAACGAACGAAGGAACGAACGAACGAACGAATGAATGAATGAATGAATGAATGAATGAATGAATAAATGAATGAATGAATGAATTGATGAATGGATCAATCAATCAATAGTTAAGGTAGGAAACATCATTTGCTCTTCAAGTTTGTTATTGCAGTCTACAAATGTGACATTTAAGTGCACGTTTGAAAGGAATCATTGTGTTTTTGTGTCTAATTTAAATGAACAGTTGCACTCTGCTGGGCCCTGGTATGAAAATGAACTTTGTCCATTTGACAAATAATGAATATACGATTGTCCGAAGAGCAGCGTAATAATATGGTTGGTGTATACACATTAGTGATGCCAGATAGGTACGTTGTACAGGATATAGTCGTGAAACGTAGCACAGAAAACAAAGTTTGTATCAAATGGATAAGTGGACGAACAAGATATTACTTAGTTACAAGAGTCCAGTCTTGAACAAAAAGTGTCTTAGTGGCATCAACTGAACGATATTTAGAATGGAGCTGATGCCTCACAGCTCAAGATATGCAGCCATAAATATGTTCTTGACACGTTAGTGCAATGTGAAAGTACTGTCAAAAAAAAACATGTTTTTCGTATTTACTGTGTGAATTTGGTGTCATTGTTGCTAATGCTAATTGTTTGAAGTAAGGAATGTGAATGAAAATGTCGTTGTTTTGTGTTCAGAATGGTCGTAGTATCAGCATAATTCATCTGCTACTTGTTACATATCATCCATTATTTCACATCAAAAAAATGCACCTCTCTATTCCTGGATGGTAGCATCAATTTGAGTTGGGAGGCTTGATTGATATATTTGGATGTCACTAGCATACAAATGGTGAGCCACTGGATGACAATATATGACACATGAGAGTGGCTGTAATACTAATATATCATGGTCTATTGTGTCAAATTCTGCATACAAATTAAGGATATTGAGGAGTATCATGTTTCCGCTATCGAAGCAGAAATTATGTCGTTAACTATTGTATCAAAGCATTAGACGATTATCCGCCTTTATCAGAGGCCGATTCGATAAATTATCTCGCTTTGAAAGACGCACGTCTG
This sequence comes from Unio delphinus, assembly GCA_029339505.1. Lineage (NCBI taxonomy): Eukaryota > Metazoa > Mollusca > Bivalvia > Unionida > Unionidae > Unio > Unio delphinus. Next base: position 5,018,924 of record JAQISU010000080.1, read on the forward strand.
AAAAAATACGAGGTTACCGAGCAAGGGTTTTCAAAGAAGTGTATGTATAGCAAACCCGTGAGACACGAGACGTTCACACAATTCGTCATTAAGACCTGCAATTACTTGGATAGAAGGTGGTAATGTCGTCAGAACATTTGTGATTTTTAAAATTGTCTTCCTTTAAGACCAGCTATTGACAATTTGTGGAAGTGCAGAACCATGGTAGGGATAATGAAGTAAGGCATTTAGGACAAGCAATGTTTCCCTTCCAAAGAGTGGAGTCATATTTCGCCCAATAGTCTAGGGTGTACTGCTGCAGTCCTTGTAACAGAATTGTTACCGAGAGGAGGGTGGATTAAATGAACAATACAAACACAATTTGTGAAAGAAAATATAAATGAAAAAAATACAGATGTAACAACACAATAACTCATGCACTCAACCCACTCAACCCACAATTACACTCACAACCATTCACAATACATGAATAAATTAAATAACAATACAAAAGGAATCAAAAATGTAAAGGGATCTCTTGGATTATACACAGATCCAAGGATCCTTTACGAAAGTTAAATTAATGTAAGTATGATTTACGAAAAAAATAAACACAAACGACAAACTATCTATCGCACGATGGATTGCGATAACTAGCACGATCATATACTTGTATTCAATCAAGTTGCTAGCTTTTATTGATATCTATGTGATCACTTGAAATATTATTGTGATCTGACATAAGCATGCAAATACAACAATGTATTAAATTATATTACAATTTCAATACACCTAAGTGTCTCCCCTGTATAACCGCACGATTCAGCAACAGTTGAATCGTCTCCCAGTTTCCCCGAAAACCTAGGGTTGACCAATACTATTATCGGACGTTTCCCTACACGGATCCACCACAGTTATACGTTCAGACAGCATACAACATCTACCAGAACCAACGGTTCCTCACTCCCCTAGATGTCGACCCGGACGTTTTACAACTCTAAGACAGCTCCGACACTCGGACTTCTAGCTTTCCGGATATTTACACGTTACACAGATGTTGACGAATAGACAGTTCGACACACAGACTGATACTTCAATTCCGTTAGCACAAATTAACGGCACAAGCACATTCAGATATTTTTACAGAGATGTTCCAGAACAAACAATAGATGTCCCACAACAAATCAGACGATATCAAAGACGTTTATCAAAAGATGGTATCAGATGTGTTAACAGCTACGGTATCAGAAATGGTATCAACTACGTTAGCAGCTACGGTATCAGAGACGGTATCAACGATGTTATTAGATGCGCTATCAGTGATGTACTTCTACGGTATCAACGACGGAATCAGCTATAATAAACAAAACCAGACTAATAATAGTTGTCTCAAAAATAATCTAAGCCGTAGATTACGATATTGCATTTAAGCCTAATAGTGACTAGTAATTCCAAATATTCCACGTTCATTGCAATAAAGGCATCATTATACGAAATGATAATCTGAATAAAATTCACAATAAAACGAAATGTAAATTTAACACTCACCCCTTTTGCTGGAGATTGCAAGACGAGGTTATCTATCCTTCGATTAGATATTTTGGTTCCCGTAAATAATTATGAGAAATACTTCGCCTTATATACTCTCTATAGGTGAACATAAATCACATCGAGCTTGCCGTGCACAACGTAAAACGAGTATTTCGGATTTCATGTAAATTACAAATTGGCACATGCAAATCGTTACACGCCACTTAATCACCCCAGGTAATGCGTGTACGACGAAATCAAGAAAATGGTGAGTTTCGTTTGCAATTCAAGAAGAACAAAAATCAGTTCAATTTTCGCCTAATTCTGTGACAATACCTCCCCCCTAAGAATAAAAATGTACACATTTTTAAAACTAACACAGAATAGAAGAAAAATAACTACTGATGATATCTTACAACATTTACACTGGTTATACTACAAACTGGATTTTATTACTGGGCAAATTCATACAAATTTCTCATCATGCCCTACTCAAGTAGTCTGCGCCTATATTTTCAACTCTCCTTATTGCTTCTACACGGAAACGATAAGGTTGTAGTTTTAGCGCCCAACGCATCAACCGAGCGTTAGCGACCTTGGCCTTGTTTAAATATAGTAGGGGTTGGTGATCAGTCTCGAGAACGAAATCTCTCCCAAACAGATATGCGTGATACTTCCCAATTCCCCATACTACGGCCAAACATTCCTTTTCTATAACGGAATAATTTTTCTCCCTGGGTAGCAATTTTCTACTCGAGTAAGCAACGGGTAACTTACTGTCGTCCTGCTCTTGCAGTAAAACTGCCCCCAACCCAGTTTCAGAAGCGTCTGTTCTTAGAATAAAAGGTTAGCTGACATCTGGCAATTTCAATATAGGTGCCCTAACCAGTTTCTCTTTCAGAGTACAAAATGCTTTATCTTGTGGCGGTCCCCATTCAACTTTGTTTGGTCAAATCAGACAGCGGGCTAGCAATGGCTGCAAAGTTCGGTATAAACTTTCTGTAAAAACCTACTAGACCTAGAAATGATCTTACCTGCGTTTTATTGGTTGGCTTTGGTGCGTCTCTAATTGCTTCAACTTGCTTGGGTTGAGGTTTTAACTGACCCATACCGCTGACCCTATGACCCAAACAATCTAAATCTGTATAACCAATACTGCATTTAGTGGGTCTCACTGTAAGGTTCGCTTTGCGGAGTCTATTGAAGAGCTCGCTCAGGACGGACACGTGCTCACTCCAAGTATTCGTGTACACGAATATGTCGTCTACAAAGCTATCAACGTTTGTTAAACCTTTAAGCAATTTACGCATCAAACGACAACAGGTGGCGCTGGCTCCAACTAACCCAAATGGCATCACTTTAAATTGATACAGTCCTTTCTGTGTCGCAAATGCTGTCAATGGTCGGGATCCTGGGACAATGGGAACCTGCCAATATCCCTTGGCCAGATCTAATTTGGAAATCCATCGGTTTCGCGACAACTTCGCAAATAGACCCTCCATAGCTGGCATTGGTTCTGCATCGAACACAGTGATTTTATTTAACTGCCGAAAATCAATGCAGAATCGGTTCGTCCCATCCTTTTTCCTGACAAGCACTACTGGAGAAGAATATGGCGAGTTGGAGGGTTCAATCACCCCCAGATCCAACATTTTACCCACCTCTTCGTCCACAGCTTCACGTGCGTTGTATGGCACCGGATTGCCCTTGATTCGAATAGGGTCAGACGTATTCAGCTTAATTTTGAGGTCCAACAAAGTTGTACAACCTGGTCTGTCAGTGAATACATAAGAATGTTTAGCCAAGAGCGCATTAATCTGTTGACGCTGGTCTTTCGTCAACTCCGCACTCACATCGACTTTATCTATCCCCTCCCCCGCAACTCCCAAGGGACATTCAAGGGAACTCTCTATATTCGAATCAGCTTCATCATCGTCTACGACTGCCGTACAAACGACATTTAAGACCCCCTTTCCAACATCGTCGCTCTGTCTCTTAATATACAACTTGAGCATATTCGCATGGAATGTTTTTACAATACCGTCCATGTCAATTTTATAGTCCATGTCACCTTTTACTTCTTTAACTTCATATGGACCTTTCCATTGGACTAATAACTTATTCGAACTCGTTGGAAGAAGCAATAGCACCTGATCTCCCACAAGAAATTTCCTATTACGCGCTCTGCGGTTGTAATACTTGGCATATCTGCGCCCCGATTTAATCAATTCGTCACGTGCCATCTGGCATGTACTCTCAAGTTTATTTCTTAGATCTAACACGTACTGGTAAGTCGTTTTTATTTCCTCGTTCGCGACATCACCAGTCCATAGTTCGCGTAGTATCAGCATCGGGCCTCGAACTGTCCTACCGTACAACAGTTCGAAGGGTGAAAACCCTAAACTTTCCTGCGGTACTTCACGGTACGCGAACAGAACAGCGTTTAAATAACGGTCCCAGTCTTGCGGACGTTCCGCGCACATCTTTCTCAGCATGCTTTTCAGGGTACCATTAAACTTCTCTACCAGTCCATTGCACATCGGATGGTATGGGGTAGTGTTTAGCTGTTTGATGGATAACAGCCTACTTATTTCACCCATGAGGTCCGAGGTGAATTGGGCACCACAATCAGTGAGGATTTCCTCTGGCACCCCTACCCTACTGAAGATATCAACTAATGCTTCAGCTACCTTTTCCGTTTCAATAGTTGGTAACGCTACGGCTTTGGGGTATCTGGTTGCGTAATCAACCATAGTAAGTATATACCGATTCTTTCTTTCGGTAACCGGGTGTATTGGTCCTACAATATCTACTGCCACTCTTTTAAACGGTGTATCTATTAACGGCATCTGTCCCAAGGGCACCCTTGTGACCCTTCCCTTACACACGGTTTTCTGACATACGTCGCACGACCTACAGAACCGTGTGACATCGCCATTAACACCGGGCCAGTAGAATTCAGCGACTACCCTGCTAGTGGTCTTAGCCTTACCTAGGTGTCCTGCCATGCTTGACTCATGCGCCACCCTAAGTACTTGTGATCTATATCTCTGGGGTACGGCCACTTGCCAATACTTCTTACCCTCCTGAGCGCTAAACTCCCTATGAATTAATCCGTTCTTGCGTACGAATCTCGAGCTACCCCCACGCTTGCAATGTTTAATCGCGCCGGACGTGATTTTCTCAACAATTGTTCTGATGGATTCATCACGTTCTTGGTCTTGTTTGAAATCATCGCGGGAAATTCCGGAGATCGATTCAGGGACTATTAATTTATGAAACGCGGTTTTCTCTCGCCGTGTTTGCGCTCGCGTTTCGACTGCCTGGGCCAAAGGTATTTTAAAATCGGCCATGGTTGGAAGACGGGAACCTTCAACATTACCGATCGTCAGATCGTAAATAGGATTGTCCATACAAAGGGCATCAACAGTTCCCGTTAAGAAAGGTGTTTTTGCTGTGATCCTTGCTACGGGAATGCGACCCATCGTCTGATCAAGTAACATACATGGGGATTCCCACCCGAGCATTTGGTTATCCTGCACGAGACTACGTTTGATCACTACGCCCGTACAACCAGTGTCACGCAATACTACGACTTCTCGACCGTTGACAAACCCTCTCGCGGTTGGTACACGCGCTTCAGGAAATAAACACGTGCCAAGCGAATGAATACAAGGTTCTACCTGTACGATGTTATCAGTTATACCTTTACTTTGTATAGCCACTGCTACCTTATGTATAAGTGCCTTTCTTTTAGGACAGTCTTTTTGAACATGACCCAATGCATTACACAAGAAACACTGCACACGCTGAAAAACTGGATTCCCAACTGACCTTTTTACCTCAGCTGATTTTACAGGCTCCTTAGGCATAGGTCTTACAGACTGGTTTCCAGACTTAAAATCTTTTAAAACCACGTTCTGCGTTCCCACATGAGCTTCGGCAAATAAATCGGCTTGCTTAGCCATATCTTTTACGTTTGTGAAGACTTTCTCCTTCCGAAATTGATCTAATTCTCGCCCAACTGTATTAAATAATTGATCTCTGAGCAAGAAATCAGTCAACCCTTCAAACGTTTTCACCGCTTTGCCGCATTCAATCCACCGCTCAAAATAGTTCGCAATTCTGACGGTGAACTGACCAAAGGTTTCTCCCTTATCGGGCTTGCTATACCTGAACTTTTTACGAAATCCTCGTTCAGTGAGCTCGTACCTTTTGAGAAGTGCTTCCTTTAGGACGTCGTACTTAAACACATCGTCCCTAGGAAGTCGAGAGTATACATCCAGCGCTTTACCTTTTAAAAGCGCACTGAGATGCAGTGCCCAGTCATTTTGACTCCACTTCTGGTTTTCGGCATACCGCTCAAACCGATGAAGATAACTATCCATGTTATCTTTTTCATCGTCAAAGGGAGGTAATTTGGGGCCCCTTAATTTGTTAGTGGCAGAATCGCGTTCTCTTCCAGATGTCGCTAATTCTACCTTACGCTCATGATCCCGTTGTTTTGCTCTTTCTTCTAACTCTAACATTTCTACTTTAGCTAGTCTATCTAACTCTATTCGCTTTTGCTCCGCTTCCATTTCCCATCCTATCCTATCCTTTTCGGCCTGCTTCTCTAATTCTATCTTTTCCTTCTCTAATCCTATCTTTTCCTTCTCAAAGGCCCATTTCCTTTCATCAGATTCCCTCTCTGATTCCCTTGCCCTTGCCATTTCTTCCCTTTCCCGGGCTTGTTCTTCTTGAATGAATTTCCTTAGACTTTCACCTTCATACCCAAATTCTTTGCCTAAGGCAAACAAGTCCTTAAGGGATGACATGACAATTGTAATATGAATATAGATATATAACCAAACCAATACTTTAAACACGTTTATACTGGACACACGGACCTAGGTAAACTAAACAAAAATAAACTCCAACTAGAGTATTATCTTAACAGAAGGTCACGCTTAAATATAAACATTAAATGTATACCTTCACAAAAATGATTGACAGTTCACTTAATCCAACCATCCCACTTCTGTCACCATTGTAACATAATTGTTACCGAGAGGAGGGTGGATTAAATGAACAATACAAACACAATTTGTGAAAGAAAATATAAATTTATGTAATAAATTATAAATGCAAAAAATACAGATGTAACAACACAATAATTCATGCATTCAACCCACAATTACACTCACAACCATTCACAATACATGAATAAATTAAATAACAATACAAAAGGAATCACAAATGTAAAGGGATCTCTTGGATTATACACAGATCCAAGGATCCTTTACGAAAGTTAAATTAATGTAAGTATGATTTACGAAAAAAAAAAAACACAAACGACAAACTATCTATCGCACGATGGATTGCGATAACTAGCACGATCATATACTTGTATTCAATCAAGTTGCTAGCTTTTATTGATATCTATGTGATCACTTGAAATATTATTGTGATCTGACATAAGCATGCAAATACAACAATGTATTAAATTATATTACAATTTCAATACACCTATGTGTCTCCCCTGTATAACCGCACGATTCAGCAACAGTTGAATCGTCTCCCAGTTTCCCCGAAAACCTAGGGTTGACCAATACTATTATCGGACGTTTCCCTACACGGATCCACCACAGTTATACGTTCAGACAGTATACAACATCTACCAGAACCAACGGTTCCTCACTCCCCTAGATGTCGACCCGGACGTTTTACAACTCTAAGACAGCTCCGACACTCGGACTTCTAGCTTTCCGGATATTTACACGTTACACAGATGTTGACGAACAGACAGTTCGACACACAGACAGATACTTCAATTCCGTTTGCACAAATTAACGGCACAAGCACATTCAGATATTTATACAGAGATGTTCCAGAACAAACAATAGATGTCCCACAACAAATCAGACGATATCAAAGACGTTTATCAAAAGATGGTATCAGATGTGTTAACAGCTACGGTACCAGAAATGGTATCAACTACGTTAGCAGCTACGGTATCAGAGACGGTATCAACGATGTTATTAGATGCGCTATCAGTGATGTACTTCTACGGTATCAACGACGGAATCAGCTATAATAAACAAAACCAGACTAATAATAGTTGTCTCAAAAATAATCTAAGCCGTAGATTACGATATTGCATTTAAAGCCTAATAGTGACTAGTAATTCCAAATATTCCACGTTCATTGCAATAAAGGCATCATTATACGAAATGATAATCTGAATAAAATTCACAATAAAACGAAATGTAAATTTAACACTCACCCCTTTGGCTGGAGATTGCAAGACGAGGTTATCTATCCTTCGATTAGATATTTTGGTTCCCGTAAATAATTATGAGAAATACTTCGCCTTGTATACTCTCTATAGGTGAACATAAATCACATCGAGCTTGCCGTGCACCACGTAAAACGAGTATTTCGGATTTCATGTAAATTGCAAATTGGCACATGCAAATCGTTACACGCCACTTAATCACCCCAGGTAATGCGTGTACGACGAAATCAAGAAAATGGTGAGTTTCGTTTGCAATTCAAGAAGAACAAAAATCAGTTCAATTTTCGCCTAATTCTGTGACGGTCCTAAAACGGATCCTAGTACAAGATGACATACTGGTTTGGTTTAAATCGCCATGTATGCTTTTATACCAAACAATAGTCCACATTCCTATGGCAAGTATGGAAACTATGTTCATAACCAGCCCGATCTACGATCTTATTATTGTGCAGGGATGAAGACTCTCAACCATACGACACTTCAGATCTCATCTTAGCAGTGCAATCACGGACTGAGGTAAAGGAAGACAACAAACCCCTACGTGAATTAAAAGTACCAAAAGCCTTTACTGATATCTCCAACGAGGAATTTCAGAATGAGTAAGAATGTGACACGTCGATAGGTGCAACCGCAAATAAAGCATTATCGGGTACCTTGTTGTAGTGAATGAATAAAGGTGCCTATATTTTTTACTCGAAAAGGTTTAATGTATAGGGATAATTAAACACTTGATATGAAGCTCTTGCAACTAGTTGTCACACATAATATTCAGGTCGCATGTACTAAACGTTGCTCGCGAGTCGAGTATTGCGGGTCACTTAATTGTGAAGAAACCAACAAATAGGGTAATAACATAATTTTTTTATACTTTATTGGTCTTGTGATGTTTGCAAGAAGATTCACTATAAGGTCAGGGGAACTAGAGTAACGTTATGTCAATTCCCTTGATAGATTCTCCGTTTCAAAGAGTGGCCGTTCACATTCTGATCGGAACATCCGATACATCTTGACACTGTTAGATTACGGTAGTGTTATAAACGGATCTTACGGATTGTGGTGTACATTTCACATCAAATCTCTTGGCATAAATTAGTAGCTTGTTATCCCTTAAATAGTAGAACACAACGCCCTACCACTTTATGTGCAATGGCTTGGTATAGAAATTCAACGGGATTTAGCAAATTGATACTCTACTATTATGCGCAAGTGATTAGTTTTGTGTTGGGCTAAATTTCTCTTGTTCAAAAAGACTTTGTTACAAACATCACATTTGTGTGGCTCTCAAACGTGTATCTATCTTTTTATGATTCTTATAATCCTGAACTCTCTTTTGGTACACCTCACAAGTAGTCTGATTTCTTTTGGACTTTTCTTCAGGTTAGTTTTAAGATTTCGTTTTTTTTTTATCTTTCGCTTCTTTCATTATTATTCAATAGCCAATAGAACACCAACACGTCGAGGTGGCGTTACATATCAAATCATCTGGAAAAACGGCTCCAAACGGACGTGTACCAAAAGACCCGGGTCAAAAGGCCCGGTCCAAAAAGGTCAGTAACGGGCGAGAAAGAACCTGGACGGAAACGGTCCTGGTCAGAAAGTACCTGGATGGAATAGATCGGATTAAAAGTGACATTTCATAAGATCGATTAATAATAATTATTATTATTTTTTTCTCAATAAATAAAAATCGAAATAAAACGTTCAAGTAGTGTTTAGGCAACACAAAAATCAATATTTATGAAAAATGTTAAACGCAGCGTCATCTTCCAATGTATACACGTCTGGCCATCACTACCAGATATCAGCACTATGTTGTAGTTGCTACATTAAGTATCGTATATTCATTATTGATCGATATTTGTTTTCTAGAGAATGAACAAAGACCGCATGTATGTCCGATGATGAAAAAATGGATGTAGCAAATACCAAAAAAACGCAAAATTTTAATCAAACGTAGAAAACGCACTTTTCGAGGTAAAATAAAACAAGAAGAAAAACGTTGTTATCATCTATGATATTGCTAAACCAACGAGCTGTCAAAACTGAAATACTGGTTAGTAATGATTAACGCGTAGAAAAAATAAACCACGGACAGCAAACAGCAGCATTTTACCCATTATGCGAATTGTAGTGCCGATATTACCAAAGTATAAGCAATCACCATATACTTTTCGCACTTCTATTACCCGTTTTTGTCTAAGATTTATTTAATATGTCTGCAAACTGTTATTATCACAGTTATGACGCAAATACAAGTCTCTACAATTACAACTCTTTCCCATTCTTCCGGTCTCAACAGCGCTTGAAGTGTTATACGATTTTAACATGTTTTTTGAACGATCGCCGAGGCACTCCTTGCTACACTTCGTCAGGCGATTATCTGTAAACTTCCTATAGGTCCAGAAAATAGATATTCCCATGGGAATGCGCACGCGCAGCAAAAAATACTAAGATAATTACAACATGTAATACCTATATAAACGGAAAAGTATTCAGTTGACACAGATTCAAATGCTTATGGATTTATTTGTATGCTAACTTTCTTACATTCTATTTATTTTAATTTTATAATTGTTTTACACAATTACCTCTTGTGTTCAATTTGTCTCAGCGACACACAGTTACGTTTCTTGTACTTATTGTTTCACCATAATCTGTTTTCATCAATTTATTACGACTTTTAAAAAAAGCTAAGTAATTTGTGTAATGGCGTATGTTCGCTGTATTCATTGTGCTAGATAAGTTAGGCAACGACAGCATGCGATCGCTTGTGACGTGTGTGGGTTTTGGCAACATCGCACGTGCAGCGCTGGTAAGTACACTTTTAAATATATTCCTAAAGTTTCATATTAATAAGACCATGCTTAAGCAGCAAAGGTTATATACAATATTGGCACCAATATCAACTATATTTGATAACATATATGCGCATTACCCTTTGTGGTGTTACCGTTCGAACAGTCACGGCAACCATTTAGATTTGTCTCCCCTTTTTAACTCTTCTTCGTAAATTTTGGTTTCCTAATTGCGTTTGTAATACGTCCAGGCACGAATGTGAACGAGCTTTCACGGCTCTTTTTGTTGAATCTGAAGCCCACTACAGTCTTTATACCCTTATTTGATGAGTTCTCGCCCACGAATTAAAACAGTATTTAAACACAATTTGATGTCTTGTGCCTTGAATGCCAGAGAGCTCAAGAATTACGCTAACTCTAACATGTAAATCATGCTTACTTCAAAGGTGACATTGATAGTGATCGTTCCATAAGGGTCTCACATTTATGCACTAAGTGAAAGAGATAATCCACATGCATCATTGTAAACAAAACCTTTGTTGCGGGAAATTATGGAAGAAATGTTCCTTTAATACATGATAGAATAGCCATCAAGAATGCATTCATTAAACCGAGATGAAACAGATGAAGTATGAAAAGCATATAAAATGTGATTTCTAATATATTTAATTTTATTTCGTTCACCAGTTATTCATAAAAGTCATAGAAGATATATTTGCGGTTTGTATCATTTAGGGTTCAATTGGCTCATACCCCATGTCATCCGTTCCAAATATGAGTGCTAATTTATCTAATGTGGATAACAAATGATTTTATTCCACTCATTCCATTCCTTGGAGCTTAATATCAACCTTATTGTACATGTCTTTTCCGCGTATGACAATTCCACAATATACAAATAATTTTGTAATTTTAATGAATTAATGTTTGTGCATTGGTCAGTGTACTATACAACTTCTTCGACTAAAGGATTATCTTCAGCAGGTTCGGCGAACTTGTGTCTTTTATAGTGTCGAAACGTTTCACTTGCTGCATTAATTATTCCCTCGCAAATTGAATTCCAGGAGGGTCGAATGACAAAGACTCTTTCATTATCCGACCAGGTTCCTCTGGTGTATTGTCCTATCAGATGTTGTATTGTAACAATTGCCCTAGATGTGTCGGTATGCTTCTGCATTAGAATCACCACTTGTTTATTTCTCTCAACGGCTGCAACACATTCTTCCTGGCTCCAGTGAGACTGGAGAAATGCTGGTGTTATTACAGGGACTACAACTAGACTTTTATTAATACATCGATGTATTTCTTCTATGATGCGCATTCCAGGAACAAAATCACTTTCTCCAGTGCACACAAGGTCCTTTTCTGTGTTGAACGTTTCATGGAGATACCTATTTAAGGAAGGCAGGATGTTTTCGTATACGATTTGAGCGTCTTTGCTGCGGTATGCGAGAAATAGAAGAAATTCGAAATTTGCGTTTTTCTGCAGAATTGCCTTCCTCAGGTTTTCAAGGTCCTGGTTTCGGCGTTTTGTTTTTTGCCTAAGACGAATCGTAATGGCGAAAGTAAATATACTTATTATTATTGCAATTGATGACGCAACTCCAATGCCTATACTACCTGCAAGCCGGCAGTTTGTTTGAACCGTTTGAAAGAGTTCATTGTTTAACAACTTTTCATTATTGCCATATTTACATGGCAATACAGTCTTATTGGCGATGTCGATATTTTAAAATAAAATCCATTCCATAAACACAAGTTTGTCACAATCACACATGAACTAGGTCAAATTTATCATAAATACTAATATTGAACACATTCAAACATATAAAGTTATAGCTATAACTATCAGCGGAAGAGGATAATGCCGTTATGTAAACTTTTCGCAAGTTACATTCGATGTCACAACTCGAAGACAATGTGGCATTAAAAACGAAACAAAACTTCCTTCAACGGATTAATGACTAATAAGGCTACATCCTGTATCAAAAGATAGTACGTATGTATTTTATTGAAAAGACATCGATGAAAGGGTTTTCAGTAAATGCTATATTAAAAAAGACATCAACGATAATAATAATAATAATAATAATAATAATAATAATAATAATAATAATAATAATAATAATTATAATAATAATAATAATAAAAATTAAACTATAAGAAAAGGAATTAAAAGGAGACATACCTTTCATTTGTCTGAAAACACACACACACATACACAGACACACAGTGAGAGTTAAAGAAACCGAATATAATATAAACAATTAGATTGGCATGGAAAAATAGTCAAGCATAAAATGTAGTTGTCATCAATTTGTGTTATCTGCATATACAAATGTATTTAGCGCCTCCAATGACGGACCTCCAAATATGTAACTAATGCAGATGTCTCAAATGGGAATCTATTACATCTCTGTTTAAATTCGATTGAGCTAAACATATTTCTCATTTAATGTCTTAATCATATTAATTATGACTGTCCAATTGGTAAGCATGTTAAGACAATGTTCCGCTTTAAATGTGTTAGGACCGTCCAGTGAGTGACGAATTGGAAGACAATGTTCTACTTGAAGTGTCCTATGATCGTCCAGTAGGTGAAGCATGTGAAGACAATGTTCCACTTTAAATGTGGTAGAACCGTCAAGTTGGTGAAGCATTTGAAGAAAATGTCCCACTTGAAATGTGTTATGACGTCCAGTGGGTGAAGCATGTGAAGACAATGCCATGTTTGAAATATGTTATGACCGTCCAGTGGGTGAAGCATTTAACGACAATGTTCCATTTGAAATGTGTTATGACCGTCCAGTGGGTGAAGAATTTGAAGACAATGTTCCAATTATGACCGTGCAGTTGGTGAAGCATGTTACGACAATGGTACTCTTCAAATGTGTTATTAATGTTCAGTGCTTGAAGCATGTGAAGAAAATGATCCACTTGAAATGTCTTATGACCGTCCAGTGGGTGAAGCATTTGATGACAATGTTCCAATTATGACCGTCCTGTTGGTGAAGCATGTTAGGACAATGTTCTACTTGAAATGTGTTATGACCGTCCAAAAGGTTGAAGCATCTGAAGACAATTTTCTGCTTGAAATATGTAATGACCGTCCAGTGGGTGCTGCATTTGAAGACAATGTTATTCTTGAAATATGTAATAACCATCCAGTGGGTTATTCATTTGAAGACAATGTTTCGCTTGAAATGTGTTGTGACATTGGACATATTATACAATGCGAACATATCCGCACAAATAAAGTGTAAAAGTGCAATTGGTAGTGTAGACAGTGTTAAATGCATATGCTAATGAAATGATAATGCATAAATATAGACGCACACAGCAATACATAGCAGTGAAAATTACGAAGGATGGAAGCGGTCTAAATTGAGGAATGTGTGATACAGCGTCCTTTCTGATCCATATAAATATTCGTTTCCTCAATTTTCGCTGGCAACAATGCTCACGGCATAAAAACTGAAGCTGCGTGAATTTGTGAGTGGTTGCGTACCTATGATCGTGTTGACAAAATTACATGATACACACTGATTCATGAACTTCTTGAATATATTCATGATAAATACAACGTAGACACTGACTTATGAAACAAATGAGATGGAGCGCGTCCTACGTAAAATATTTGTTTCAATAAGACAGGAGGATGGCAATAAATCTCAGAGTCATATCTCGTTGAATATCATCTCATCCAAAAAATCAGAATTCAGTATGACGTTTCTATGCAAATGTAACTGCTGTATAATCGTGCACACGTGAAAGAAATGCTAGCAAGATATCATGTGATGGATTCAAATACCTCCTCGATCGAGATGTTATATGAGCTTGCTACGTTTTGAGGATTGAAGCAAGGCAGATTTTATTATTATAAAACGATCCGATTATGCAGTTCATCGATTGATTGATTGATTTGAATTGGCAGGAATGTAAATATCAGATAACTATATTTGTGTTGTATTTCTCGATTTGTATGAATCGCTGCACTTGAAATGTGGAATGTAAAGAATTACAAGCTAAATTCTCGGGTCGTGAGGCTTAACATTCTTTCTACAGAATACGGCTTACTTAGCACAATGAAAGTTAAATTGTACACTGTGATTCACTTAAGAGTTTTGTTAAAGAGGCAGTTCAAAATGCATCTTGTTTGAACACGTAAGACAACGAGTACAGGTGTACTTGAATGTACTTGTTGCTGCATTTTGTTTGAACTGGTAAGATAACGAGTACCTGAATACTATTTTGAAAACGTATGACAACGACTATAGGAATACGTGTTTGATTACGTAAAACAGTGAGTACATGAATACGTTTTTGCGCATTTTGTTTCATCATATAATAAAATAAATTTGGAGTCTGACTGTACTTTCTTAACTATGCAAATTAAAATCTCTATGGCAAGAACGTCTTATTACTAAGACGAAGAGATAACGTAGGTAGTGAGATCTTTCACGTGGGGTATACTCTGAAATATAATCATAATCGATGTAGTATTTATGTAAAGATCTTTGCAATCAGATATATGTCTATTTTGGAGTCATTCTTATTTATGGAAAGAACTTAGCAATTCGATACATTTCTATTTTGGAGTCATTCTTATTTATGTCGTTTACGTTGTAGTCCTGATGTCTTTTTTTGTTGCACTTAGATATTATTCTAGAGTTTCGAATAAGCAGTGTAAACATAAGGTGTCAATTATTTGGACTTATATTGAACAATTGGTAACTATTCAACGGAGTCCCGCATAGTGTCATCTTGACAATTCTTCTCTTCTAGTATTTGAAATGTATACGTAACTTTTCATTCGTTAGGACTTTCATAGAACTCTCTCGATATTTGTTTCAAATTCACTTCTTAATGTTGAATATTTGTCACACAATTCCTCTAAAAATGTAATTTATATCGTGGAGAACAATCATATTTGATACGTTTCATAAACCCTTTACTATTCGTTACAGTATAACCATGGGATATATACAACCCTGTGAACTTGGCGTTCGCATTAACTCTGCTAGCCAGTCAATATAAATCTGCGATATTCGTACTGCTGCATTCAGTCTTCTGCTATCAGGGCATTATGACAAGAAATAGTAATGGTTTAAAGGGTCTACTATCAGGGCATTATGACAAGAAAATCATGGAATTTGGACAAGGAGGTCAACAGTCGGGGTATGTTTCTGAATAATACAACAAACATTGTGTTGATGTAACGGAAGTTACATTACATGCCCCGATGACATACATAGATACAGACTCTCCTGGAATTAAATATAGATTGACCATCTCATAAATTATACATATATTAGGTAGCTTTCATAAAGCGTCTTATTCTAACAAATGTCAGTCGTCTGATTTCTGCAAGCAAATATGTCAGCTTAATTTATTTATCTTTCTTGAAGTTCTGAGTGCGCCTGCGTTAGCATATGTGTGTGTGTGTGTGTGTGTGTGTGTGTGTGTGTGAGTGTGTGGGTTTCAATGTGTAGTGAATAAACCATGCATCGCACAAGGCAGACACATTGATCAGTTTTAATCCGGCAATCAGATCAGCCAGTTTTGCTTGATGTCATTTTATTTTTTTATGTCATATCAAGTAAAAACTATAACAAGGGTATGGCTAACGTTTTTCAGTCATAGTTTGGTTTATTATTGGTCCATTTTTTCAAATGTATTTATTTATTTTTAATTCCAAAACCATGTCGCTTGTTCTCGTCTTGTATAGAGAACAGCTTCGAAACACTTTCTTTTACCGTTTCGAAATATCAAAGGGAATGTAACTTCATTATTTTCCTTATGTGACATATGGCAATGAAGTATAATGTACACATATCAATGTCCGACAGTGTGATTTAACGAACACAATATAACATCAGTATATACAATAGATGTTGCATGACTATTACGGACATGAACTAAACATACATACTCCGCGCGTAAGCTTTATTTTGACAAATAATTAGCCTATTATAATATAAGATTTTCAGAAAGATAAGTGCTTACATATTAAGAATCTTAATGAATGTACGGTGAAACTATATATATATATATATATATATATATATATATATATATATATATATATATATATATATATATATATATATATATACGGTTATATATATATATATATATATATATATATATATATATATATATATATATATATACGGTGAAACTCTTTCTCTCTCTCTCTCTCTCTCTCTCTCTCTCTCTCTCTCTCTCTCTCTCTCTATATATATATATATATATATATATATATATATATATATATATATATATATATATATATTGAAAGAAATTGATTTTTATGTCAATTGTAATTAATAGCATTACTACGAATACTACTATTTATTACTATTATTGCTGAGTTGGATCATTCGTCGCTTGGCATAATCGATATTCCATTATGCATATTGAATTCCTATTGCAATATCTATCAAACGTCACACCTATGATAGGGGTTTTACCTGTACTGTCTTAATTAGTCATCATAAGCATAATAAACATAAAAGCCATAATGTGCATACATCAAAATACGGAAACTATCAAGAGTTGGGCGTAGTATTGTATGAAAATCATCAGCTCATGAATCAGAATAAACAACAGCTTCGTTGGGTCGGGAAGGGGAGCTGAGCTTCAAAAGGATCGGATTAATTAGTATGCTTTCGGAACGTCTTGTCGGGTAAATGTTTAGAGACTGTTGGTAACTGTCGCATTCGCAGATATTGACATTTTGGATGGCGATTTATCATGTGAAGGAGATACACTTGAAATGATGGTAAACATCATAGCAATAATTCAGAGCGAACGGTAGTTATGAATAAAAATCAATAAGGAAAGTAATCCGAATTTTATGCTACTTCGATCGAAAGAACCCTTAACACAAGACACGATAAGGAGATACATCTTTTACATGAAAAAAGATATGAAATTAGTATGAAAAACAAATGACCAACGGAAGGAAACGTGTTTTGATGGTTTAAATGAAACAGAAGAAACAATGTATGAATACATTTTACTTTGGAGAAATGTTTAAGACCCACTTTCAGAATGCAAACTGTATTAAGTATTTTTTTTGCATGTTTCCTTAAATAGTTCCTTGCTTGATCTAGTCGTAAATTTTAACATTTTGAAAGTGAATTAAATGCAAAATTAAGACATAATTATTGCTTAAAAACTTAATATCAAATAATTGAATAGGGTCTCTGTAAAAATTGTATCTAAATTTTAATTGTTTTATTTAAATTACGAATATGTAAACATTCGTGGTTTCCCATGTTTGAGTTTCTATGGCATATTCTCCGATGTGTACAAGTATATCTTGGTTTCTAAAAACGTGAGCACAATACAAAAGCAACATTAAGCTACACAGTTATACCCTCTTGTCAACTTAATTAGGACAGTACTGTGAGTTATAGCAATGTAACTCAGATCCGCCATCTCTTACGTTAACGCATCAATGAAAAAATTCCTTACATATGTCTTCTCAGGTTTAACGATAAATTCACTTAAGTGTTTCATTTTATATTCATCTTGAACCACAACGTAAACAAAACCTTTCTTTCTTGTCCTTTCTCTTGCCTCTAAAATATTTCGTTTAGAAAGTGATTGAATTTTAGCCACAAAATTAAATTCATCTGCTTGGCCTATTTTCAGACCATCGTAAAAGCTTCCACTTGGCAGAGAGAAACTCTATAGTTTTGAGGTCATCATGACATGTTTTGTTCTTGTCATCAAGGTTAATCAGAAATTTATTCAGTTTACTTTTATCGAGAGACCGAAGACTCGACAAATAGTCAGAGAATTTGCGAGGACTTTCTTCGTCATGCAACGCTGATGTTCCTTCCAATTGATGCTCTGTGTCTAGATGATGTGTAGAATATTCCTTGCATTCACAACCAATGTCATTCTCACCACAGATTGCTTCCAATGTACAGATAGTTCTTTCGCTAATACATTTTGTTCGTATTCTCCCTTCCTCACATATATCAGACGCTGCACGTTTCCAATATGGAAGAGCTAGGTTCTTCAATGTTTCAAATTTATCCATTTTCCAAACATCAAGTATAACTTGGATCAAAACCTTGAATGATTCGTTTCTGGAATTAATATTGCGACGTCAAGATCTCTTCTAGTAGTAATACAAATAAACTGTTCCTCGGATCAGACACTGTATTATGTTGTCTAAAAGAGAACGACAGACGTACTCGACTTGGTGAGGTGATTGCAGCCTGAAAATAGATGCTACTATCATGTACATATTTAATTTTACCTTTAACTTAACTTACTTCTATCACAGTATCACGATATCGCAATCTAACTATCTCACAATGAATGAATGAATGAATGAATGAATGAATAAATTGATGAATGGATGAATGGATCAATCAATCAATAGTTAAGGTAGGAAACATCATTAGCTCTTCAAGTTTGTTCTTGCAGTCTACAAATGTGACACTTAAGTGCACGTTTGAAAGGAGCACTCTGCTTGGCCCTGATATGAAAAACAACGTTGTCCATTTGACTTATAATGACAATACGATTATAAGAAGAGAAGCGTAATAATCTGGCTGGTGCTAACACATGGGTGATGTCAGATAGGTATGTTAGACTGGTTATAGTCTTGAAACTTAGCACATAAAACAAGGTTTGTCTTTAATTCTGTATCAAATGGATAGTAATTGGTGGGTAGAGAGCAGCTCCGAGGTTTGCTATGATCCTGGTACTCTAAGGAAGGTCCGAGAAGCTATCTTTCGAACGCTTTGAAGTATATGGTGTACACATTGAGACGAACAAGATATTACTTAGTTACAAGAATCCAGTCTTGAACACAAAGTGTCTTAGAGGCATCAACTGAACGATATTTAGAATGGAGCGGATGCCTCACAGCTCACGATATGCAGCCATGAATATGTTCTTGACATGTAAGTGCAATGTATGTGAAAGTACTGTCCAGAAAAAACACGTTTTTCGTATTGACTGTGTGAATTTACTGTCATTGTTGCTGATGTTAATTGTTTGAAGTAAGGAATGTGAATGAAAATATCGTTGTTTTGTGTTCAGAATGGCCTCGGTTTCAGCATTATTCATCTGCCACTTGTTACATATCATCCATGATCTCACATCAGAAATGCACCTCTCTATTCCTGGATTGTAGCATCAATTTGAGATGGGAGGGTAGATTGGTATATTTGGATGTCATTAGCATACAAATGGTGAGCCACTGAATGATAATACAAGACACATGAGAGTGGCTGTAATAATAATATATCATGGTCAATTGTGTCAAATTCTGCATACAAATTAAGGATATAGAGGACTATAATATTTCCACTATCGAAAGCAAAAATAATGTCGTTAACTATTTTATCAAAAGCATTAGACGGATATCCGCCTTTATCAGTGGCCGATTCGATGAATTATCTCGCTTTGAAAGACGCACGTCTAAAGAAATACGAGGTTACCGAGCAAGGGTTTTCAAAGAAGTGTATAGCAAACCCGTCAGACACGAGACGTTCACACAATTTGTCAGTAGGACCTGCAATTACTTAGTTGGAAGGTGGTAATGTCGTCAGGACATGTGTGAATTTTACAATTGTCTTGCTTTGGGACCAGCTATTGACAACTTGTTGATCAAAATCCAAGGGAACTGGAGAACCATGGTAGGAATAAAGAGGTAAGGCATTTAGGACAAGCAATGTTTCCCTACCAAAGAGTGGGGTCATATTTCGCCCAATTGCCTAGGGTATACTACTGCAGTCCTAAAACGGATCCTAGTACACGATGACATACTGATTTAGTTTAAATCGCCTTATATGCTTTTAGACCAAAACAATAGTCCACATTCCTATCGTAAGCATGGAATCTATGTTCACAACCAGTTCGATCTATGATCTTACTATTGTGCAGGGATGAAGACTCTCAACTATATGACACTTCAGATTCCCGATCATCTCAGCAGTGCAATCACGGACTCAGGTAAAGCAAGATCGTGAGTTTCCTCAGGAAAGCTTAGGCTTCTACCGGTTTGAATAAATGTACGGTATGATATTCGTGGTCCTATGCATTTTCAACTGTTGTACGGTAGGATAGTTTGTAGTCCTATGCGTACTCAATGCAAACTGTTGTCAAACGAAGACGTTATGATCACTTACCAAAGCCTGAGGATTTTACGCGAACGGTTAGAGAATTCGTGTCGAATGCGCAAGACGTACTCGTGAAATCTAGTCGTAGGCACGTCGTGAAATACTACAATCGTGGAACAAGACGTAAAACGTTTGATGTATGCAATCAAGTGTTAGTGCTTCCTCCAACGAATAAAAATAAGTCGAAATGCAGGATGGACTACATTATTGACTTATAAGGTAAGTCCAAAATAGTTCACGACATTATGCTGAAACGTTACGTAGAAAGACATTGTCAAACAATTTATAAAGTTGTCTTGAATGTAGAATTGGTAGCTGTGATACAGGATAGGCCGTGAAACAAACCATGATTCGTCTCCAATACATAAATGCCCCTTGAATATCCCATTGACAGAGGAAAAGAAACAATTAATGTATGCCCGGATTTATCTGAGAGTCAGTGAACGCAGATCGTAGAGAATTTTTCTTCCAATTATCAGACGTATGTACGATATAACCAGAAAGTACTGGATTAATTCAACAACATGTCAACTTAAACACCTCAGCACCGATCAGTAATAAAGGATATCAAATACCCATTATTAAACGAAGAAGTGTGAAAACTGTCAGACCAGAAAGTGATCGAACCTTCCAGTTACCCGTACTCGTACCTCGTTGTATGAGTCAGAAAGAATGAAGGGAAGAACCGTTTAAGCATTTACTATCGGTAATTGAACAAAATCATTGTGTTTGACAAATATTCAATGTCAAACATGAAACATTCTTTTCCAAACTCGGCACGTCATAAATACATTTCCAAAATTATACTAAAGCAATGGATACTGGCATATACCAATCGCTTATAATCTTCGCGAGTTAACATAATTCAAAACTCCCAAAGGTCTTTATCAAGTTAAAGTTATGTATTTCGGTTTAATAAACACCTCTGCGTCGTGTATTCTCATGCGCAATCTATTTAACGGTCTGGTAAACGTTGACAGTTTCGTTGATGATATATTTTTCTATACATATATATGGGATGAACATGTAATGGTATCACTAGATCTGTGCTATAGACTTCACACTGAAAATCTTTACAGCTAGGCCCACTTAATCAAAAATATGATAATTTAGTCTAGATTGCTTGGGACAATTTTCATGTTTACTAAGCCAGTTTAAACCTCACATTGACCAAATAGGTAGGAGCACTCAGAGTTGCACATAGACCACAAACTGAAAAAAGGTAAGATCTTTCCTATGGGGGATTGGGACTTGCACGAAATGTGTTGCCCATTGTGCGGCTATTGCCAGCCAATTAACAGACTTCACTAAGAAATGGCAGCAAATTAAGTTCAATGTGGTGTGTGCCAGGAAAAGGTATTTAACATTTCAAAACATAAACTGGTAAGTTCTCCAATCTTAAAGTTGCTAGAATTGAACGTTGTGTTGGTCCAATACGGGTCTTGGGCCTATTTTACTAAAGGAGCAGGTGGTGAGAAAATTGCCCGTTGCTTATGCAAGTCTCCGGCTGCTAGATTCGCACAACTTGGAGACTTTGTGCACACCAACTGGCTAGATCGCTTGCGGTTTGCTCCCAGTAATCATTGGTTATGTTGACCTCTTTCGATGCAGCTTTATGATGGTCTTAAATCGTTTCATCAAACATCAGTTGTTCTTTTTGTATCTCGCCACAGGAGAGTCTCTTACTTAGACTGTAGTCTGGCATGTGTACAACATGTTCCACGCTGCGTAGCTGGCACTGCATCAGGGTGGTGTGGATGCTGAGAAGATCTGCTTGGGCTAGTACCACAGTGTATGGCGTCTTGTCCTGTTAATTGATGTTGAAGATTTTCCTAAGACGTTTGTTGCAATATTGGTTCAGCTTCCTGGCGTGATGATGGAATGACTACGCTGTAAACATTTAGTTTGGTCTGAATGATAATGCCTTTTCTGTTCCGATACAATACAATATGCCGTAAGATGCGCTGGCTATGGCAATGCGAAGGCACTTCGTCGTCAATAGTGACGCCCTGATGCCAAAGTACGTGACGCGGTTCACAAACTTAACTTTTTGGCCGTTGACGGTGATGATGGGCTCACCATTGGGATTTACATGGGCCGGCTGACACAGGACTTCAAATTCTTGGTACTGATGGCAAGACCAAAGATTGTGCAGGATCTGCACAACTTGTCAATGCTGCATTTTTGGCTGGCTTCTGAGCCAGCATTGATGGCGCAGTCATTATCGAATAAAAAATCCGTGATATCTATCACGACCATGGTTTTCGCTGAAAGCCTCATAGGATGAAATAATTTTCCATCTGTATTGTACCTGATCTCGACTCCAACCTCTCCATTTCTGAAACCATTAGTCACCATGGCGGAGAGTAATAGACTGAAAAGAAGCGGTGCCAGAATACCCCCTTGTTCTTCAAGCCGTTGGTTACTGGGAATGGCTCAAATATCTCTCCATTGACTTGGATTCGTGACTGCATGCCATCGTAAAAGTGATGTACCACGAATATACATGTTCTTGTATGTGGTCATTGCCTTCCACAAGTCATATCTGCTGACTGTAGCTAATGCCCTTGTCAAGTCTACGTAGATGGAGAATGTCGGTGTTTTGCTTTTTACGTTTCTCCTCTGGTTGCTTCGCAGAAAACACCATCTCGATTGACCAACAAGTCTTTCCGTAATCATAATTGGATTTCTAGAAGTAATCTTTGGTCAAGGTATGTAGCGAAACGGTTAGTTGTAGGAATATAACCAGGTGTTTGTCTGAGGTCTGGAAATTCCCTTTACGCTTATACGGATGGATTATGGAAGCGTCTTTGAAATCCTGGGGTATCGTCCGTTGGTTCCACATCAGTACAAAAGAGTTGGTGGAGCATTTCTATTAAAGCTGTGTGCCCTTCCTTGTATAATTCAGCTATGATGGAGTCTGCACCAGGTGCTTTGCCACTGGAGATCAGACGTATCGCTTTATGTGTCTACATCAATGTTGGAGGATCATCCAGCGCTTTTGTATGGGTAATTGGGGGACAAGATTGATGGCTTCATCATGAATGCTTATTGGCAATTCAAGACACTGTCAACTTGTTCTCTTTGTAAGTCATTATATTAGAGTGTTTCCAACTGTGCTGAGCGTGTGGGATGATCCAGAGGATGTAGGTCCATACACTTCTTTCAAGGCATGCTGATCTACGTAGCAATGAATCTTTATTGCTCAGCCATGTATCTCGCATCTAACGAATGCGGATGATGTACGTATCCTTTCTAGAGGTGGACATGGGGTTGTTGAGGTAGGTTTAAGCGAGGCTGTGTTGCTCTTGAGCCACCTGTGCACGCTTATAACAGAATCAGCCCCTCTATCCATCGGGTGATTAGAGAGGGCATCGTCGAATCGACGGATGAACTACAACAACATACTGCACACATTTATATTCTTGTTTATGACTTAGCGCAGGATTTATATTAGTAATATAGGCAACATGTTAAAGAAATATTTAATAGGATTCTTCTAGCGCGAGGTTATATTATATATAAACTTGTTGTTTTGTAATTATTGTGCTGGTAATGTAACTGCATAAGTTACGGTACATAACGTTATTACGTTTGTATGCCCCTTTCATAAATAGTGAACGGTATTTAATATGTTTTTAACTGTCCAGTTCATGGAATGTCAAGTGGCAAGAGTGTCAGCTGTTGTCCGTTGACATTCGGTTTTGACCGGTGCTGTCTTGCGTCCGGTGTTCCGGAAAGCATGGAGATGTCTGGGGTGACGCGAGCGTTCAAGGGTATCAGACTGATTGAGGTAATCGTGGTGCAAGCTGTAAATCCAACCACATGAATTAGTAATAACAGCTGTGAAGCTGATCTGTAGCTGCCGTGGATTTCAAATAAAGTGTTTTGTCGACGGATTGTATCACCTTGCATATAAAGTTTTAGGTCCGGGCTAATTTTGGGGTTCGGAAAAGGCATTATAGATTTCGAGACTGTAAAGATAAGGTGTATACCTGTTCTTTTCTGATAGCATTCTTTCACTATAAGTTTGTTAATTTAGCTGCGTGAGTAAAATTCTACATTGTTTGCTAGCTGAGTAAACTACATCCATCTCTTCACAGTGTAGTCAATGTGAATCATTAACCATTTGTCTTTGTAATTTGAAGAGTAATTTGCTTGTATTTTTCATTAGAACATTTGTGTTCTGATGTTAACTTAAACCAGTATGTAGATTTAATATACACGCACGTATTCCAAATAAATAGCTCATTCAAGTCATGCATTATTAAACATTGTATTTATATCATCGTCAAACTGTTCCCTTTGTGAATCCGGAAATACCACCCGGTTATCTTGTTCCAGTACTTTATTCATTTGCATTTATAATTTCCTACCAAATTTATGTCACCATCAAATATATGTCACTCAAGATATAATTGATGCCTGTCATATTTACCCTCATTTAATAGTCAAACGTTTCCATTATCGATAGAGGAGGGAAAGGAGACAACCCTTGTTGCTAAGTACATAACGTTGGCACAGTTTGTTCCCTTGCACGCGTGTGATCGGCTGTTCTACTATGATTGGGATAGGTGTAGTGATTGGTGTGCGGTGAGCAAAGGTGTCCGTAGAAGGTTGAGATACAATTTTGTATATTTTTCGAAGATAAATGCAGTAAAACATATATATATATATATATATATATATATATATATATATATATATATATATATATATATAAACGATAATGACGTGGTGTCCAAATTGATTTTGGACGATAACGACACAGTCAAATGGATGTATATAGACAATAAGGACACATTCAAAAATGTTTATAGACGGTACAGACAGTCAACGGTACATAGACAATAAGGACATAATCATATGTACATAGACAATGTTTTACTCTCGAACAGGTGTAAAAGTGCCTATACGCACTACTGAATTAACCTAAATGTGGGTGTGTCCGAGGTAGCTGTGAAGCGTCCTTCAAGACCACTAAACTAACTAAACACATATTTAGTCATAATAGGTGTAAATAGCTGAAGTCCAATAATGTCATTATGTAATGATCTTACCTCTGAAATGTATATATATAATATAAACTCACGGTCTGGTCTTAACAGTATACTGAATGCATGTATACGTCGCGCAGATGAAGTTCCGATTCAGATGTACTGCCAAAACCAGGTTATCAGAAGTACAATAGAAAAATCAGTAACGTTTCCGAATTTAATGGATCAGATGTTTCGTTGCCTTACTAACTAAAATGAGTTATCTTCCCTGATTGAAATAAACGTAACACCAAACAAATATTGAATTTTATTTATTTTTTTTATAAGTCTCTGACGCAGGGTAAGAGTCTGTATACACACACACAGAGATATACATATATATATATATATATATATATATATATATATATATATATATATATATATATATATATATATATATATAAAGTTAGTGCAAAGGGTGAGTTTTAAGCATTACGATTGTTTCACATACTATGCCTGACGGTAAGTAAGGGTATACTGCCTTTCCTCTGAAGGAATAACAGTTGCCAAATCAAACACACGTCACAAGCGATTGCATGCTGTCGTGGCCTAACTTCTCAAGCACAATGAATACAGCGAATATACGCCATTATACTAATTGCTGAGCATTTTATTATAAGTCGTAAGAAATTGATAAAAACAGATCATGGTGAAACAATAAGTACAAGAAACGTAACTGTGTGTCGCTGAGACATATTGATCACAACAGGTAATTTAGTAAAACAATTATAAAATTAAAATAAAAAAATTGCAATAGGGTTAGCATACAAATAAATCCATAAGCATCTGAGTCTGTGTCAACTGTAAAGACTTTTCCGTTTATATAGGTATTACATGTTGTAATTATCTTAGTATTTGTTGCTGCGCGTGCGCAT
Organism: Unio delphinus; assembly: GCA_029339505.1. Taxonomy (NCBI): domain Eukaryota; kingdom Metazoa; phylum Mollusca; class Bivalvia; order Unionida; family Unionidae; genus Unio; species Unio delphinus. The sequence continues at coordinate 5,045,570 of JAQISU010000080.1, forward strand.
TCCCACGGGAATATATATTTTCTGAACCTATGGGAAGTTTACTGATAATCGCCTGACGAAGTTTAGTAAGGAGTGCCTCGGTAATCTTTCAAAAAAACCTGTTAAAATCCTAAAACACGTCAAGCGCTGTTGAGACCGGAAGAATGGGAAAGAGTTGTAATTGTGGAGACTTGTAATTGCGTCATAACTGTGATTATTAAAGTTTGCTGACATACTGAATAAATCTTAGACAAAAACAGGTAAAGGAAGTGTGAAACGTATATGGTGATCGCTTATACTTTTGTAATATCGCCATTACAATTTGCGTAAGCGGGAAAATGCTGCTGTTTGCTATCCGTTTTTTTATATGTTAATCATTACTAACCAGTGTTTCAGTTCCGATAGCTCGTTGGTTTAGCAATACCATATATGAGAGAAAAGTTTTAATTCGGCTTTTATTTTACCTCGAAAAACGCGGATTTTTAAAAAAAAATTGCGTTTTTTATATTTGGTACTTTCATTTTTTCATCATCGGCCATACAGGCGGTCCTCGTTCATACCCTATATAACAAATATCGATCAATAATGAACATATGATGGTAGCTTACGATACATTACGTAAACATGCTACAACATAGTGCTGATATCTGGTATAGGCCACACGTGTATCCATTGGAAGATGACGCTGTGTCTAACCTATTGCATAAATATTGATTTTTGTGTTGCCTAAAAAGTACTAGAAGGTTTTATTTCGTTTTTTATTTATTGAGAAAAAATGCTTATTTTAACGTTTTTTTCTTTAATTTTAACATTTTTAACATCTATGGGCAATACATGTAAAAAAAGTCATTGACGTGGAAGTGAACATATATGGGTATTGTAGAAAAGATGTCTTCTTTCTTCTTCTGCTTCCTACTACTACTAATACTACTACTACTAATTCTACTACTACTACTACTACTATTATTATTATTATTATTATTATTATTATTATTATTATTATTAATCGATCTTATGAACGGTCCTTTTTAACCCAAGCTATTCCGTCCAGGTCCTTTCTGACCCGGGCCGTTTCTGTCCAGGTCCTTTCTCGCCCGTTACTGACCTTTTTGGACCGGTCCTTTTTGACCCGGGCCTTTTGGTACCCGTCCGTTTTGAGCCGTTACCGTTTTGTTTTGGGTACTTTTTTCCAAATGCTTTGATATGTAACGCCACCTCGTCGTTTTGGTGTTGTATTGACTATTGATTAATAATGGAAGAAACGAAACATAAAGAAAAAACGAAATCTTAAAACTTACTTGAAGAAAACCCAAAAAGAAATTACACTTCTTGGGAGGTGTCAAAAGATTGTTCGGAACTATAAGAATCATAAAATGATACACGTTAGAGAGACACACAAATGTGATGTTTGTAACAAAGTCTTTCTGAACAAGATATATTTAGCCCAACACAGAACGAATCACTTACGCATAAAAGTAGAGTGCCAAGTCTGTAACAAAAAGATTCATCCAAGGTCGTACGGAACTCATATAAGACATTATGGGGAGAAGCTTTAGAAATGTAACATGTGCGTAAATCGTTCTCTGGTCTAGTTTTAAGAAACACATCATATCATATGACATATATATACGTTTAGATGCAAAAGCTTGCAAATGTGGAATATGTGAAAAGGCTATCAATGACCCTTATGACCTACAAAGGCATATACATTATAAACATGCAACAGATAAATTATACAAATGTGAACAGTGTCCAAACATGATTTTGAGTCAATTATTACTTGGAAATCACGTTGCTTTTACTTTACATAAAAACCATCAGCAGCAACAAGAGTGAACAGACCGAAACTATTTCAGACAAAATCAGACAAAATCAGACAAATATCCGAAACTTTTTCAGACAAACCGAAACTTTTTCAGAGAAACCGAAACTACTTCAGTAAAATCCTAAAGGATTTCAACCGAAACTATTTCAAACCGAAACCATTTCAGTAAAATCATAAAGGATTTCGACCAAACCTAGAGAGAGAATAATGTTTGTTTGTTTGTTTGTTTGCTTGAATTTTAACGGCGCACCAGCACTTTTAGGCTATTTAGCGCCATACAATAGGTTAGATGTTCAAAAATGAGAAAGGTTTAACATGGACCAGCGATATGAAAAACAATATAAAATGGTAAGATGTTGGTGACAGGAAAATATGAAGCTTCCCAATCAACGGGAGATGTAAATGGTGTTATGTTGATGATAAGATGTTGTAAATAAAAGGTGATATTTGCATTAGATAAAAATATTCTACGTGATGGCATACAAGTTATAGTTTAAAATAGAGATTTACTTCCTTCAGGAAATCTAAAATACAAGTGATTTGTATTGTATCAAAAAGTTCCTTCATGTCATGTACATTATAGTATTTAACACGCGTAGGTTGCAGGTCGGAACACTCGGTCATAAAGTGTTTAACAGTGAATGGCTCATTGCAAGAAACGCACTCTGGTGGATCTTCACCTTTCAGTACGTGGGAGTGGGTAATGTATGTATGACCGATTCTGATTCTTGCAATGACAACCTCCTCCCTACGGATAGCTCTGTAGGAAGGAGTCCATTCTCCCAGGGTTGGTTTGATGGCTTGAAGTTTGTTATTGACTGCATCATCCCATGACGCCTGCCACTTCTGACGTAGGTACTTTTTGATACAAGGTTTAAAATCAGTAAAAGGTAATTTAAAATCCGATGGTTCTTGGGATAGAGCCATCTTAGCAGCCCGGTCTGCTTCTTCATTACCTCTAATACCAATATGGCTAGGTAGCCAACAGTATACTATGTTGCAGGACTTACTAAGGTCAGAGTTTTTGACGAGAATATCGACTAGTAATGGATTATCCAGTTTTCTATGGTGTAGCGACTGAAGTACTGACAGAGAGTCACAGAAAATAATGCTATTTAAAATGCGCTTTTGTTCAATAAATTTCAGAGCAAGGTCTATTGCTCTGATTTCCGCTGAAAATATGGACGCATCGTTTGGCAAGCGCACTTTGGTTATGTGCATGCCACTAACAAAGGCTGCAGCAGCCTTGTCATCAACTTTTGATCCATCAGTAAAAAATTTTGTGTAGTTTTTAAAATCTTTGAAGAGTTCATGATAAGAGTTCTGGAGAACGACAGGATTAGTCTCAGATTTTCTCCCATCGTGCAACGTAAAAATCACTTTGGGTTGCTTAAGGAGCCAAGGTGGTGTTTCCGAGACAAACGTGTTCTGAACTGTAGGGAGATTAATTTTGATAGTGTCAAAACTGGATGATATTCTAATTGCAAATGAAGGTATGGCATTTAGTTTGTTTTCGTACAAAGTTTTGTATTTTGGTTGAAAAACATCCGAAAAAGCAGGGTTCAGAGGGTTTGATCTTAACCTGAGAGCGTACTGTATAGAAAGCATTTCTCTGCGGTGCGATAAGGGTGGTTCATTCGCTTCCGCGAGAAGGCTTTCGCATGGAGATGTTTTGAATGCTCCTAGAGCAAGTCTTATTCCCTGATGATGAATTGGGTCAAGCATTTTCAAATAAGACTTCCTAGCTGAACCATAAACAATGCATCCATAGTCTAGTATAGAACGGATAAATGTTCTATACAAATTGAGGAGGACTTTTTTTATCAGCACCCCAGTCAGTGTGCGCAATTACTTTTAGTAAATTTAAAGCTTTTAAGCATTTAGCTTTCAAATTTTTGATGTGTGGTATAAAAGTCAGTTTTCTGTCGAAGATAATACCCAAACACTTTGTTTCCTCAACAACTGGAATACGTGTTCCGTCCAGCGTGAGTTTAGGGTCATCATGATGTCTTCGCAATTGACAGAAATGCATGCATACTGTATTCGATTTAGAAAATTTGAAAACGTTATTACTGGCCCAATTGTGGATCTTATTGATATTTTGTTGAAGTTGCCTTTCAATTGTATGCATGTGCTTTGAACGATAACAAATTAAAAAATCGTCTACATATAAAGAGCAGTCCACACCGGGAGTTAAGCACTTGGTGATGCTATTGATTTTGATATTAAATAGCGTCACAGATAAAATACTGCCCTGGGGCACACCCATCTCTTGCTGGTGCATATCGGAGAGGGAAGAGCCCACGCGTACTTTGAATTCTCTGTCGGAGAGAAAACTGGAGATGAAAGCGGGCAGACGGCCTTTTAGACCTAGATCGTGCAGGTCATTTAGTATCCCGTACTTCCATGTTGTATCATAGGCCTTTTCTAAATCAAAGAAGACTGCTACTAAATGTTCCTTCTTGATAAATGCATCGCGAATAAATGTTTCCTGTCTAACCAGATGATCGTTAGTACTACGACCAGAACGGAAGCCACTTTGGAAAGGAGAAATTAAATTGTTACTTTCCAAGTACCATACAAGCCGAGAATTAATCATTCGTTCCATTGTTTTGCATACGCAGCTTGTCAATGCAATAGGCCGATAGTTGTTAGGATCTTCGTTATCTTTGCCTGGTTTGGGAATCGGTATCACTGTTGCTTCTTTCCAGCTCTTAGGTACATTACCAGAAATCCATAAATCGTTAAAGATTTTAAGAAGCAATGTCAGAGAAGATTCTGGGAGGTGTTTTAAGAACTGGTAATGTACTTCGTCAGGCCCAGCGGATGTATCATGGGCCTTGTCTAATGCCTCCCTAAGCTCCAATAAAGAAAACAGCTGGTTATAATTTTCAGTGTTGTTCGATGTAAATTTTAAACGTGACTTTTCTTTTTGAGATTTTAATCTTCTAAAGCCATCTAAATAATTAGATGATGATGAGTTTTTCGAAAAACTATCGGCAAGAATATTTGCTATGTCACGTTTCGAACTGAAATTGATATTGTTTATTTTTAGGTGTCGAATAGAATTGTGTTTCCTTTTTCCATTTATTTTCCGAATAGTATCCCAAACTTGTTTCATTGAGGAACGAGAGTTTAAAGAAGAAATATATTTCTTCCAGGATGCACGCTTACATTCTTTGATTGTGCGTCGAGTTTTAGCCCGGGTAATACGATATTTATTTAAATTTTCGGGCGTTGGACGAGTGTTGAATGTTTTTAATGCTTCTCGGCGTTGTCTAATGGCTTCTTTGCATTCCTTGGTTACCCAAGGTTTTTGCGATCTCTTACTGTTCGTTGAGGACTTGGGAATGGATTCATCTGCAATTGAAATTAGAACGGAGGTAAATTGCTGTATAGGATTAACAGCGTTGAATACTGTATCATTATTTAGTCTAGTTTTACATAATGCTTCAAACAAAGCCCAATCGGCCTTCTTTATATTCCATTGTGGAATTGTATCATCAATTTTAGTGTTATTTTCAAGAGTGATTTGAAAGTGATCACTGCTGTGAAGGTCATCAGCGACCTTCCATTCATAGTCCAAAAGCAGTGAGGGAGAGCAAACTGTCAAATCTATGCATGTGTACATACCCGTTCCTGGGTGTAAATATGTTGGTGAATTAGTATTATATAGACACAGATCGTGTCTAGAAATGAAATCTTCTATTTTATGGCCTCTGTCGTTTATGTGATTTGATCCCCATAATATGTTATGGGCATTAAAATCCCCGAGTAAAACGAAGGGCGCGGGAAGTTGTTCAACAAGATTGTCCAAGTCCTTTTGTACTAGGTTGGTGTTTGGTGGCAAGTAAATGGAACAAAAAGTAATCACTCGATGCAGAGTGACACTTACAGCAATGGCTTGTAAATTTGTGTTTAAAGGAATGACTCTGTGAGGGGCTCTATTGTTCACAGCAAAAGAGACTCCTCCTGAGGCCCTGTCTGCGTTTTGAAAGTACGCATTAAACAGGGAAAAGTTTTTAAAAGTAATTGTATCCGTCTCTTTCAGGAATGTTTCCTGTAAACATAGTACAGCAGGGTCGTGTTCATTTAAAAGCAGAAGAATATCATTGTAGTTTGCTTTAAGTCCTCGACAATTCCATTGTATGATGGTGTTCTTCATTGTAATGTTATGCTGGAGATTATCGAACTAGGTTAGACTATTCGCGGAGGAAGTATGTGTTGTTATTTGTCTGGAGGAAGTACGGGGTTATATTTAGGTTTACTAGGTTTGGAGCTACTTTGAGCACATGGAGCAGTTTCTTCTGCATCCATGCTCTCAATGTCTCCAAACCTGTTGTAGAGTTTAATGGGGTCATCTAACCCCTTTTGAGGTTTATTTGTTTGTGCTTTGTGTTTCTGTTTTGGTGATTTTGGTGGTGGATTGTTATTAAAAGTTGTCTGAGTTGAGGTTGTGCTTTTCTGTGGCTTATAATTAGGGATATTGGCACTTGTGGTTGAATCGGGCTGATCCGTCTGTGTTTGAGCGTCCTTCGTGCTTTTTGGATTGTGTTTTAAGACTGTGGAGAAGGATGGGCCAGGAAGGGATGTTTTTGCCTGGACAAGTTTTCTGGCCTCTGGGTAGGGAATGTTCGAGGTAAACTTTACCCTCTGAATTTCCTTCTCCTGTTTCCATGTATCACAATCTTTGGAACTGGCGTGATGTTCCTTGCCGCAGTTAACACAATGCGGAGTTGCTCTACAATCAGCTTCCTGATGAGAGTGGTCTCCGCATCGGCCACATACCTTGGCTCTGGAACATCGATCCTCGTGATGGCCGTATTTTTGACATTTATAGCATCGAAGGGGGTTTGGAATGTAGATCTCGACCTTTACTTGTAAAAACCCAACCTTGACCACTTTGGGTACTGTTGGTTTATTAAAGGTGAGTACAAATGTATTGGTGTCCTGCAGGGTGTTATTACGTTTAATACGTATTCTTCGCACCGCAGTGACACCTTCATGTTTCATCCCTTCGATGATATCTGCGTCGGTGACTCCAGCCAAGCCACGACATCGCATCACGCCTTTGGACGAATTCAGAGTAGTGTGGGCGAATGAGGTCACTGGAATATCAAAGAATGTTTTCATTTTCATGATATTGTCTGTTTGCCTCTTTCGCTCACACTCTACAAGAAGACAACCCGATTTTAGTTTTTAAAAACTTTTTGGTGTGCCAATAGAGCCGGAAAATGTTTTCTCAATAACGAATGGAGATAAACTTGAAAGCGGTTTTGTATCATCCTTGGACTGAATAACCATGAAACGTGGAAATGATTCCACGCCACATGGCGCTTCATCCGAATCAGACAATGGTTTGGTACGTTTATTGTTGGTTTTTTTGGTTTTGTTTTCCATGATTAATTATTTAAAATTTCAGCACCCATGCTCCCCAGCCGCCACGGAGCCCAACGAGGGGACACTTGTCAAGTACCAGGGATACATAGATGCCATACTCGTTAGATAAAATTACCTGGGATTGACCCATGAAGCTTCCTTCTAGGGTCGGTAAAATTACCTCCCGATTGACCCGTTGAGCCACCGCTATCTAGGAAGTCTTCTAAAACTTGGGAAACTGAAAGCTAAAAGAAACAAATGTAGGGGCAACGGTGGTATCAAGAGAGATACAAGAAAGAATGAAAAGATGAGCAAGTAAAAGAAAGACCTCCTAGTTCTCGGCGTGACCAGCCGATTTGTCGAGACCGGGCCCATCTCGACCACCCGTCTAAGAGAAGTAGAGGCCAAAGTAGTGTGTTTCAACTACCAGGATCCTTTCCTCCCCCGACACGGGACGCAACCCACGGCAAACAGGTTGCCTCTACTTAGTCGCCTTTTACGACACGTGGCGAGGCACGTCGGGCCTATTCTACAACCCCGAACCCGCAGGGGGCGAGAGAATAATGAATAGTTTCGTTTAGAGACAGAGAGTAAATAGACCTCTACGAAGACGAATTGTTTTAGATAAAATAAAACAGTGTTGGTAAACGTTTTTACTATTTTACATACAGACTAATTTGTAAAATCTCATTCCTGAAGTCAATCAAATTATTGGACTGGTGAGTGAGTTTAAAATTAATTCTCGTTAATGAATCATTATGACATCGCATATAGACCGGATTACTTGGATATTCAGTTATTAGAAATCCGGGAGGAGCCGTTGGTGCAAATTAATATAAAATATATTCCTGCTGGGCTTGATTTGATCTTTCGAGATTTATTTGGTAACTTCCGTCGAGGGCATCACATACTAAATTTACTGCAATCACCGAGGATATATTGCCATTTTGAGGAGCAATATGCCTACCACCACCGTTTGGGTCATCATTATGTTTGAGGATGCAACCCCGCGAGGTTGGTTCAGGTGTCAAAGTCCATCCGAGCACGGTTCTTATAGAACTATTATAGATGTCTATGGCATAACCGGATGAATTTATGTCAATCGCGGTTGATAGTGTTGGTTCATGAACTGTTATAGCGATGTTTTATTCTTTTCCTGTAATGGATTGTATTATACGCTGTAACTCCTTATTGATCTATTAGATTTGGTAAGACCCAGATGGTAAGGAAACAAAGTTCCAGTCTGGAGGTTTTTTTTACTCGCAAACATCAGGGAATTATTTGGTTGCTGACCACCAAATGGTTTTGATCTAATATTAGGCCAACTGTGGTATACACTTAATTTTGCTAGTGCTATCTCCTTAACGGGAATCGCAAATGGAAAATTTTCCCTGAATACAGGATTAGTTGAGGTTATTGAGATCATTGTGATTTTCACCGGGATGGTACTTTGCGCTATTCGTTGAAGTAGTTCTTGCGACGCTGTCTGTGACATTGCTATATTCGTGTTCTTTTTCTGATTTTGACATCGCGGAGTCATAAACACTTACCATCGCGGAAAACTCACTATCTGATATTATTGTGTCATCGAGGAAGACGATATCATCGAGGATAATTGCGAGTACGAGTTTGACACAACATGAAACTTAACTATGTAGACTTGTAGTCTGCGCTGACTACACTATGATATTTTTTTTATTAGTATTGAAATTATTCCCGCGATTATTGTCGCCGTGGATATACAAATTGGAACAGCTATCGGGATAATCATTGTCACCGAAGATATTATAATACCGGCCCCAGTAATTACACCTGATACCGAATATACGGTAACATCAACGGCAGTAATCCTTCGCCGATATTTGTTTTAATTTTTATTTGGTATTCTTCTATGTGTGTTTTGAGTTTAGTCTGAAACTCTCTAACTTAATCATAGCGATGCTGCTGCGATGCTGTCATTGATTACGTTGTCATTGACGTAGACATTTTATTTATAATAACATTTTAAATCGTTTACGATTTTCAATTAAGCTGTTTACTTAACAGTTTACCCTGGTTAGTTTATCATCAGTGGCTATTATCTTGAATTGATCAATTGAGTCTTTACCGATGATCGTTGATATTGTATTATTGTATTGTTGTATTGTATTGTTGACCAAGGTTGAACTTGTCGATGAAATATTAAATTGAGTCGGTGATACTATTATTAATCGATAAATACCTTTAACGGTTGCGGTGATATTTAATGTTATTTGTAGGTGTCCAAGTAAATGATCCGTTTTGGATCGTATATACCGAGTTTACATTTCTCATGAGGAATTTTGATTTTATCTAATCGGGTTATCATCGCAGAAAAATCATTTTTGATGGACTCATGAGTTATCTTTATTTCATCGATGGATGTTTTAACTTCAGTGAGTTTTATAGGAACTGTTGGTGGTTTGCCAAAGAAGTTGTGAAGAACATCATCAGTTTTTCCTAACTTAGTACGATACGAGTAAGGATTATACGTGAGTATCATGCTTAACTTGCAACGTAGCTAGGTTATCAATAGCGGTTTTTATTTATGCGAGCGATGGTGTAGTTACATGTCGATTTCGAAAGAAATTTAAAATTTATTTATCAATTTGGTCAATTATATTTCTTTGCAACTCGGTAAATTGATCAAATTTGGTTATGTGGTCATCATGCTTATCGCTGAGTGATTTCAATGAATTCCGAGGATATATAATTGTTATCGAGTGCTGGTAATTTATCCGAGAATGTTGAAACAAGTGCACACGGTTTGAGCCTACCCTGATCGGAAAACAACGCGATAGTATTTTCTGCTACACCACGCTGTTTAACTAAAATATCATCCAGGGAAATATTACTCGTGTTCAATTTTCCATGACGATCTTGAAATACAACTATTTCATTTGGATCCACACTTGCGAGGTTTAACATCTCGGATATTTCATCTTCGATTATTTTTTTTAAAATCACCAGTTACAAATATTTCCACGGTGCATTTATTCAACCCGGAGAGAGATCTTCCCCAAATATCAATCATTATATTAGAAACTCTCTCTAAAAAAGCTATTAATCGAATATTCGTGTACGGTTTTATTGGGTGGTTTAGTTGATGATGAAATAGCGTCGAGTGCATTTAATACTTCTAAGCCGCATATTGGTGGGTCGGTCATTTTCTATGTTGGTAGCGCGGAATTCCAAATAGGAATTTTTAATTGATGTATATAGCGCATAAATTCCTTAGGCGGTGCTAACCCATTTGAATCGAAATAAACAATTGCACGCGGATCAATCGCGTATGCAACCCAATGAGTTCCAGGTCCGATGCTGTTATCGAGATTAATGATACCGGTTTCAACGCTGTATGGTTGTTTTGGTAATTGAATAAAAACACCTCTAAAGTCTTTTATTGCAATTTTTTTTTTAGCGGCATCGAGTTAATCAAAATTTGACATCGGTGATCTTGTGTTTAAATTGTTCCTAATCTCAGGCCGTTTCATCTGTACCATGAATGCGGAGTTCCTGGTAGTCTTAGACCCATTCCCATTTTGTATATCCTTTCCTTAGTGCCATCACTGCCGCGGTACCAATCTCAGTGAGATAAATACCAGCTACGGATACGCATATATCAGCAATATCATCGATGATAATGCTACACGCACAGGGGTATTCACTTGACCGAGCGGTGTCCAAACCCTGGCTCGAGTCACGCTGGAAGTCACATGTTTTCCCCAAATTTCCAAAGACTTCCATGCAACTTGAGTTGTAAAATGGAAAGAAAGACGTGTCTGCTATAATTATTAATCTTTGCTGTAATCAATGGGCGACCCAGAGGAGACAACTTGCCCAAGAGTCCATTAACCGCACTTTAGCATGGTTTTTCTTCATTATCATCCTATTTCCGTACCGCAAGCCCGTCATGCCGTAGAAATTCCACTAGTATTCCCTTACTAACTGGGAAATATTTAACTGCGCGACCCTAGGCCAGTCAATCCACAGAATTTACGCCCATTTTCCACTATGGACACATAAACGGTACCTACCAAGTTCCAACTTATTGATTCCATTATATTCCCCCCATACATACTGCCATTTCAATCAGATCCCTTTTATACACCGCGGAATTTTAATATGGACTATGTTACTACAGGGACAGTCATTCGGCTTGTACCCAAATTCACTACTAACGACCCAAGCATGGTTCAAATTCACTAACACTTACTCCAAATTTATTACATTACCCCCGCCTTTAAAAGATCGCTTGAGCACGAGTGACACAAACGTTAAATTTCTGTGATCTAAATCACAATTTGAAGTATGTTTGTTTTTTTTTCTTTTTTTTTTTCTAAATTTAACCCCACACCCGATAAACGATTACCAATATGATTATATACAACAACATAACCTAAACAAAATTTAATCAAGTTGAATCCAACATGAAATAATGTTTCAACCACTTAGTCGGGTTCAAACTCCGTCACGACTTCCTCGAAATTGACTTCTCTAAGCATAGGTCTCTAACAACAGACATCAAATGCAACCATAACCATTCCTCTTCACATTAAAACTCTGGTCTGGAGATTGCGTTTCCACCAGGACACACGTTCTCCCAATAGACCTTGGTACACCTGTACACATCACGAGGTTAGAGACTGCGTTCTTCAGAGACACCTTCTCTTAATAACCTCCAACAAGTCAACGATGACTTCAATGCTCAAATATTTTTCAACTCAGTCTGTGCCAGACGATCCTATTTTTTTTTCACTGTTAATTAACTACAAATTCCACACCAGTTGTGACCTAAATCCCTAAGAAAACCTATCCCCAAACGCTAAAGTTTGGAACACCATCACATAACGATTCAACTATAATTGCGGTGTGCACCACCATTTCTTTATGCTGCTAAATAATTAACACGTGCTTTGAATTGTCCTTCACAGTTTTCCAAATTGAAACCATTCCATTCATGCAGACAAGTCAAACTATGCATGATGAAAACCTCGCTGGACCATATATGATCATGAAGATGCGTGTAGACGATTTCTTTCTTCTTTCTTAATGTGCTCTGTATATATCAATTCTCAACTGGCATGTCGCTAACAGTTCAATGACAAACAAAATACAGGATCCGTCCTGTACTACCCCACGAGGTTAGAGAATGCGTTCTTCAAATGTAACACGTCCCCTTGAGAACCTCAAACATAAGTCAACCATGACTTCAACGCCCAACTGGCGCGACCCTATTGTCACCAACAGAATGCTAGACTTGACACTGCCTTTTCAATCATCTTTTCACCACTTAACCGTACCCTACAGTAACACAAAAATAAAAATAAAAAAAATAGTCCACCAACCTCCAAACAACCATACATAATACCCTTATTTTCTTTAAATTTAGCCATGTTTAACTCCAAGCACAATTCAAACACCTAAACTTAATTAACCACCTGGTTTCATGCAGCAAACAACTTCTAGAAGTTTCCTGATCTAACACCACATGATTACAAATTATAAAACTAATACATACAAAAATAAAACACCAATCAAGACCGACATCTGTCGTCACAGAATTTAAAAATATAAAACAAATAATCACACCAATAATCAAATTATTTACATAGCCTTTGGGCGCATTCTGATTTAATTGTAACTGCGCGGCTTTTGATTGTCGCCGGTTGACAACGTGTCTCAACCCATCCATGTAATAATCACGGGGAAAAATTATTACCCACCCATCCATGTAATAATCACGGGGAAAAATTATTACCCACCCATAAAAAAAACTTCTATTTGCCGCTTCTACCGGTGTATGACGCTTATATCAAATTTTGGAGTTGTTCTTTTTGCTGCTGTTGTTGTTGTGGCTGATGTTATAAAAACCAAAATCCTCAATTAAACACAGCACGGGGGGGGGGGGGTTGTTGTCAAACCCATTCATTAGCGGTTCCTATCTTTTCGTACAACAACAAAACAATTACAGCCATTTTTATCATTCCAGCATGTTACAATTTCGTGGCCAATGATTGTCGTCCACATTTTAGCAATTCCAATCTATTAAAGAACAAAAAGTATCACTTGACCCTGTTTTAACCCCCACGTCGAGAAGAAATGAAAAAAACGTGTCGCCTGTCCCACGCTCCTTTCTCTCTGGCCTAAATCTCGCCATCTGCCTATACAATTCTTGTAACATCGCTGTACTATATCCCGGATGAAATATTCCGTCCTGACCGAACATAAGTACTCCTCTTAAAGCTCCTTCTCAGCAGCAAATGCATATATCTACTCTCGCAGACAAAATGTCGCGAAATCATAATAAACTAAATTAAAGTCGCACTATCTATAATGTTTCTTTCCTCTTTCTTTCCAAATGCGAAGAAATAGTCTGTTTTACACATAATAACTCTGAATAAATTGCAAACCATGACAGAACTATTCACACATATCCCAAACGGCTGCCACCATAAATTTTCCTGTTACACGCACAGGGGTATTCACTTGACCGAGCGGTGTCAAAACCCTGGCGCGAGTCATGCTGGAAGTCATATGTTTTCCCCAAATTTCCAAAGACTTCCATACAACTTGAGTTGTAAAATGGAAAGAAAGACGTGTCTGCTATAATTATTAATCTTTGCTGTAATCAATGGGCGACCCAGAGGAGAAAACTTGCCCAAGAGTCCATTAACCGCACTTTAGCATGGTTTTTCTTCATTATCATCCTATTTCCGTACCGCAAGCCCGTCATGCCGTAGAAATTCCACTAGTATTCCCTTACTAACTGGGAAATATTTAACTGCGCGACCCTAGGCCAGTCAATCCACATAATTTACGCCCATTTTCCACTATGGACACATAAACGGTACCTACCAAGTTCCAACTTATTGATTCCATTATATTCCCCCCATACATACTGCCATTTCAATCACATCCCTTTTATACACCGCGGAATTTTAATATGGACTATGTTACTACAGGGACAGTCATTCGGCTTGTACCCAAATTCACTACTAACGACCCAGCCATGGTTCAAATTCACTAGCACTTACTCCAAATTTATTACAATAATAATTCCAGGTGTTATTTCACATCGCGGTTAATCCCATCGATGAAGTGTTCCGGCTATGCAAGTATACAGACGGAAATCGATGAATATGAAGCGTGGAAGACAAAACAAGCTGTGGAATCACCGAAACAATCTGAAATTAATAATTATCCAGCCGTTGATGATTTATTAAAGAGTTCAATCGGGGAAAGAATAACTCAATATGGTGAATTCACAGAAAACTCTCCGCAATATTATAAGTATGATCCCGAATAAGGGTGAGATCCATATCAGAAAAAAAAATCACTTATTTCAATAATATATTTCAAGCCGATGTGAGTAATGTTGATACTGATACAATAGAACACCTCAACAAGAACTCATGGCGGTTACAACGGGCACAACGCGTCATCGTTGAAAAATTCAATTGTTACTAATAACAATACTGCAACTATTACTGTACCGTTCCGGCGACCCAGTGGTTAGAAGGTCCGCCTCAAATAGGAATAGTGGGTTCGAACTTCGGTTGCGTAATACTAAAGATTTATAAAAATAGTAATAACAACTGCCTTGCTGGCGATCAGCATTAGGAGGTTAGAGTTAGAACTGTTCGGCCTGATGTCAGGATAATGTGACAGGGAGGGACATTTGCTACATGTCTACGGCATGATGTCCCAGTGCTAGATACCACTATAAACTGCCACACTGACGACATAGTAGTGATATGACTGCAGCTACTTAAAATGTCCAAATGTCACAAACACTACTACTACTATTACTACTACAACTACAACTACTACTAGTTTCTTATTTTTCTATTCTGTACAATTACTAGCTCTTACTATCAGCTATTATGAATATTTATTCTACTAATATTTCATTTAGTGTCTTCGTTTTCTACAGTAAAAATACTACTGCTGATGGATATTACTGCCATTAGTATTACAGTTACTTCTGTTACTTACTACGTCTTCTACAATGTCGTTTTCATCACTATTATTAGTGTTAGTCCCTCTATTCATTTAACTATTAATTGTTATATTAATATTGCCACTACTGCTATTAGTACTATCAGTATTAAATCGAATTACTATTATTGTTAAGGTATTTAAGGTCACAAACCTTGCTGGTTAAGACTTATTGGTCTAGTGATCATTATACTTCTATTTGTTACTAATGGTCCTGAGTTTCATTCTCATTTCCACTTAGCCATTCATTCGTTCTACTCGACGTATTTATGTTATAACCATTCCATTCATATGTCACAATCCTCAAGAAAACTTGAAAGTGATGAGGCTATTGTACTTTAAAAAACTCCGGACTATTTGATGATTGGTAATAGACATGCAACAAGATAATAATAATAATAATAATAATAATAATAATAATAATAATAATAATAATAATAATAATAATATTAATAATAATAATAATAATAATAATTGTCTAGAACTATTAATTATTGTTTAAAGTAAATCCCAGCTTTACAGAATTTTTGTTTGGGCTTGTTTCATAAGTCTGGAAACGTGAAAAGAAGTGAATAAGCCATACACTAGTTTTGGAAAAATAGCTCAAGCATGCAATACAAAAAATTTCCTCTTATTGTAATGAATCATGATTTAATCATTTTCGTTTAGAATAATGTTCGATCTCAGCACATTATGACATACAATGAGTTTTCATGTATAAAATTTGGCGGGAAAATATCTCAGAATAAGATAATTTGAAGCAAACAAAACAAATCCTAATCTTAACGGCCATAATTCGTAGTTCACCTGTATGCGAACAATAAGGTAATTCAAAATAAAAGCCTGAACGACAAAAAAGTATTACAACATTTGATGTCAGTCTTCTCATTTATATCTACCCCGTTGTATAGTTTTATGCCAATGCTCAAGACAGTTTGAAAGCGAAGATATATATAATTACAGAACTTGTTTCTAAATGTTTTAAACTTTTTAAGTTTTCATCATTTCTTACTTGTTGACCCTGATATCCTGAAAAACAGCATTCTGGACTAAAAGCTGAATGAAAATAATTTATGAATAGTATGAGTTAAACTCAGTAAGTTATGTTTTCCCATTAATAAAGAGAGAGAGAGAGAGAGAGAGAGAGAGAGAGAGAGAGAGAGAGAGAGAGATTAAATATAAATGTGGCTGCCGTAAAAAGCAAACTCCCTAGATGCAAGCTTTGCAGAATAGGAAAAAAAGTAGACGCTGGATTATCGGTTTTGAATTAACGATAATAGGAACAATACAGGTTTAAAATCTGACAGGCAAACTATATGCATAAATTCCTGTCAGTGGGGCTCAACTCTTAAAAAGTTTACGGAGAACAGGACAACACAAGGCACCATCACAAGCATGAATGTTGTTCGCTTCTCCTGTTATTTGCTAGTCTCATATAGATTCCATCATAAAACAAATTGTCTGAAAATGACGTTACATGTACTGTGTGCAATTAGGACTACTTAGTCTTATTCCTCTTGATAGTTAATACACATAGAATCTCAAATTAATTAATGTGACCAGTGACTTATAAAAAACCTCTTAATGCTGAGCATCAAGCGGTGCAGCTGTTAGTAACATTTTTGTAAGTCTTTGGTATGACTCTGTCGGGGATTGAACCCACAACCTCCCGCTTCCGCGGTAGACGCTCTAACCACACCTCCACCGGAGCGGTTACTGCTACTACTACAACTACTACTACTACCACCACTACTACTACCACTTCTACTACTACTAATGCTACTACAAAGAATAATAATGATAATAATAACAAAATATTAAATACAATTATTATTATTATTATTATTATTATTATTATTATTATTATTATTATTATTTAATCCATAGTTGGATTTAAACCACTGCTTAAAACTATACACATGTCCAATGATTAGTTGAATTCAGTAATGAAATGTAAATTCGTATTCCCGTGCTTCGCAGCCCTATTAAAGTCAACCATTTTATACAAATCCATATTTCACAACTTCTGTGATTAATGAAAATTGGACATTGCACTTACAGCCATGTATCTGTCTACTAGGAATGCATGAACATCATCCATTGTGTGTATCAAGCTGTATGATTTCCCTAATTTATGGAATTGTTCATTATATGTAAATCACTATACCGACGGTGTGTGTGTGTGTGTGTGTGTGTGTGTGTGTGTGTTCCCCAAGTAGCCAAAAAGTCACATAAATTTTGTAATACAATGGCAAATGGCCTTATTTAAAAATGATCAATGAACATGTTAAAAGGTAGACTGAGTATTCGTTTACTCTATGTTTAGCACGAAATTGAGAGATTGATCCTCGGTAATTATAAGCAAATAACGAGTGTTGGTGGAAACAGCAAGTTTGATTCCTAGGTAAAGAACAGTAAAAGTAATTGATGAGGTATTCTAATTCATGACCACATATGAGTTTTAGACTTGCAAATCTCAGGCCCTTGCATTAAAGGTCTTATAAATTAATTTCCCCTTTATATGGATCTTGACTACGTGTTGCACATCAAACAATATTCGTTAGTTTGATTTATTCATTTAAAATAATTTATTTCATTTTCACAAAGGTAAGTAATCTTTGTCCAATGAAATATCAGCTATAATTAGGGAACTCCTAAAAGTCAATGACTGTTATTTAGCATATTTTACAACTTTCAGCTGTTTTCACATCTACTTCGTATGACGACCTCTGATTAATTAACAGATGGGTCAATTAGAGTTGAAGACCGCCTAATTATTTTAAAATGTTTTATGTCTCGTAAAAATTCGAATTAACAATTAAATAATTAAAGTTATAGTGGGGGAAAAAAACAGAATATCTGGAACCTTGTCCTGCCACTTGATGTGGAGGATTATCCTAATACCTGTGTTGGAAAAGGGGTTTAGCTTTCTGGCGTGGCGTTGGTGCATCGTCCACGTTTCGCAAAGTAGTGTGGGAAGCACAACTGCCCTGTAGACCATTAGTTTTGTCTAGATGTTGATGCCTCTTATATTCCAGATGTTGGTATACAATCTGCCAAAACTTGCGCTGGCTCTGGTAATGCGAAGGTTAACCTCGTCGTCAATAGTGACGCTATGTGACAGTGTACTGCAAAGGTAGGTGAAGCGGTTCACTAAGTTGAGTTTGTGGCGTTGTAGGTGATGTTGGGCTCATCATTGTGTTTTGCAGGGGTTGGCTGATGCAGGACTTCAGTATTCTTGGTACTGATTGTGAGACTGCAGCTTGTGCAGGAGCTGGAGTACTTGTCAACGCTACATTGCAGGTCGGCGACAGATTTCTTCTGGATTCATGTCGTCGACTGAGTCGCTGAATTGTTGCGTCGCTAACTGGGTGTCCTGTTGGTGGCAACTTGGCGACGCATTGGCGACTGCGTAGCCAACTGACTCACTAAATTGTTGGCTGTCTCGTCGTTTCGATCGCCGAGTCGACGACAAAGTAGAGGAATTATTTGCAAAGCGGCGACTGGGTCACGGAATCTTCAGCTGGGTCGCTGAGTAGTCAGCGGCTGTAGCTAAAATGGTCGCTGTTGTTGCCGATTTAGTCGCCGATTTGCCAGTTGGGTCTCCGAGACTCTGTCCTTGAATTAGTCGCAGAGTCGCCACCTGCATCATCTGTATGTCGCAGTCATCGACTGGGTGTCCTGAGGTCGCCTGGTCGGCGACTGGGACTCAGAGAAGTCGCAAGGAACGCAGAGTCATTGACTACTTTGCTGTTGTCGCCAACTTTATTCGCCATTTGCCAGGTGGGTCTCCGAATCAGTCGCAGCATCGTAGACATTGTCGCTGACTGCGTCGTAGAGTCGCCGACTCTGTCGCTAAATTAATCGCAGAGTCGCCGTCTGACTCATCTATGCGTCGCAGTCATCGACAGGGTGTTCTTTGGTCGGCCACTGGGGCTCAGTGAAGTCGCCTGGGTCGCAGAATCCTTGATTCATTTTTGTTGCTGACAGTGTCGCAGACTTTGTGACTGAGTCGCAGATTTGGTCGCATAGTTGCAGACTGTGTCGCTGACTAGATTGCTGACTGTTTAACTGACTGTGTCACAGGCAGAGTTTTACTCGAGCGTCGGTACTCGATCAAGATCGACACACAGAGACGAACAATGCGAAATGGTGAGCCAAGAGATATCATCATATAATACGTGCTTTGTAGCAAGATTTAAACGTTTATTGAAAGAACCTTGTAGCATCGGTATCCTTGTGGACAAAATTCATTGTCTATATACGGTTTACATTCCCCAGCCTGACATTTTCCTGTTCGGTGAACTACAATGATGTGTGTTTACTCCGGCGGGTGGTCATACTGCTTCATTTGCAAGGGGACTTCTTTACACAATAGCGCTTATAACACACCACCATAACCATGTGGAATCACGTGACCCAAATTAAGATGCTACACAGTATTACAAAGCTCGCTAACATTTGAAGTAAAACGTAAACATTAACGAAACTAAAATGAGCTTATATGAGACTAAACTTACTTCATTGATCGTCTCTATCACTTTGCGAATAAACATGACAAAAATATGTAAATGACAAAACTCTTTAGAAGGGTACGTAACATCCCAATTTTACACATAATATATAATATCCTTACGGCATCTGTGTTACCCAACTTCTTTATGTAGCCGAGATAATCGGTTCTGCGACGTTTCTTTAAACGTGTCCTCCTTTTGTAAACGATACTGGGTAAACTGAAGAAGCGTTGAAATCAAACTTCTCTTAGAAAGGGTTCAAATAGTAAAAATAGGTAAGCAATCGGTCTACATTGTGCATGAGTTTTCATACCAGATAATCATAGGAAACCCCTAATTTATTGGCGACGAACGTAATGTCCAAACTGTTGACCTCATATATAATCTTCTTACTTTCAAAGAAGGGTCTATGTCAATCTCAATAATAAAGGGACTCAATGGCTCAAATATCTACGTCAAATATAATTTTCACTCGAAATGTGTTGTACCCGACCGCATTAATTTTACAACAACTTTCTCAAAATCGGCTCGACGTATTTATTTTATCTTTCTTTTCACTTTTAGCAAGGATGCCTAACAAGGTACTGTTCAGCAGGTGTTGAAATAAAATTAATCTAAACAGAGTTTCGATTAGTACAATCTCTTAATTCAGTCTATTAATCTGTGTGTGTTTTTCATCCGCGATATTCATATGACTCCCTTTATATTGCTGTTTACTATCGACGCAGTTCATCAGCACTTCATTTGAGAGATAACTTCGTCTTCTAGAGATACAATATCAAAGATGGCTCATTGTCAAAACTGTATAATATATAATGTTTTAAAAGCATGTGTCCTTTTTGGACCTCTATCTGGCAGTATATTTCTCGCAATCGCCTTGACGAATGTTTAAAAACGCATTCGTGTACTGTTAGAACGTTTACCTATTTAGATACTATGCATGCAACTTTGAAGTCAAAATCAACTTACGGTTGTTCATTTAGTACAAACTATCGATACAATACATTACCATTTGTTATTGTTCCTGTTGGATGTTTTCGAAGGAGGGGGCGGGGGAGGTAATACCAGATACCGACAGGGCGTCCCTTATTTCGCTGTTATTTCTTGACAAACTTCGCCATGGTATTCTTCGTTAATTGGCCTTTATCTCCCCAAAATACATTGTCAAAGATGGTTCTTTGTTATAATCGTCTTATTGCAAGTGTCGTACGAGACCTCCGTCATTTGGCTGATTTCCTCAGGACTTCTCTTGTGACTACACTATCCTCTGGAGATAACATGTTAAGAAGCGTCCGTGTCAAATCTCTTAAAAGGTGCAACTTAGCAACCAAAACTATATTTGCAACATAAAATCTTTTTGCTGCATGGGCTATACCCGCCCTCCACTCCTCTTTATGTAATCCCAATGTCTGTCAAATCGGTTACAAGTGTGATAATTTCGCCAGTTCCAAGGACGTCAAGACAATATTCAAAGTCAATGGAAGGCTAATTAAACTCATACATTGTTGACACCCGTTAGTCTCGGAAAATTATGGAAGTGCTCCCATGAAAGATGTCCGGTTGTTGGTTGTGCATCGTCTGTAGTGTCTATATAGCCCAACACGGGAGTGGCAGTTACACTTTCTGCATTTGCATGTTGAGTCTGTTTAGTGATGGAGTTGCTTATTCTTCTTCCGAGATCGCTTTTCATCCGCTAACAAGCATTGCTTTTCCTCGTCGTGTTTCAAATAAGTGATCAGAGCGTTTTACAAGTTGGACCTATCTCGAGAAAACTTTGTCCAGGTGTTGATAACGATGTCAAGTGCTTTCATGTAGCGCTTGCTGATATCGTTGAAGCGGGGAAGTGGCCTTCCTATCAACGTTTATCTAGAGGAAAGTTCTGAATAAAGAAGGTCTTTGGGGATCTGTACGCCATCCAAATGACGTACATGGCCCAGCCGTCTGATTCGACGTATGCTGATGAGTGTAGCCATGCTTGAAATCTTGGCACGTGCAAGCACCAAGTTGTTTGTTACTCGATCACTCCAAGCGATTCCAAGTATGCATCGGAAACATTGCATGTGAAAGTCATTCGGTCTTTTATCTTGTGAGGTGTACAGTGTCCAGGTTTCCTTGGTATACAGGAGAAAGCTTTGCACTCAGAAATGGTACACGGATATCGTTGTGTTCAGGGTCTGTATACTGTTGTTCCACAGGCTTTGCGACAACCTGGAGAGAGTTGTTGATGCATTTCCAATCCGCTTATTGAGCTCAGTATAGAGCGATAGGTTGTTGGTGATGTCAGAGAGGAGGTATGTGAATTGAATGACTACTTCAAGTACACAGAACTGTGCCTTTCATGTCATCGTGGAAGGACTGGATCGTGCTTAGCAGCTTTGAATGGCATTTATTCGTCGTCAGGATTATGAGTAGTCCGTCCTTGTTAAGTTGCTAACCAGATAGAACGCCTTGGTGAGGTCTATACAGGCCAGGGAGAGGGACTTATGTTGTTCTCTTCGTTTTTGCTGCAGTGGCCTGACGAGAAGGAATGTCTATGTTGGATCACTCTGAGCGGACCACGCACTCAGAACTTTGCATATACTCTGCCAACAAGCGTCTTCAGTCTGTTCAGGATGACGGGTACGAAGACTTTAAACATGATGAGGAGAAGAGATATGCCGCTGCATTTGCTGCAGTATCTTATCTCTCCTCGTAAATACTTCACATTATTCTCACTTTAGTACAGGGCAACTCCACAAGAAAAATCTCCCATTTGACACTTGTATGGTCTTTTTGTGGTTTAACATTTATCCGAGTCATTAATAAACTTTTCGAACTCGAAAAGTTTACTTAAAGCCATGCATCACAAAGGACGACCCAAATGCCTAACGCTACTAGTTAATCCTATATCAAATTACTAAACACGTATTCCTCTTAATATCCAAAAACCCATGTGTATATATAGCATCCTTTTGACGTATGATGATGAGGTCGTAAACTAGGGCTTACTATAGGAAAGATAATGACCTGGCTTGAGTATGTTTTTTCATGTCAGCCAAATCTTTTGAGTGTTAATGTTACGCCCCATATAACAAGTTTGTTCATGAATAGTCTTTATGTTCGTTAATCTTCATAATTGGTTTGAAGTTTATCATGTATTGAAATGATCGTCGCAAATGATAACCTAATGAGGAAACGTTTAATACAAATGACTAAGATATAGCCTTCGCGGACTTAGAAGCTTACCCTAACATTTAAAATCAAATCTGACTCAGCTACAATATATTTATAGCGATATATATGAACAAAACTAATTCAAATATCAACACTAATTCACATTTTCTAGGCTCAATAAAGTGAAGAGCATTGAATTTAATCACCCGAATTCTAAAGTATAGAATATTTTGCATACTGTGTTTTATCATATCCAATAAAATATTGCCGAACCACATTCTGATCTACCCATTTATCACCTGACGCACATGTACACCAATTCATATATACGCATTGAACATAATACATAGCGAACTAAAACAAAATATCAAATTAACAGTAAATACTAGGCTCTAACGCGTCTCCCGCTGAGCTATTTGACATAAGCAGATCAGCGTTACTGGCACATAATACATTAGACCGACATTATGTAACAAATTATAGCCGTTTCAGCAAAGACTAGTTCAAGGCACTTGAAAAGACAAATATACTGAAAAGAACTAGACTAGCTTTGGTAAATTATGAAGACCTTGGAATGTTTTAAGAAAAGCCTAACATGACACTATTATTATTTAGATAACTGGCATACACCTCTCGACACAGCGCTTGACAAAATCACCTTTAATGTTCTCAAGCAAAACAATTTATTACAGGTGAATAAATGAACCAGATAACATCTATGTAATCTAAAGAAAATATTTTACCTGTCAAACAAGAATAATTATCCCAAACTATAAATCTTCAGGAAAATTAAAAAGAAAGATAGAAAGAAAAGATAAAAATACATAAATGTATGTATTTATAACAACAGCTAGCCTTTCTTTCATTTCAGTAAGCTTGTGTTTTATCGTAGGGCTAGGAGCGAAATCATGTTGATATAGAATTGTCACATTTAAAGATATGAAAGGTTACCTCTAATTCCATAAATACGAACACAAGACAGAAACAAGAACGAAATACAAAACTATATAAAATAGAGAGATATAAATATTTATCGTTATATACATTAATTAATCAACACATACAATGAGACTCAAACATAAAACTATAAAGGAAAACGTGCTAGAAAGATGCACATCATTTTTGAGAAAGCATTGCTGTTTTATAAATGATATACCTATTTTTCAACCAGGTAACCATTCTAGGTTTGATATAAAGATGACAGGGATCGTAATAAATTAATTGTAAGCTCACTCCGTTGCATCTCCGGCTTCTCGCTCTTGTTTTAGTATGAAACAAAGATAGTTTTTCATCCCTCTTTTGACTTTGGTATTTGCTAGATTGTTTGGTGTTCAATTATACAACATTACGCTATAATCAAAACGGTCAAAATAATTAGTGCAAACTGAGTATGTTGGTTAGATTTATTTAACTTCCATCACCTGTCTTAGCTTTATGAACGCTTTCCCAAGGACACAGAAAGGCATACAAGGTAAACAATTGACATCGTGCCGTGAATTAGCGAAATGACCTCGCCATTCCTTTCGTTCAAAAATAAAAAAGACTGGCAGAAAAATGCACTTAAGAATTTATAAAGTCGTGAGGTCAGTCACAAACAGACTTTACATGTAAACAAACCTTAGCTAAATATTTAAATGGAAATAAGACCAATAAATGTATTTGAAATAGTTTTAAAGATTTTGTAAAAACATAACACAGTTAATTATAGTTTGCAACGGATACACACACCAATTTCCTTTTACCCTTCTCCAGAAATTGTTGCAAAGTTGTCGTCGAGGTTGAATGCGCTTCATTATAAAGCGTTTGGACTATATAACGTGTAGTAAATGTAAGACACGAAATGATTTATTATAAAGCGTTTGGACTATATAACCTGTAGTAAATGTAAGACACGAAATGATTTCTGTTGCATAGATCTTAATATAGAGTGACGCTATTTTTAACATGATGAGATTCAAAGATTACTTCTCCCTATTTTGTGACAACATTAATACAATATGAATACGAAACCCAGCAATATAAGGCACTTCTAAAATATGATGTACATCAATTTTTCCATTAATTGCTTTATCTTACTATTCTGATTTTCTAAGATGCCGCAATTCTAACTTCGTGAAAGTCTTTTCCAATGTATCAGCAATAATCAAATAGTAGCTGGTCATCGCTTTAAAAAAAAAGTAAACTAATAAATCACATGTGAGTCAATATAGAATTATATGTACTTATTTATTCATTATCAAAGTTGATTATTTATTTATAGCATTTCAAAACTATTTGACAGAAGGAGTAATGATCGGCGGACCATAAATCTAGGAACTTGTTACGTTTTGCCTAACCCACTGCCTTGCATTAGATGATAGCTATTCAAGAGACTTTAGATAATTAAGAAGCCTAAGGGTGAATGACATACGACAATATATACAATCGTGCTTTGTTGTTGTTGTTATAGAGTTTAATGTCATTTTTCAGCACAATATAGGCTATGCGTGGCGGCCAGTATTAATGGTGAAGGAAGAACCCAGGAAAAGCCCGCGAAGAAACCACCCACTCACGAGAAGCTAATGGCAAGCTTTCTCACATACCCACATTGTCCGAATCGGAGACTAGAACCCACGCAAACAGAGGCGAGACGGCAGTGATCTGTAACGAATAGCGCTTTAGACCACTCGGTCACTCTGGTTCCCCTATTTCTGTGTTGCATTTTTGTATGGCATATGGTGTATTTCTGTATCTCATACGGTGTATTTTTATGGCGTATAGTGTATTTCTGTATGGCATACAGTGTATTTTTGTATGGCATATAGTGCATTTCTGTATGGCATACAGTGTCTTTTTTATGGCATGCGGTGTATTTGTTATGGGATATAGTGCATTTCTGAATGGCATACAGTGTATATTTGTATGGAATATAGTGTATTTCTGTATGGCATACGGTGTATTTGTTATAGCATATAGTGCATTTCTGTATGGCATACAGTGTATTTTGTATGGCATACAGTGTATTTCTGTATGGCATACGGTGTATTTCTGTATGGCATACAGTGTATTTTTGTAAGGCATACAGTGTATTTTTGTATGGCATACAGTGTATTTCTGTATGGCATACGGTGTATTTTTGTTATGGCATATAGTGCATTTCTGTATGGCATACAGTGTATTTTTGTATGGAATATAGTGTATTTCTGTATGGCATACGGCGTTTTACTGTCTACTCTAAATAATAATAATAATAATAATAATAATACTAATAATAATAATAATAATAATAATAATAATAATAATAATAATAATAATAATAATATGGACTTTGTATAGCGCCTAATCTTTCAAAGCTCTAAGCGCTTTACATCATCAATTATGATATGACTACACTACAGAACAACAAATGACACAAACAATGAAATTGAAAAACATAAAAACATGCTGAAAAGATATAAGATACAAAACATGATTAGGTTGCTAAGTTTGCCCCTGAAGTCGAAACAGGTGAGTCTTGAGAGCACTCTTAAAAGAGACCACTGTGTCTTTGTGTCTAATTTCAATGGGAAATTCGTTCCACGTCGCCGGGCCCTGGTATGCAAACGAATTTTGTCCATATAACTTTGTTTTCACCTTGGGAACAATGAGTATACGATTATCAGAAGAAGAGCGTAAGGATGTAGCTGTGTATACACATGGTTGAGGCTGGATAGGTATGTTGGACTGGAGTCTGTCATTGAAAAATAGCACGTTCAATAAATGTTGTGTTTGATTCTGTATCGAATTAATAGCCAGTGTAGGATACAGAGCAGTGGTGAGGTGTGCTCTGATCGAGGTACTCTAAAGATGATCCGTGCAGTTGTGCTTTGAACTTTTTGAAGTTTCTGGAGTAAATATTGCGACGAACCAGACATAATTGAGTTACAATAGTCCATTCGTGAAAGTACTAATGAATACACAAGTATTTTAGTGGCATCAACTGAAAGATATTTACGAATGGAACTGATGCGTCTCAATTCAAGATATGCAGCCTCGCAGATGTTCATGACATGTTGGTACAATGTGAGAATACTGTCAAGAGTAACACCTAGATTCCGTACTGACTGTGAGAATTTAATGTTGGTGTTACTGATATTTATTGTCTAAGGTAAAGGATGTGAATGAGAATGTCTTTGTGTTGTGATCGGAATAGCCTCAGTTTTATCATCATTCATCTGCATCTTGTTACATGTCATCCATGATTTCACATCCGAAATGCATTTCTCTACTCCATGGATGGTAGCATCAACTTCAGTTGGGTGGCTAGACTTGTATATTTGGGTGTCATCAGCGTAAAATTGGTGATGATCTATGACATTTGAGAGCTTCTGAGTGTACAGAATGAAGAGAACAGGTCCAAGAACAGATCCCTGTGGAACATCACAACATACATCAACTGGGATGGAGTGTATTCCATTTGCAGACGTAATTTGTGTCCTGTTCACAAAGTAGGACTTGAACCACTGTAAGGCTATATTCTGAATGCCAAATACATGCTGCAGACGGTGAAGTAATATGTCATGGTATATTGTGTCAAATGCTGCTGATAAATCCAGGAGAGTGAGGACTGTAATCTTTCCACTATCCAAAGCAGAGAGAATGTCACTAAATACTTTTAGGAGAGTAGTTTCCGTACTATGGCAAGGGCGATATGCAGACTGTACATTGCAACAAAGACTGTTTGAATTCAAATGAGATTCAAGTTGAGGTAAAACTACCTTTTCTAAGATTTTTTAAATTAAAGAGAGATTAGAAACTGGGCGGTAGTTCTTTAAATCGTTATGGTCCAGTGTTGGTTTCTTCAGCAGTAGCTTTACGATGGCAGTTTTGAAAAATGATGGGAATTCCCCTGATGAGAGAGAGATATTAATAACATCAGTTAGTGAAGGCAATATATTGGTACTAAGCACTCATGCATCAGTGATGTCGGAATGGGATCAAGTTCATAAGAGTTTAGTGCACTTTTCATCACGATTGTCCGTACTAAATCTATAGAAACAGGTTCAAATGCTCCTAACGGTTGTCGCTGAAATGCTGCATCATACCTGTATGGTGACGAATCAGTTGAAATTGTGCTGTAAAGCGAATCACCAATGGTTTGAACTTTGTCATTGAAGAAATGTGCAAATTGGTCTGATAGGTCTAGTGGATAGATAGTCGTTGGAAGTGGTGTTCATTTGTTCATTGACATTAGTTTGTTAGTTATCTCGAAGAGCTTTTTGCAACTGGAACTCTCCGTGATCTTAGTACTGTAGTGGGATGATTTGGCTAAATGGACTATGTTTCTGACGTTCTTCTTAGCGGTTTCGAAGATTTGTTTATGAATAGTGAGTCCGGTTTAAAGCCAAAGCCTCTCTGCTTTTTTGCGATGTCTATTAGCAGTGCGAAGTTGGTCCCGAAGATTGCTATACCATGGAGAACACCTTTTTCATTGATACTTCACATTTGGTGGCCAGGGTATCTTTTTCAAGCAATGAACGCAGACAGTTATCAAGTTGTTCCGCTGTTTAATGTGAGAAAGTTGTTAGGGTTTCTTGGATGTCATGCATGAATTTGGTTCTATTTAGCATACGGAGAGGTGGAGGGTTAGGGACTGATACGTCGAGATGGCATACAATGCAGAGGTGATCCGATGCAAGTTCGTGGGATACTAGGGTTGATTTCAGAATATTATCATCAAGTATATAAAGAAACCAGTCTAAAATGTGACCATTTTATGGGTAGGTTGGTTACCTGACTGTTTAAGATTGAAAACATGAATGTATTTTGACGTGTTTGGTTTACCAGAACAGTGAAAGTGAAAATTGAAATCTCTAAGAATAATTAGGCTGCCACCTGTCGAATTTCCATACTCTAGAAGATTTGGAAATTGCTCCAAAAAGAGAGATTCAATCAGCTTGTTTTTTCTACTAGGAGGAGAATGGTAGAAACAGAAAAAATGGACTGACCTTTGTTCCAGTGTGAGCGTTGTTTTGACTAGTTCAAACGATTTGTGGCAGAAGTTGAAGATTGTGTTGTACTTGAGGCATTTGATCATGGAATTCTTTGTAATTACAACAATTCCACCTCCGCGAGAGTTGCGGGAACGACTTGATCGAGTAATCGGTAGGTGATAAATCCGCACACTTACATTCATCACCTGCGGAATGTAACCAAGTTTCTGTCAGGAAGAAGATGTCAATATTCTGGTCGTTGATAAAATTAACAATTTCTGTGAGCTTTTCCGGTGATCCTACTGATTGAGCGTTGAATAATGCAATACGTAGTAATATCCTCGGGACAGTTGACACAACGGTTGACGATTTAAGACGAATTTGAACCAGGTTATTAAAATTAACGCCATAATTTTTAAGTTGTTTATCCGGTACGGGCGAAAGATAGATAACTGGCATCCTTCTTCCTGTTCTACGCCGGCCAGCTTTGAAAGAACGTATCTTTTATCGTTTCCGTTTACATTTAAGAAATGATGAATATATTCCCAGTTCGTTCAGTAATGAGCACAATTCATTGTAGAGACAAAGTAAGAGCATGGCCAGCTACAGACTCATGACTTTCTCAAATACATTGTTCCGGTTTCCTGGGCAGCAATATAGCCCAAGAAATTGTTAAATGTGCTTTAAGGTCTGAAAATCAACAAAAACATTCACACCTCAGATGTTGCATTGTGTCTTAGTTTGAGTTCTGTTGGGTGGGAAGGGGTGGGTGGTGTATAAATCAGGAGCAGACAACAATCTTTAAAAATATTGCTGACAGGTTTTATAATGTCATATATTTTGTGTAAGCTTTTGATTTATATTTCTTTTTATATTTGGGTTTAGCCAGAATTTAACTGTATTACATCATACGACTACGAGATCTATATATGTTGTGTAAAAATTTGTATTTTGTATTTATCGAGCTCTTTTAGTCATGTGAATATCAAATTCTACTCTCTATCATCCAGTTACTGCTAATGTCATTTCATACTAATTATAAAGTATAATATTCAGAGATTGCTAATGTCATTTCAGACTTCCCTTGATTAATATACCAAGACGTTTATTATTTCTAAAATCACTTTGTTGTTTGCTTTTCATTACGAGTTCATTTATTCGCTCTTTTGAACTGTCCTTTATGCTTCTTGGTAAATTAAAATATGTTTTAAGAGACGTATATGGGACTCAAATATCGTTCTAACATAACGATATACTTATAGGTTGACGGTAATTGTCACAGCCGGAAGCGAGACAAAACATGTTGTGTTTGGTGGCAGCACGATGTTTATGTTTGTGTATCCTGAATAAGCAGCCCACATTAGCAATAGCTAAGGCTATGGGTAACAAGTTAATTCATGGTATGATTGACTGTCATTACAGTCGGTCAATGTGTACATGGCTTAGCATAGTTGGTCAGTGTATCTATTAACGAAGTCACATTTAGTTAGGTCAGTTGGTAGACTAACGTATATTTGAATCAATAATGGATGAATAGATTTATAGGTAGGATGTTGATATATGAATAGACGCCCTGGTATGTAGTAATGCTGCATTCCACTTAATGCAACCTAGACTTTATACAAAATATGTTTTGTACCAAAACCGGTGCTACATGTAAAGGAGCTTTACTTTCCTAAATTCAAAACAAGCTTTATTCTGCTTGTGTCGCCTATTATGTTTATTATCCCATTGAAGCTAGAATATAAAGAAAATTATAAACAAGAAACTAGGGCACATAACTCGTAGGCTCCTGATATTTTTATTTAGCTGAAAAAAGATAGTGATCTTGAATCGAATGAAAAACTTCTAGAAAAACTGGGAAATTTGTCAGATAAAATATCTCTTATAATTATCGATGATATGCCCTTTGCGAGTATTGTTTACATTCACTATGTAATTTAAACGTTATTGAATGAACAAATCGTCCGGTGATTTATGGGCGAAATCTAAGCTAAAGGTGTTCTTAACTATTAAATATTTTGACAAATTACTATTCAGTAATATTTATATATTATCTTCATTTGACATAATTATCTGGAAAATGTTCGCGAGTTGGACAGTGGCTTTTTATGTGTCGCAAAACAATTGATCCACGTAACTGATGAAATTAGGTTATCTTAATATCTATAAATCAGACTAGATGAACAATGTGTTTAAGTGTTTTAAATGACTTTCATAATTCTCGCAGGGTGTTGCGTTTTGCAAAACTATGATTAAAGCTTGCCTTTGAGTAAGGTCAAATTGTTTTATTTCAGTGAAGTTTTAACATAGAGTCTTTTGACATATGTTGGATGATTTGATAACAACGTTTGCTATTACATTTATACCCATGTTTTCTGTTGGCAACATATTTACGGTAGTTTTTATATATCCTTGTTTTCTATTGGCTACATCTTTACGGAACGGGTTTCTATGCCCATGTTTTCTATTGGCAACATCTTTACGGTATAGGTTTTTTATACGAATGTCTTCTGTTGGCAACATATTTACGGTACGGATTTATTACACACATGTTTTCTGTTGGCAGTATCTTCAAGGTACGGGATTTTTATACCTATATTTTCATTTGGCAAAATCTTTACGGTACGGGTTTTGTATACCTATATTTTCTGTTGGCAACATCCTTATAGATTTCCGCGTCCTCTGAATTAATGTCTTCCTTACATTCTAAGTCTGCCTTTCAACTGAGCAAGGTAACAAAAATGGTAAGAAACACTATACAATACACTGAGTTCAAAACAACAACGTTTTGAGCGTTTAATATAGTTTCCAGTTTTATTCTACATGAATTAAATGTAGACTACCTGTCAATCTATTTACCTACTCGCCAACCGATAATAAGTTAATATATCATTTCGCCGATTTATCTATGAAAACACATCATTTTAAACATAGCTGATATTGTACTCGTATACTGTCGTCTTGTGTCCAGACTAGCTGTATATCAATATTGCTATCCAAAAACAAAATAAATATTACTTACATAGGACGTCAGCAATTCGATTGCATAATTCAATAATTTTGTCAACACAAGTGAACAGATTTCATGAGTGGAGTCTTACAAATAGTATATGATCGAATTTTTTAAATTTTCATCTTAATTATATATATATATATATATATATATATATATATATATATATATATATATATATATATATATATATATATATATTTGTTTCATATTCATTGGTTAGCACAATCAGATATGATAATGCCAATTTATTAGACTCGTTTCTAAACGAATTTAGAACCTATATAAAAAGAAGACTTTACATTCTTTTCGTATAAACAGGTTACACGTTTTTGTTTTAATTATTTCCCGAATAAAACGAACCATTTGCTGGATTATTATAAGAAACTTGCTAAATTATGTTTGTTGTGTTAGGCACTTTCCTTATAGCTCGTCCTGTAACATGTGAACCCAAAACGCGAGACAGTTAAAAGGATATCTGAAAACAGATACGTTGCATTTCTTCCATGGAAGATTAGAAGACTTAGACTAGTCAGAAGAGAATATCGGTTTATGCTCGTTAATGGAAAGTAAAGGTTTTAAATAAATTCCAATAACTTAGTGTGGCATACAGTAAACAGGAATTGTCTGACATGCATGAAGTTGATGCCTGAAGCAAAGGTAAATGGAGATTTGGCATTATTCAATTTTACCAAAGAGCATTTCCATCACATGATAAGCTACTTTGCATGTACTCATTCACGAAACATAGTTTTGTAAGTCAATCATTCTCTGAACTAACTGACATTTCTTTTCATAAACATAATGTCACAAAATACAACCCTCTGAAGACATACACACATACATACAGAGAGACAGACAGACAGACATGAGCCTCGCATATGATACACCATCTTGTGTATAATTATGCGTATGTTGTTGTACCCATCTTGTCTAGAGGAGGAAGTTTAGTTGCTCATCTGCTTGATCTCATCGTAGGTTTCATCAAACCAGTTTTGTTTGTTTCTGGTTGATGAAGCTAAGATTGTCGAAGCTGTTCTGTATACAAGCTAGAATAATGATGTTCAGTCAGCATCGACATTCTCATTGTCGATAGAGGTGGACTTCGGGTATTCTAGTAATTCCACGAGATACTGTTTGGTACTGGTGCGTTTCGGCTTAGTGATACTCAATCGTTTAGAAGCCTTCATTCAATTTGGGTGTCTTTTCAGCAGAGTTAGAATTATGAGCTTGGTGATGACGAGACGGTGGTCTCTACCAAGAACTTGGGCACTCGCACATCCTATGTGTCCTTCTTCATGACAATGACGTAGGCAACGTGATCACAGTCAACACTTTCATGTAGGAAAGTGATCAATGACAGTGTGAAGATCCTCATCTAACTTGACGTTCTCTTCATGCAAATTGTTCTTGTCTGGAGCATAACAACTAATGATGCTAAGGTGTTTTCTTCCCGACAAGAAGGGGAGTTTCGTAGTCATAAGTCTGTCCTTTGCTCCATTTGGAGGTCCAACCAAGTTGTCAAGCAGTGCTGTCTTCATTTAAAAGGCGACAACAGCGTCACAGAGCTCATCATGTCCTCGGGTGCTCCAAATGAATTGTATGCGGAACCTCTTTCATAGTGTTTGACTTCTGTCAGTCGGGTTTCGCACAAGGCTGCAATGTCCACATTGTAAATGGCGAGTTCATTTACAGTTATGTCGGTTCTCGTAAGGGGTCTTTCCGCAACGTCTCTGTCACGTAAGGTGCGCACATTCCATTTGCCAAGTGTGCGAGTAAGATTCCACATTTTTTTTGTTGGTTTTCTTTACTCCAGGAGGTTGGTCCCCGCCATCCGCGGCAAGCTGGATATCACATTTAGAGCAGGCAATGTTTAAGGCACATTTTCTAGCCACTACCTCGTACCAGGGAGGTAAGCAGTAAATTCGTAAAGAGGTCTGCTCAGTCGATCACGGGGTTGACTGACTCTACTGCTGATGTCTGTGGTGAACAACGTTAATGTGTGATGAAATGGGATGTGTGGATGACAAGAATGATTTGCGCGGTGACTGTTTTAAGTGAGGAAGAGTTCCGCAGTTCTTCGCCTTCACATTGTCTCCCAAAACCTCTCCAGCAGCACAACAACGTCGATACAGAGTCTAGCATACGTTCCTGTTAATGTTGCACATACGCCCAAAGCGTGTACATGTACATTCATTGCGGTCTTCCTTTTCTGGCCTAGGTCTACAATAAAACCTAGGAAGGTATACGTTAAAGCCATACTGTGTTTAACGGCTTAGAATAAAAGCTATTAATAAATTCCCCATGAAACGCATGCAAACAAAATGATGCCACAAAGCTCAATAATTTTATATAAATTGCAGAGCATGAAGTAAACTATTACTGTTATTACGTTTCTGAGTTCGACATTTGTACATATTTACGGGTGTTTTACAAGTGAGAAATAAGTCGTATTCCTTAAGTTTCTCATACAATTTGTGTAACCATAGCGCATGTAACAGGCAGGAGTAAGCAGCATGGTTTTATATACATCTTGTGGAAAGCACAAGAATATAAATATAAGGTAATTTTAAGATAGGCCTTGCTTTTAAGATAGGCCTTGATTTTGCTTTATTTATTAAAAACCTAACTACATAAACAAATGAGACGTTAATGACGACATTTGTAACACTACTGTCCAAACCAAATGCATGTCATGCATGTAATTACCATTAGATGTACAGTATGTCATGGTCAGGAAATGTTGATATTCAGTGAGGAAGTCCTTCCAATAATAAAGGATATGTTTCCAGATAGAACCAAGATGCGGACAAATTCAAACCGTTCGACTAAGTAATTTTCCGTGGTGTATATATTGCCGTATTTTTCGACACGAAGCGACATCAGTCACTTCTTTACAGACTTTAGTTTTAATTATTGCCATTCTAATATAATAAACAAATGCACATACGTCTTAGAAGAAAGAAAAAACACTACTACTATTAAAACTAGATTTCGCATAAACTGGATTTCACAATATAAGACACACTATGGAACTATTGTTGTTGTTATAGGTTTGCACCCCAGTTTACATCACAAGATAGGTTATACATTGCTTCTTGTGTAAATGGTAGAGGAATATCCGCAAAAGACCCATGAACGACCCAGTGACCCAGGAGAAGCGACTGCAAGCCTTCTAACATATAAACATTGGCTGAACCAGAGACTCTAACACAGAGGTGAGCACATAATGATCCTTTAAAATAAAGGTTTATACCATCGTGTCAGTCATGATTGTTAACTTTGGCGGTGTAATATATGCAATGCACAGATAGCCGTAATGATCCGTACCAAATAGTATAGTTCTATGTATATTTGATCTGAGTTGACACTTAAAAAAAAAATTAGCTGATGCGAGGGGAGGAATGCAAACAGTACAAATACTATCCTGCAAAACAAAGCAATGTTGAAAATCTGCATATGTGGCATAGCTAAATGGATTTATATATTAAAGTAGTGCAGGCACATATCTTGTCTACTGAATGAAATTTATTTTGACGACATCGACAGATCATTTATAGCTTGCGTAATTGTCTCGTGCTCTTAGCCAACCTAATTGTCGATATTATTTTTTGGTTTCCTGATCTGTGCGATCGTTTGTGTATGTATGGGTATGTGTTTTATCTGAACAAGAAACGTGTACCTCGTTTCTTTCTTTATTCATCTTGTCGTTATTATTATTATTATTATTATTATTATTATTATTAGTAGTAGTAGTAGTAGTAGTAGTAGTAGTAGTAGTAGTAGTAGTAGTAATTAACCTTGATGTATATCTTCATTTCAGCAATGCCTTTTCAAAATTATACGTACCTAATATATTTAAATGTAGGATGTATACTCGGTAGTCATTCATCCGTGAAAAGCATTTAACTCGTTTTGAATACCACATTAATGTCGAGAAAGAATATCGAATGTAATTTGCGCACATTTAAAATTACGGAATTATTCTCAAGTTCAGCCGTGATGCTGTTACATGTTTGTGAAAGGTAAGTAAGCAATACAATGGTAAGCAGCAGCAGAGAGGGTGAACAGACCACGTTTTCAAGCAAAAATAATGCTTCCTACGAAACCTTATTTTAACCAAAAAAAATAAGTCTCCATTTAGCAAACGGAGACTTTACGATTTTTTAATCAATTTTGGTCGCAACGATGTGGTCATCCACCCTCTCTGCTGCTTAGTGATTTCATCACTGGGTTAACAAAAATAATAAATGATTTCAACCAAATATTTGATCGAGTCCGATACGATATCGTGTCCGAGGATCATGTAAATTTATTGTTACAAATCCATGCGGGGTTGACTGAGCATGACTAAAGAAATTTTTAAATTGATTGAAGTCCATATCGGAACACCATGTCTGCCAAATATTTCGTAGCGTATGTGTATCAACGCCGTTAAACACAGCAAGAATATTACAGTTATCTCTGATCACTTTTGGAATCTGAGTGTAGCGTTGAGTGACATATATCACATCAGTGTTTTTGTGACGCCCCCGGGAAAATATTCTAGCTGGGTTTTTTTGATTGTCTAACATCACATCGTCGTATACGACTAAATTGTTAATGCTCCCATTAAGATCATCCACGGATGGCGCCTCGTCAATATCAGTTATAAAATCAATGGTATTCTCACCTTTAATTTCTGATGCATTCTCGTTAAAATCCTTTAACACTTCATAGCATCGTTGATCATCTACGCTAGGAGCAATTAAATACAACTTATCCCACTTCATCCATCTCATTATTAAATTGAGCAACAATTGAGTCTTGCCGGATCCAGATGGCCCGATTATAATTGCACGGATAGAGTTTGGTAGTGCTGCATGATGCTTAACTGGTTCTCTTATTTTAGTCGCTGAAAAATCAATTATATTCATATCTCTATACATAAATTATGGATCTATATTGTGT
The DNA here is from genome assembly GCA_029339505.1 of Unio delphinus. Taxonomy (NCBI): domain Eukaryota; kingdom Metazoa; phylum Mollusca; class Bivalvia; order Unionida; family Unionidae; genus Unio; species Unio delphinus. Next base: position 5,082,356 of record JAQISU010000080.1, read on the forward strand.
GAAGTGTAAAACGCGTACTAGCATAAATGATGTGACGACGGTTACAACTAAAAATAACAGATCAGCACTAACTGGTAGATGTGCAACATGTGGTATAAAAAAGTTTAGATTTATTTCTACAAAATCAAAGATTTTACAATCCGGAGATGTTTTAAAAACAAACGAGGAGGTGATATCGCAGCCAAATTGACAAAGCTCCCTGGAACCCCATGGGCAAAGTACCCCGGAGAAAAGCACCTTCCAGGATATAGCTACTGTGGTCCCGGAACACGATTAGATATCAGACTTGATGATCAAAATCAACCCCGATCCGGCGAGTATCCGATAAACGCTATTGATAAGGCGTGTCATGCTCATGATGTTGCATATAAAAGCAGCAATCTGCAAAACAGGCATCTCGCGGATGTGAAATTAATTCATGCGTTAAATGCTATTCCTGATAAATCTTTTAAAGAAAAGTTGGCTTCGTGGCTGGTAAAATCAGCTATGAAAGGCAAATTGATGGTGGGTGCTGGTAATTAATAATATGGAATCAATTTATTATTCCCCAAGAGGATACTGGAGGGGTAAATCAGCAGTACATAAACTCGCTAGCGCTGCAAAAGTGAAAAAAACTACAGCGGCGGATTGGTTATCCAAACAGGCACTATGGCAAATTTATCTACCACCACCTAAACAAATTCAATTCTCGTATTTTGATGTGACTGTCCCTAATGAAGTTCATCAGGCTGATATATTATTTCTGCCACATGATCGTGGTTACAAATATGCGTTAACCGTAGTTGATATTGCAAGTCGATACAAAGAAGCAGAACCGTTAAAAACAAAATCAGCCACTGAAGTTGCTTCTGCATTTGAAAGGATTTATCGACGAGGTCATCTGCACTGGCCGAATCTATTGCAGGTTTATCCTGGCAAGGAATTTCAGGGTGCGGTTCTATCTACAATGAAAAATCATAATGTCACCATACGACGAGGGCATACTGCGCTACATCGCGATCAGGCCATTGTCGAACGATTTAATCGGACGATTGCTGAGCGGTTATTTGGATATCAATACGCAAAATAATTCATTCAAGAAAAGCGATCCAGTGAATGGGTTAAAAGATTACCATCTGTGATTACTGCACTGAATAACGAGATTACTAGAACAATCAACATCAAACCTATCAACGCGATTAAAAAGAAGTCAATACCCGTACAACCACAAAAAGATTTCCCTAGAAACGCTAGCGTTTCCCAACCAATTCTTGGTAGTAATGTCACTCTGAGGTACTTATACGAACCAGGAGAGCTTGAAGGGGGTAGAAAAAGGGCTACTGATCCTATTTGGAGCGTCACTACGCATAAGATATCTAGTATAACACGATCAACTGGTAGACCTCCAGTCTATAAACTGGATTCAACTGCCCCTCAGCGGGGTTTTACTCGACAACAACTACAGGTAATTCCCGAGGATACTTAATTACCACCGCATGGTCTTAACTAGCGCCGTTGCGTCTATTGCACTCAAGACAAGTCAACATCACATTATTTCTGACATGACCGAGATTGTTTTTTTTTCTGTCTACGGTAAATTGGCGAGGATCCTTATCCGAATACTGCCAACGCATTATACAATTGCAACTCGCGCAGTGATTATTCTGTTGTTTCTTCAAAGTGATTATTAGTTCAGCATCAATATCAAATTCTCGTTGTTTTTTTTTTGTCCTGTTGTTTGTAACCGGAGAGTTTTTTATTAATGATGCTAACATCAATATCACTTATTGTTGTGTCATTATCATCACCAATGATTTCATCATCGAGGACAACTCTTCGAAGTTGATTTATGTTTCGTACTCTGGATACTGCGAGATAGACTAAATTTGACCATTCGATGTGATTATCCACCATCCAAACAATTGTATTCGATATAGTCAATCCCTGTGAAGAGTGTATTGTTGCTGCGTATCCTAGCGTCCACGGGGATTTATTAGCACGCAATGCATTTTCGACGACGCTGATATCAACCAGTACAATATCATTTAACACGAGAATTTGTTTTCCACTCTGTCCTGGAATATCAACTTCAATATTCTGCTTTCGTGTATCCGAAGGCCTATAACACAACGGTACTGGAAGTGTTGCAAATTTTTCTTTATGCGTTTCAAATAACTTCATCTGAAGTGTGTCTCTGACTATTTTTCTACTTGCTACTATCAAATCATTTGGTCTCCACGTTTCCCAGAAATCATTCATGGGAGTTTCTGAAATTATTTCACGTGCTATTTCGCATTGGATTTTATCCGGTTGTAATCTAATCAGTGCTTTGAACTCGCGTAATTGTTCATCAAGTGATCTATGGTCGGTATTAATTTCTTCATAATAGTCTACAGAACCCTTTAGCCATTCATGTGGAGATCCACCGACAAATGGTGGTGGTTGGCCGTGATCCCCGCACATGACGACTTTTGTGTTTTTGTTTAACAACCACTCAAGAAATGTTTTTAATACATCTAATGACACTGTGCATATTTCATCCCAAATTATGATTTCAGAAATGAATTTATCACCCATACGCTCAGGAGTCCATTTGTCACCTTTCCATCGAAAAAAACTATGGTAAGTGCAAGCATTTACCCCTCGTTGTATCATCTCTCTGGCGAGTCTGTGAGTCGGTGTTAGCACAATCATGTTAGAAACGCTAGCGTTTCCACGACGATATAATTCAATTGCACGAGTTGTCTTTCCTGACCCACCACAACCGTTTAAATAAACTGTCTTATATCTACATACTGGATCAGATACCGGTGGTGCATTAGAAAATTCTGATTGAATTTCAATACGGTTACAACAAAGATATTTATCATCCATGGCAACGTCTGCGGATTCACAATACTCATGTAGCATCTCCTTTTTAAATCGCCAACCCCCCCCCCCCCCCCCCACGCTTCCTCCGGATCTGTGAATGCCGCTACAGCTGATTTGTATTTATTGTGTATATACATCGAATCAGTAGCTACTCTAACCGCGGTATTAGGAAATCTATTTATCATCGAAAATAAATTGATAGAAGCATAAGCTAGCATAGAACTTCTCAAATGTGTGTACTGGGAATTATATCCATCACAGTAGGTAACAACCGTACCCAATTTCTCACCATTGGATAGAAAAGCATCCTTACGGGATACAAGTTTTCCCTGTTACGTTAAATCCGTTACAAGAAAATCGTATTCAGCGATGTCTATGATCAACCGCGAGGAAAATTTTGTATTGTCGTATCTTCCACCCTGGGTAAATTTACCGATTATTCTTCGTCCAAAATCCTTTGCTTGTTCTTTTTTAATTTCAAATAACTTCTTAGACCAATTCATGATTTGTTCTTCATTGAAATTCTTCGAATTTCCATCTGGGAATTGTTTTCGCAATTCGCTAATTATACGATCTAGATCGGGTTGTGGTAGCCAAACTTCTTTCTGAGCTCGATAGCATATAATAGCTTTGGAAACAATCAACGATATCAGCATGCCACAATCAATCATATATCGTAGTAACACTATTGGCATCCAGGCCTTTTCAGATATATGTCTACCAAGCCAAACATAACTACACGGATGTAACCCTGTAGCGAGTTCAAATGATATCACACGAGCGAATCCGGTTAAATCAAAATCAGGTAATGGCCCATTAATCGCAACACGAGTCATTTCATGCGTGGGGTGTCCAAATCGTTTAAAATAGTTACTACATTCTCCATACTCGAGAAAACTTCCAGGATAACACGCGGATATATCAATTGAAATCATACCGTCACGATGGTATTTTGTATTCCACAGTCCTCCATGACCAAATTCGATGCAACTCAATTTAACGTCCTCGAGAAAATCACTTCGTGTTGGACGCCATGAGTTTTTTTCTCTTGCGAAGTGAGCTACCACTGATGGAATAGTAAAACTATCCGTCAATAGTTTTTCATGGGAACTCTCCGGTGAAAAATCATTAGCGATTTTTCTCATTCTGTTATCTAATTCTTCAACGCGATATAATTCACCATTTGGTCTTACAAATTGATCAAATCCTGATTCGGAACCAGCACTACTAAGTAACCACACTGACACAGGATCATCTTTACACAACGCAACAATAGCATCAAATAATTTCTCTTCATAGAAAACATCCCCGGAAAATTTCCGGGGGATATATCTTACGGTTCTATCTCGTGGAAATATTGTTACTGCAGGTGTCCACGCGTGTTCGTTATGATCAATAATTTGTATTGGAGCCCCTCGCGATTGATATTTCGGTTCGTATAATACTTCTCCGGTTATTGTTGTTACTGATATTGGGAATTTTAATGATGCTTCTAATTTAGCTATATCAGAAATCTTTGCACCGTGCTGTTTCACTGTCAGTTCCCATTCGGTTATTTTCCTACGTCGCAGATCAGTTAGTTTATTTCCTCGGGATGCATTTGTGAAGTGTTCCATTACCCGTGTTGCTACACAATTGAGCCTTGACGAAGTTAACGGTGAATATTTCATAGGAGCTAGTTTTGCAATATCGGGTTTATCATTTAACGGATATAACCCATAAACAATTGCTGTTACGGGATAAGATCTTTCGTGGTATGGTTTGTCAATTCCAGTTAGAATTCCTGGTTTGGAATCTTTACTTGCAATGACAGTTTTTTTATCCTTGAGGATTGGTTCAAATTTATCCCTAATAATCCATTTGCCTTCGACTTCGATAATGAATTTTATTCTGAAAAAATACTTCTGATTGGAATTGCTTTCTTGGGAATTGCTTTGCTTGAAATCCTTTGGATTTCCACCTTTGGATTTTCCACCTTTGGATGGAAATTGCTTTGCTTGAAATCCTTTGGATTTCTCGCCAAGGTGTGAAATTATCTCAGCTGCTCTTTTATCGTTCATAGTAGCATCGATGATGGGTACATTGACACCGACATCTTCGATGTTGTTGATAATTCGAAATGTCGACCAACAGTATGCTGCACCGTCTTGGTAGAATTCATTAAAACACTCCCTGATTTTACCGAGTATAGTTCTATCACCGATTAGACGTTTTGGTGTATCAGAGACTCTATCGAGATTGAATTTAGTATTTCTCCAAGGCTTAATTTTCGATAATTTTTGGAACTCCTCATGGAGATTGAATTTAGTATTTCTCCAAGGCTTAATTTTGGATAATCTTTGGAATTCTTTCATGGTATAATCAATGAATTTATTATTTCTCCAAGGCTTAATTTTCGATAATCTGTTGAATTCCTCCATGTTACAATTAAAACAAGTATTTAAATAGAAAAATATAGTATAATGAATCACTGCAAGTGGCTAATGATTGGATCTACAACCCCGTGTAACAAATCATGCAGAAGTGAATTCTGTGGGTATCATTTACAAAGCGTTAGGCGAGGAAGTTTTGGCCCTCTCCCATGCCTCCAATGTGGGGTGGGTGTTAGAGGAAAATCGCAGTTGTGTCTTGCTTGTGGGGGTAAACGATACAGGGAACTAAAACGCTATTATGACAAACGAATCAATGACTCCGTCATCCTTGATAAAATCAAGGACAAAGTCATCAAAACCCCTCAAGATTATATCCAGAGATTTATAATTAAAGCAGATAATAAATTAGACAAGTAGTATTATTATACAAATGAGCCAAGATTTCAGACCTCACCCAGTGCTTGCTAATTACGAAGCCTCTAGTGATGGTGTTGTCAGGCACCGCAGACTCAAAGAACCGGTTGGATATCTGAATAATATGGGGTATTTGATGTTCTCAGCTGGGAGGAAGAAGTATCTCTGTCACAGAGCCATCTATGAAGCATTTTACGGATTAATCGAAGACGGCCATGTGATTGATCATATAAATGGCGTGAAGACTGATAATTGTCTTGGGAATCTTCAAGCCGTCTCGCAGCGCGATAACCTTTTAAAAAGCAACGCTGGTAGGCACGCAAAACATCCCAAGGGTGTGAAATCGTTTCATTTAGAAAATAATGAAGAGAGAAGCTTTCAGTCGATAAATGCGGCTGGAAAATATTTCGATATTTGTAGTACTTCAATTCGATTTGTTGCACAAAATTTAATTAAAACTGCTCTGTCTAAAAAAAATGGTCATAAAATAAAATTCGTATACACTGAAACTATTTAAGGGAGATAAATCCTTTATGGATAAATCCGCCGCATTTACACTCTACCTACTAAGTTCCCTTGTATTATGACGTCAAAGGAATTTGTCGCCTGCTATATTACCTGTACTTGACTAGGCGCGCCCACGTGAATGTAATGGAGATATAATGCATGAGTGTTCGATAGAGAATAAAACTTTTTATTGTCGCTTGTGGGCTAAAACTGCATTATTATTTTTATTTATCTACATATCTCATGTGTGTGGGGTGGGTGGACTAGCAGTAAAGCAGACAGCTAACTCGTTTTTTTCAGTACAAAAATTCTTTATAATCTAACGCATTACCTATGTTCGCTCAGCCAGAACGCGAGTGTTTCCTATTCATTGAAGTAAGTAGGTGGGTGTGGTTAAAATCACTATGTGCGAGTTGTATTTTTCTGTGTGTAAAAGTATTTTATTTTCCTTTTTTCTGTATGCATTTTTATAAATATAATGAAAACTCTCTTATTGTTAAGTATACATGTCTTCCCTCCTCTATACTGATCGGTATTCATGTGACCTTCAGTACAAACGTACTTCTGTTTCCCACCCTGTATGATCGGTATTTCACTGACGCAGGCATGCGTGATTGATATTTACAAACAGTTAAATTAATTTTTTTTTGTGTACTTAGTATTTTATATTTCCTAAATACGATGGATACAGTAAAATTGTCTATTTTAAAAATCTCTTATTGTTAAGTATATCAGAAGATATATATATTAAAAAATATCTATTCTGTATGACTAGTCCGTGGTGTAATGGTATCGTGTTTGTCTTGTAAACATAGATCTATCAACTACGTGTTCGGTCCCCATAGCAGATACATTATTTGATGGCGAAACGGAAGATGTTTTTTTCTATTAATTGGGGGGAGGGCGGTCCCCCTCAGCCAAACCAACATGGCAACCCATGCTATCGCATTCTCGGTAGCGTGGGTTGGTGTTTTTTCTAACTCATGCAACCATGAATTCGATTTCATGGGTTGCCATGTTGGTTTGGTTTACCACGCCCACATCATTACCATCATCGTTCCATTGAATTATAATCCATCCTTAATTAAGTTAATTAATGTTATGCCTAAAATTTGCCACAACACTCGAGTGGAAATATATGGCATTGTGCCGTCCATGTTGTGACGTTACCTCAAGCATATCTTCTGGGCGGTCTAAGATGGCGTTTGCCATCCCCGCCGGAGATGTATGTTTCGGGTCCCCTTGGGCTTCCTTGGATGCGAAGGCACCCAAGGAGTTCCAAAGATGTGTTGTCATATCTGTTTTTTTTTAATAATTAGAGATACAGTGTACTATATTTATAAATAGATTTATTTATAAATAAATATAAATAATGGATATCAATGATGTAAATGCTATAATTGCTGAAATCTCAAATTTAAATAATAAAGGGGTATTATTATCTGAAAGTCTCGACGTTGACAAGTCTAGTAAGGGTCGTTATGTTTTACCTAGGATGTACAGGCTCGTGAAAGGAATTCAAAAATCCATCAATGCTTGTTTGTACGGTAACGACATTAATTTATTTATAACGCTATTTAGCACCGTTGAAGCAATACGTCAAAAGCTCGGCCAAGAATATCAAAAACGAGCTGAAATTGGTTCTAAAGTTCGTGATCTTAGAAAAATGTTAAACGAGGAAAAACCAGTATCTTAACCACATGGGTGTTACTAAAAAAAAATAATAGGCTTTCGTAAATAATTTAAATAATTTATTTATTTTTTTTTTAGCGTTTTTTGTTACAAGTGTTACACTTGTCACATAGGATTTTCTCCTGAAAGGATACTCATCAGTCTGGACTTGCTCATGCAGTTATGTGCATAATGGATGATCTGGTCGTAGTAGCAAGTAATCACCGCGACGCCTCCATTTTCACGTAATTGTTCTTGTTGCCGCGTCGTTAACACAAATCGTTCATCGCCATTCTCAGATATTACAATTCTGAGATCCCCAGCGATGTTATTTCTGAAACACTCGCGGATAGCGTCGTACAGTTTAACCCTGTCGAAGATGAATACGTTAGCTTGATGGTACATTATTTAATAACTAAGTTATTTAATAACTAAGCTTTTAATTATGATAGTTTTACATTTGAAAATTTAGTTCACAAACAATATATGGTTGGTGAATCGCTTACAACTAAATTAGCCCGAGAGCGGCGAGCAGCAATTAAAAAGTTTATACCGGTTCGAGACAGACTTCGCGAGAAACTTCAACAACGACAACAAGCGCAGACTGACTTTTCTGTGTCAAGTGAACAACTGTTTACTCCGATAACAAGTGCGACCAAAGATGTGAAAACAGCAACTGAACGAGCAATATACGGAGATATTCCTAAGGAAGGCAAGCGACGAGAAGTGCCTGTTCTTGGTGTGCTTGAAAAGATAGCAGCAGAGACCGGACAAACACGCGCAGGGATACAACAGTTATCCAGTGATATAAAAACTCAACGCGAAATTGAAGAACGCGAAGAAGCAGCTGCAGGAAGAGACTATTCACCTGAAAGTATATTTACAATCGCAGCATTAAATAGAATTGAAAAACTCGGTACGGATTACGAATTAGCTGATTTTGCTAGAGAAAATTTTCCAAAGGGTATAAGAGAGAATTTATTAAAAGACGAGTTTAAAAATTTTATAAAAAGCAAACACACTTGGGCATCAAAAATATATTTAGCGAAACATGGCGGGAATAAAATCACAGCGTTGCAGCACCCTGGTTATAATAACTTTCTAGCTGTGGTTAAAGGCGGTCTACAACCACCACCTTATATGGAGGATCCAATCCCGGAACAAATAGACATAAAAGCAGAAGCCGGTTCTAAGAAAACAAGCGGAAAAGGATATTCGATTAAAAATCCAAAGGATGTCTTTGACTCTACCGTGACATGCCCTGGTAACATTCTCAGTGATATATCACGGTTAGAGGTTCTCATCGGAGGGAAACGAGCCGGAAATAACTCCGTCGAGATAATTAACGAGGCCGCTGATATCTGTAGACGATTATTTGCTGGTGGTATCATGGACATTAATGTATATCGAGAACTTATTGCTGAATTAGTTGAAAATCACAACGATGACAACGTCATTGATGACAACGTCATTGATGATGAAAATCTTATGGATGTAAGCGATTGATCACTAATTGAAAAACTACTAGTTTTATAACAAGATGATTATACACTATAACCATGATAAACCCGTAAGCGTCTACGTGGTGAACTCACGATTGCCTGTTTATCGCGCGTGGTACGGAGATGGTTTCGGCAATACCATTGCGGGGTTATTTACAAGAATGGCTCCCAAGGTAGCGCCGTTAGCTAAACAGTTATCAATGAAAGCCATTGATGCTATCCGTGATAAGGGAATCAATTTCGTTGGAAATCTTGCCGGAAAGGCATTTTCTGCCGCGAAAGATAAAATAGCATCATTGGTGCGAAACAAACCAGGAATGACTTCGTCAGTGGTGAAACCACGAATGACTTCGTCATTAGTGCTGCCATCAACTACAGTGATGCCTGCAAAAATCAGCAAAGTAATAAATAACGCAGTGGAAGAAAAACTAGCGCAATTGACTTCGTCACAATTGACAGCTTCACCGGTAACAGATAGCGCTATCATGAACGCGATAGCAGGAAGTGGTTTGAAACAAAAAAGAAATTCGAAGAATTTTCAACGACGATGATTATAAAGAATTAAAACGCTAGCGTTAAACTCTTCGAGTTTCACAATTGAAAACGCTAGTAATGTTATAAATGTTTAAACGAACAGCTGATCCCGCGTTAGATATGGAAGCAAAGATGCGCAAAGATGATTCAGTCCGCGATTATCAATACTATTCCTATCATGCAATACAACCCGACCTACGATCGCGAATTGAACTTCAAGTTCAAGATACCAGTAAATACTTTTTGCCGTGTGAAGCATTTATTGAAGTAGAAGGAAAACTTGTAACAAATGTTGCAGCTGATACCCCATATGCAAATGATTCAAATATCCGAGTTGGTTTCGTCAACAATGGTATAATGGCGTTATTTGAAAGTTCAAGATATCTCATTGATGGAAAAGAAATTGAATCAATAGACCGCGAGGTTGATGTTGCAACAACAATAATCGGACTAGCAAGATACTCCGATGATTATACAAGATCGGCTGGTCCATCTATGATGTTTGCAAAGGATACCTCTGATAACGCTGACCACCTTCAATACATTAAAGTGTTAACACCGCAAGACACTTCAGTTAATAATCAACGAGAAGCAACTAATCCAGAACGTCGAGCTAGACCCGGAGCTGCGTTTGATATTCTTGGAGGCGTTAATGGTAATTTCAATTTAGGATTTGCAACACGAAAATTAGCATTGGAAGGACAAGAGAAAAAGTTTTCATGTGCGATTCCACTCCATCACATATTTGGATTCTGCAGAAATGTCAGAAAAGTCATCTATGGAGCCAAACACACAATCGCATTAGTGCGAAAAGGCAATGACAATGATGCAATTTGGCGTACTGGTGCCGATGAAGGTAAAGTTGTTTTGAGTAAAATAGTATTATGGATGCCAGTAATGACTCCATCAATTACCACGGAAGAGCGGCTACTTTCGTTTATGGAAACCGGTGGTAAATCATTGCTAAGTTGGCTAACAACAACGACTGATGCTAAAGAGGATAATATTATTGGTACATTTACATCGCACCTGGCATCAAAACAAGGCGTTTCAGCTCCACGTCATATATTTATAGCGCTGCAGAATCGGAATCGATTAGGTTCCCAAGAACGCAGTCATATGATATTTGATCGGTTAGGGGTAAGTGAGGTTTCACTGAGAATAAACGGACAACAAGAACCATCTGAGGATATACAGCTTAATTACGGAAATAACCGAATAGCACGTGTGTATCATCGGATGCTGTCATATATGGGTCGTGATCAAAATGTTGATACTGGTTTGCAAATATTGCAGCTCGATTTTAAGAACTTGTATCCAATTTATTCCTTTTCACTGGAACATCTTGATTTAACAAGGCAATCCGTTGTTGATATACATTTTAGGGCTCGTATAGATCATGGTGGTGTTGATTATAGAGCGGTTGCTGTTATTCTCAGCGACAAATCAATGTTGTTAGAAGGGGCTGGCGGACGAATGAGACTCGTTGATGCACCAGTGGAAAATCTGTAAATGTAAAATCCATAGGATTTCCCAAATTAGATCAATTGAAAGCATAAATGTGTTTTACAATAAAATGCCATATAGTGTTGTTAGTGTCAAGCTGACTGATGGTCAGGTCAAGAAATTAAAATCAAAATCCGCTAAAGAATGTGGAACAACAATAACGTTAAAACCAGCGCAGATGTCCGGAGGTACACATAAAATATCATTAACGGATCGTCAAATAAAACATTTCAATGATGCAATGAAAAATAAGCGAGGAGTTCAAATAGAATTTTCGAAAGCTGCAGTCGCGAACATGATAAAATCAGGTGGTATATTTCCATTGTTAGCCGCAATACCAACATTGATTGCAGCGGATGCCCCAGCGGTGGCGAAGGCGGCAGCGTTGGGAGCCGTTGGGACCGCAGCAGGGATGGCGTTGAAAAAGGCAACTGGGAAAGGATATAAAAAAAAGGGAAAGGGGTTGTACCTACCAGGAGCCCCGTATTCATGGTACAGCGGCAAATCCGTGAACGGATCGGGTCTAAGAAAAATACCAGGAACGGTTTATTAGTTGAAAAATCTTCGATTTACAAATCTTCGATTTCCTAACCTATGGTTCCTATGTCCAATTTTGATTTAATTGATGCTGCTAAAAAACTAGCGATAAAAAACTTCAGAGGGGTTTTTATGAGAGATCAATTACCGAGAAAACCAAATAACGTTGAAACCGGTATCATCAATCTTGATAACAGCAGCGGATCGGGAACTCACTGGGTTGCATACGCGATTGATCCACGTGGGATTGTCTATTTCGATTCATATGGGTTAGCTCCGCCAAGCGAGTTTATGCGGTATATAAATTCCTCGATGAAACTCAAAGGGTTTCCGATTTTTTATTCCACGCTGCCAACACAACAATTAAATGATCCACCGATATGCGGCCGTGAAGTATTAAATGTCCTTGCGGAGATTTCATTAAAATCCTTTGGATCTCCGTGGAAACCACCTCATATTATTGTAAACGAATACACGAGTGGGAAATTACAAGGATCAATAAATTGAAAACACAAGTTACGCTAACAATAATGATCGATATTTGGGGACAATCTCTGTCAATGTTGGAACCCACCGAGGAAACATCTGCGGGTTCTATCGAGGATGTAAAAAAAATAATAGAAGATGAAATCGCTGAGACGTTAAATTTAACAAGTGTTGACCCGAACGAAATAGTTGTATTTCAAGATCGCCAAGGTAAATTGAAAAGCAGTAATATATCCTTGATACGGCATTGCGCTGCCGCTGAAAACTCTATTGCACTGTATTCCAACGATGGACAACTTAAACCAGGCGCACTTGTGTCTACGATCACCGACGCGATTGCTACCAACGAACGTGAGCTGAATGATCTTATACGAGGTTATAATAGTTTTCGCAAAAATGTCGTACATAAATTCTTTGGAACCCCGCTTGTGGTTGGCATGACTCTCGCTGAAATTAAAAACTATCTATCGCTATTCTTCGCTAACAAGGACGCGGGAAGGATGATGAATGAAAATGAAATCAAGGAAAATTATCTCGAGATTTCTAAACTAATAGAAGATCAAAAACCCACTAACGACGTCATTGTTAGATTTTTGGGATCCCCACCTGTGGCAGACTCGACTCTCGCTGAAATCAGTGAGTTTATTATCAGGCATACTCATAATGCCTACGTCGCTAATAATTTCTTTGGTGTCCCGGTTACATCTACAATGACTCTCAAAGATATTAATATGTTTATGGTGAGACAAACAACACTTAATACCATCGTTGATAAATTTTTAGGGAGAACACCTACATCTGAAACCACATCGTTGACAGGCCCGACTCGTGCTGCAGTTAAAAGCGCGTTTGACGAACAAAAACGCATCAGCGAAATGGCTAATAAGTTCTTTGAGGGCTCTGGAAACATTATCACGACGACATATTCTCAACTCAGCCGGCATTATGGCACGCAAAAAGGTTTGGAATTTAACCTCTTTTTGTTTTCATTTTTTAGTAACCGCGATGGATCGATGATGAAATATATCGACATCAAAAAAACCTATCTCGACATTTATGACGATATTGCTAAACTAAAAGAAACCTCTGAAAGGGTAAAGCATGGGACCTTTGATTGGGTAAAAGAATCTAATGCTAAATTGAAAGTCAATATCGAGAAGTGGCCTCATGGTATCTACAGGATGACGTTAATCTCTGACAAGCAATTTGATATCATCGTGAAAGGTAAAACCTACTTTGGTGGCACCGCGACAGTAATTATCGCGGGGGGAGAAGAAGAATTTGAGATTGTCGCAGTTGATAACACCATTAGAAAAGAAATATCCTGGTGCTTAGAATTCGTAGCGGATTTAAGTAAATAATAAAACCACTAGTGGTTTCAATTGAAAGGAAAATCCTTTAGATTTCACAATTGAAAACGCTAGCGTTTTTAAAATAAAATGATTTCATCAACGCAATGTCGCTATGATCAGGTCAGAGAATTTCAAAATAGACTCAAAACCCTCACTGAGGAGTATCAAATAAAAATAAAAAAATACCGACGAAGAATCACCGCAATTGATATTACTATGTACTCGGTGTCAAGCGTTCTCGCTGGTGCCGGAATAATACTTGCATCGGTTACAATCATTGCCCCGGTCGTAGTTCCAATTTGCATTTCTGCGGTGGCTACAATCGGGGGTATATCAACCGGGATAGCAAAAAAGATATCATCATGCAGCCAGAGTAAACTGCAGAATTACTTAATTCAATTTCATATTGCATCAACCGCATATTCGCAGTTATCCTCGATGATATCGTCGTCACTCGATGATACAATTATATCAGATAGTGAGTTCTCAGCGATGGTCAGTATTTTTGATTCCGCGATGTCGAAATTAGAGCGACAACATGAATATAATAACAATGACAACACCGATGGAATCAGAAAACACGAACCCAAAAAACAAAATGATCTCAATAATATCAACATTACCAGATTGTGAGTTCTCAGTGGTGGTCAGTATTTATGATTCCTCGATACCAAAATTAGAAATAAATCATGAGTATAATAACAATGACAAAACCGCAGGAATTACTTCAACGAATAGTGGAGAACACGAACCCAGTACAAACAAGCATGATATCAATAACATCAACGAATCCAGAATTCAGTGTGAATTTCCCCTCTCCGGTCCCAGTGAAGGAGATAGCGCTAGCAAAACTACGAGTGTATCACAGTTGGCCTAATATCAGATCGGTTGCATTTAGTGGTCAGCAACCCAATAACGCACTGGTGTTCTCGTATAAGAATAAACCCGATGGTACTCCAAAGTGGGAAACTGTTTCGTTACCAACTGGGTCGTACCAAATTAAGCAAATCAATGCTGAAATTCAGCGTAGAATAAAATCAATCACTGGAAAAGAATCAAAAATAGCTATTAATCTTCATCAACCGACGCTCTCGTCGTCGATCGAAATAAGCACAGAGGGATACATTGTAGATATATATAACAGCTCGTTAAGAACAGTGTTAGGATGGCCTGAAAAACCACCGGAAAAATCCGCCACCGACTTAACCACGGACATACAATCATATCATGAAATCAATCCCAGTTATCGAGATAATTTATCTGATATAAGAAAAGGAAGAATCGCCGATAGATTTATATTTACCAACAAAGACACATTGCAATGGGATTTTATCATTAAAAGAACAACCGACTCATCTGTTACTATTTCATTTACGCTAACTGACGTCCGTGATTATTTTAATGAAATTAATCGATTACAACAAGCACAACTAGAACAACTACGGAAAACAAAATCGCAAAAACACGTTGAAATAATAAATCAACTTATATCTGACATGAAATATATCTATGAACTAATTATTCAAACAATAATTAATGACAACAGCGACAATAAACAACGATTCCTAACCGATTACAATATCACAGAGGACAATCTGCGTAATTTCAAGTTTCCCAAATACAACGCTGATGAACTAGCAAGAATTGTTAAAACCGATATCAAGGCGATACAAAAATCAGATTCAGCTGTCCTCTTCAGGTATAATAATGATCCAGATGGTGGCGGTAGGCATATTGCCCCTCATAATGTGAATATTTCAACGGTGATTGCGCTCAATTTAGTATGTGATGCAATTGAAGGAAGCTATCAAATTAATCTAGAGAAATCAAATCAAGCTCAGCAGGGATATATTCTTTATTCGTTTGCATCAACAGCTCCTCCAGGATTCCTAATTATTGAAAACCCAATTAATCCTGTATACATGCGATGCCATAATAATTCGTTAACGAGAATTAATTTCAAACTCACCGACCAGTCAAATAATCTGATTGATTTACAAGAAGAGGTGTTAGCGATTAGTTTGTTTGTGAAATCCTAAATTGCTTTGCAATTTCAAAGGATTTTCGTCTTAAAGACTCGATCAAATATTTGGTTGAAATCATTTATTATTTTTGTTAACCCAGTGATGAAATCACTAAGCAGCAGAGAAGGTGGATGACCACATCGTTGCGACCAAAATTGATTAAAAAATCGTAAAGTCTCCGTTTACTAAATGGAGACTTATTTTTTTTGGCTAAAATAAGGTTTCGTAGGAAGCATTATTTTTGCTTGAAAACGTGGTCTGTTCACCCTCTCTGCTGCTTAAGCTAAACGTTGATAGTAAAATGTATGCCTTTATAGGTCACGGTGTGTCAAATATTAGTATTTATGGAAAATGCGACCAATTATGGTTTCATATACGAATGTACGGTACAGACGTCTATTAGCGTTTATGTTGTATATATATATATATATATATATATATATATATATATATATATATATATATATATATATATATATATATATATATATATATATATATATATATATATATTGCATCTATTGATCTGGAATAAGGCCGCCATCGCTTAACTGCTCGAGAATAGGCCCTTCCGATCTTGTGGTATATTTATGATATTTGTGCTTGTTCTCTATCATCGTCTACATGATTGTGTTTCATCATGCATTGGCTGATCCGTTCGTATGTCTTAATTCATCTCCTTGTTTTGGAAACGAGAACAATTAGTTTTGTCCCACTGTTAAGACGTCATTTGTTTTTTATTAATCTGCCGTCACGTGAACGCTTACAATACGACGGACTCTCATTAATTGGATTAAATGACCACACCTTGGTTCTAGATACTACATTGTGCTCAAGACTGAACGACTTGGGAATACATTCATCATTTCTTAAATGTAAACGGAAGCGAAAAAAGAAACGTTCTTTCAAAGTCAGCCGGCGAAGAACAGGAAGAAGAATTCCAGTTATCTCACTTTCGCTCGTAACGGAGAAACAACTTAAAAATTCTGCCGTTAACTTTAATAACCTGGTTCAAATTCCTCTTAAATTGTCAACCGTTGTGTCAACTGTCCCAGGGATACCACTAAGTATTGCATTATTCAACGCTCAATCAGTAGGATCACCGGAAAAGCGCACAGAAATTGTTAATTTTATCAACGACCAGAATATTGACATCTTTTTCCTGACAGAAACTTGATTACATTCAAAAGGTGATGAACCTAAGTGTGCGGATTTAACACCCAGCGATTACTCCATCACGTCGTTCCCCCGCAACTCTGAAATTACAAAGAATTCCATGATCAATTGCCTTAAGTACACACAACCTTCAATTTCTG
This sequence comes from Unio delphinus, assembly GCA_029339505.1. Classification (NCBI taxonomy): domain Eukaryota; kingdom Metazoa; phylum Mollusca; class Bivalvia; order Unionida; family Unionidae; genus Unio; species Unio delphinus. The sequence goes on from JAQISU010000080.1 coordinate 5,099,427, forward strand.
ACACACATCGTTTGAACTAGTCAAAACAACGATCACACTGGAACAAACGTCAGTCCATTTATTTCTGTATCTACCGTCTTCCTCCTAGTAGAAAAAAATGAGTTATCCGAATCTCTCTTTTTGAAGCAGTTTCCAAATCTTCTAGAGTATGGAAATTCGATAGGTGGCAACCTAATTATTCTTGGAGATTTCAACTGTCACTTTGACTGTCATGGTGAATTATACACGTCAAAACTCCTAGCTTCCATTCATGTTTTCCATCTTAAACAGTCAGTTAACCAACCTACCCATACACTTGGTCACAATTTAAACTGGTTTCTTTATAGACCTGATCCAATTCCTGCAATCCACCCTTGTATCTCACAAACTTGCATCGGATCACCTCTGCATTGTATGCCATCTCGACGTATCAGTCCCTAACCCTCCACCTCTCCGTATGCTAAATAGAACCAAATTCATGCATGACATCCAAGAAACCCTAACAACTTTCTGACACTAAACAGCGGAACAACTTGATAACTGTCTGCGTTCATTGCTTGAAAAAGATGCCCTGGCCACCAAATGTGAAGTATCAATGAAAAAAGTGTTCTCCATGGTATAGCAATCTTCGGGACCAACTTCACACTGCTAATAGACATCGCAGAAAAGCAGAGAGGCTTTGGCTTTAAACCAGACTCACTATTCATAAACAAATCTACGAAACCGCTAAGAAGAACGTCAAAAACATTGTCCATTTAGCCATCTCATCCCACTACAGTACTAAGATCACGGAGAGTTCCAGCTGCAAAGAGCTCTTCGAGATAACTAACAAACCAATGTCAAGGAACAAATGTACACCACTTCCAACAACCTTCTTTCCACTAGACCTACCGGACCAATTTGCAGATTTCATCGATGACAAAGTACAAACCATAAGAGATTCGCTTGACAGCACAATTTCAACTGATTCGTCACCATACAGGTATGATGCAGAATTTCAGCAATAACCGTTAGGAGTATTTGTACCTGTTTATATTGATTTAGTACGGATAATCGTGATTGAAAGGTGCAACAAAGTCTTGTTCACTTGATCCAATTTCATCATCACAGCTGCTTGATTGCTTAGACCCAATAGTGCCTTAACTAACTGATGTTATTACTATCTCTCTCTCATTATTTTCCAAAACTACCATCGTAAAGCCACTGCTGAAGAAACCAACACTGGACCATAACGATTTAAAGAACTACCTCCCAGTTTCAAATCTCACATTCATGTGAAAAATGTTAGAAAAGGTTGTTTAACTCATCTTATATGTAATTTTAATTCAAAGAGTCTTTTTACCAATGTACAGTCTGCATATCGCCCTTGCCACAATAAGGAAACTACTCTGCTGAACGTGTTTAGTGACATTCTCTCTGATTTGGATAGCGGAACGATTACCGTCCTCACCCTCCTGGATTTATCTGCAGCATATGACACAATATAACATTATATATTACTTCACCGTCTCCAACATGTATTTGGCATTCAGAATATAGCCTTACAGTGGTTCAAGTCCTATTTGGTCAACAGGGCACAAATTATTTCTGCAAATGGAATAAACTCCATCCCAGTTGACCTATGTTGTGGTGTTCCACAAAGATCTATTCTTGGACCTCTTCTCTTCATTCTGAACACTCATCCACACTCAAGTGTCATAGAACATCTATCAGTGTCGCACCATCTGTATGCTGATAACACCCAAATATACAAGTCTAGCCACCCAACTAAAGTTGATGCTACCATCCAAGGAGTAGAGAAATGCATTTCTGATGTGAAATCATGGATGGCATGTAACACACTGCAGATGAATGATGATACAACTGAGACTATTCTGATCACAACACAAAGACTTTCTCATTCACATCCTTTACCTCAGGCAATAAATATCAGCAACACCAACATTAAATTCTCACAGTCAGTATGGAACCTAGGCATTTCTCTAGACAGTACTATCACATTTCACCAACATGTCATGAACATATGCAAGGCTGCATATCTTGAAGTGAGACACATCAGTTCCATTCGTAAATATATTTCAGTTCATGCCACTAAAACACTTGTGTGTTCATTAGTACATTCAAGACTGGACTATTGTAACTCAATTATGTCTGGTTCATCAACATATTTACTCCAGAAACTTATACAAGTTCAAAACACAGCTGCACGGATCGTCTTTAGAGTACCTCGATTAGAGCACTGGCTATCGACTCGATACAGAATCAAACACAAAATTTGTTCTCTGTGCTATGTTTTAATGACAGATTCCAGTAAAAACATACCTATCCAGCCTCACCCATGTGTATACACCAGCTAGATACTTACGCTCTTCCTCTTATAATCGTATACTCATTGTTCCCAAGGTGAAAACAAAGTCATATGGACAACGTTCGTGTGCACACCAGGGTCCAGCAACGTGGAAAAAATTTCCCATTGAAATTAGACAAAACTATACAGTGATCCCTTTTAAGAGTGCTCTTAAGACTCACCTGTTTCGACTGCAGGGACAAACTTAGCGACGTAATTATGTTTTGTATCTTATATGTTTTCAGCATGTTTTTATTTTTTCCACTTTCATTGTTTTTTGTCATTTTTTGTTCTGTAGTGTAATCATATCATTATTGATGGTGTAAAGCACTTAGAACTTCGAAAGATTAGGCGCTATACAAGTTCCTCATTATTATTATTAATAATATTATTATTGATTTTAAGAATTACATGTACGAATGGTTTAGTCTAAGGGAATTCAATATCTTAAAATTAGTATTATTGTTATTAGTAGCAGTAGAGTAGTATCAGTAGTAGTGGTGTTGGTAGTATCACAATACAACAAATTAATTTGTAATTCAGTAACATGTAATGTGCTTAACAAATAAAATAAATATTTTGGTACTCTTTGTAAAGTATCGTCTGCTAAAGCCGTTAGATTATTACATGTTTGTGAAAGGTAAGTAAACATAAAATTAGGTAAATTGCATGTTTGTAGTTAACATGCATTGACTAACATATACTATTTATATTCCACTTCTTCTTTTCATTATTATTATTATTATTATAATTATTATTATTATTATTATTATTATTATTATTATTATTATTATTATTATTATCTGTCTCTAGAATAATGTGCTATTTTTAAAGCAGTTTCAAACCTGTACACACTTTATATGCCGACAACAGGATATAAGCGTGATAGCTACAATTCAGTAGAGAACATTTGAATTTGGATTGACTACTCCATTATTGTGAAGAAAGAAGTTTAGAAATAGCTGTCACATATATGACTCATTCTCGTGTTACCTGTATTATCATTTCGAACACGGTCTCGACATGTTTAAACACAGTATGATCGTATACGACGTGGCATTTACTAGGGAATGATTTTTAAAGGTAAATAAACATTAAATTAGATTAATTGCATAGTTTTAGTAACACGCACGAATTTATATAATCACGCTTTCATTGTAAACGAAAGATCAAACTTGAATGTGTGTGATGTTTGAGTGATACGGATTGTTAACGCAGCTTAACAATTTTTTAAGTCATGTCGCAACGATGTCTGCAGAGACGCAGTTTTTTATAGTGATTTCATGCACTTGGGCATCATGCCGCAGACATGTAACATGATGCCCCACCTAGTCACATTATCTTGACCAGGCCGACCGGTCATAATACTAACCTCTTAATGCTGAACGCCTAGCGAGACAGTTGTTAGTATCATTTCTTGGTATGACTAGGCCGAGGATAGAACACACTACCTGACGTTTTCGCCACGAACGCTCTAACCACTAGGGCAACGGAGCGGTCAAACCTTAAAACGTAACACGTCATGAAATGATGCGAATAAAATACCTATCCTAGAGATACAAAACAACGATTGTAAAGAGGCATGGTATAATGTTAATGTGCCATGATTGGATTAACACAACCATGCCAGCAAATTACCCTGTGGGAAGATGATAATATCTCGTCTAATACGAATTATTGTAGTGCCCGATACAAAACATATCATATTTAAAGAGCTCCAAACTATTAAAAAGGCATGAGAACATTGTACTCAAAATTAAGTTACTTATTCAACGGGATTATTCTAAATTTACTGGAAAATTTGTCACGCAAAACACGGCTATATGTAATGACACCCACAGTGGCGAAATCATTAGTTTGGTGAAATCTCAGTCCAAATGATGAGGAATGGAATTCTACCACTGGGTCAGCCTATGTCCCCTTGGAAAATCACTTTACTCCAACTATCTCGGCACTATCGTAACCGACGCGTATTGCTGTGCGTACAGCAACTAATAAACTAGCTAGTCATAATCGTGTTGCATATGTGTGATACTGATGTATTGTTTGTAATCAGTGTTTTTTGAGAGACTAATGAATTTTATATTCCGGTATCATTAATTATACCCCATGTATGTTCAAGAAGCTACCTACGCACATAGTTCAAATCGACTTTCGTTTAAAATAACGGAAGACTCACAAATCACAACAAAAAGAGCAGATTCTAGTAAAATCTAGTCAAATTTAAAGTCATTCAAGTATTAAATTGTTGTAACAAGTACACCTGCATATAATCCAGTTTGAAACAAAAAGGAAGGTTCATTCAAGATTGCGTGCGCATTAATTAGATACAACATAAACGATATAAGGCTTGCTACAAAATATTTGAAAAGAATGCTAATAGGGCGTTTCCTACAATTTACAACTGCATGTTAACTGAATATCAACTCAGACAAAGCAAACATTACGTAGTCAGTTGTTATTGATTAATTTCACCAAATGTCTTGTTATATCCATTTTGGTTTATGTAATGTCTGTATGTATCGTGGTTTATACATAATTGCTAGTGCTTTAAGCATTATCTTAGCGTTTTCAACCAGGAACTTTGATTCTGAATAATGCCTGTTTTAATCGAAAATAGAGCACGTTCAGAATTCGCCGTTTTTCTTTTCGAATTATTTGTAATTGTTTCATAAACGATTGTATTACTGTTTACGAAATTCAAAAAGGACAATACCATCCAAGCCTTATGATATGACATTGCGGTCTGCTTCAGTGCCTTGATGACATTGGATTATATTATTAAATGACACATATGTGTTTGTAAACGTGAACGTAAAATCTGAAAAATTCTGTCAGTGTCGTTTCCATGCGATTTTAAAGTTTCCTGAGCTATTTGTGTCATTGCCATTTTAACTGTATGGATTAGAGATCTGCATTTAATATGATAACTCATGGATGATATGTAACAAGCTACAGATGAAAGATGATAAAACTGAGTCCATTACTATCCTAACACAAAGACTTTCTCATTCACATCCTTGATTTACGTCAACAATAAAAATGTCAGCAAAAACAAATTTTAAGTTCATATATTCAGTATGAAACCTAGGTGTTATTCTGGACAGGACTCTGAAAGTGCACCAACATGTTATGAACATCTGCAAAGCTGGATAGCCTGAGCACAGGTGTAACCGTTATTACAAGTCCTAATAGTCATACATATCAATTTTTATTAACGGTTTGAGCGTGTTGGATCTGTCGTACGCAAGACATGGCTTGTTGATAAGTACACTTACCTATATGTCTGTATTGTTATAGCATATTAGATGAACTTGCGCATTCATACACATGGATAAGCCCCTAGAGTTAAGTCGCTTTTACAAGCATATTATATGGAATACATGCGAGAACAATTCCAGATATATACCGATATGCTACGCCATGACTACGTAGATTAAACAGATACCCGTAATCGGCCGTGTTGAATATTATCTTTCGTGCTTTGACTGGCAGTTGCTTACATCAATTCATTTATATGTTAAATTAAGACCAGTCACAGCACAGCGCTTATCTGCAGCACTTTTCAGCTGACAACATTAAAACAGTAGTTGCAGCATGAAAATGTTTAAGAAATGCGTAATACATTTTAGTTATACTATGTACAATTATATCAATTAAATGCATATTTGATAATTATTTTAAACAGTAAATGCATTATTGACATTCAGTTTGAAAGGATCCATCGAAAAGAAAACAAAAGCGTATCATTACAGACACCAATGGTGCTTGTTGCATCGTGACGTTCAATATTTAATGTGAGATGTAATTATAATGGCAATAGGATATAAATTATTATATGCATTAATTATACCACGAGAATGTACAGCTGTCATGGACGAACAAATGCCGTGCCAAAAACACAAGCAGAAGGGTGCCAGTGAGATACCTGCACAATCAATGCCACATTAGGTCTCACTGGACAGTTTTTGTTTGGGGAGGGGGGGGGGGAAATTTACATCCGACAATGACCGATTGCATAACAATGATAATAATATTACATTAAAGATACAAATAAAATAAATAACTAATGAGTTTTGTTGAAAAGATATTTGTAAGATTCTGACTGAGGTAATATAGTTAATTCGTTTTGCAACTAGTGTTATTTATATAGAAACAACTCTGTCACCATCCCCTTTTTTTTACATTCATTTATGCAAAGGAAAAACCTATTTTGAACCTTTTCATGTGACAATACAGCTAAAGGAATCAGTATGTGCCTCATGCATGAATAAAGTTCACTAGTATTGTAACAAATTAGCATACGTTTAATCACACCCCAACCATCTAGATGTTTACCTCTGTAGCAGGCACATGTAAATACGTAAGCCAAGTCGGCTGCTCATTTGAAGCCTAAGTTACGCGTTTAATCTCCAATGCTGGCCTAACTGTAACATGCAGTCACCAATAAGTCAACCTATTTCTATGCCTAACGCAAAGCAATTTTAAACCACATTTCAGAGTTAGCTTATGTGTGAACTGACAAATGCTAGGATTGTGATAATTAAGCTCATGCATTCTACTTTAAATATTAGGGAGTTGTCAAAATGCGAAACTATTGAGTGAGACCTTTGTGTGCTCATTTAAAGAGCACTCTCCTCACACTGCCTCGATATGGGATATCCTTGAATGTACGTATGTTCTATTAGAAACCATACAAGATAACGTAACATACAATTATAATGATTGACACATTGCAAGGTCAGATGGAGATTCATACTAATCAAATTCAGGATAAATCTATTGTAGAATACAATTCATTTTCCCCAGATATAGGATGATATAGATAGACAGATGGATTGAGACAGATATAAAAAGAAATGTAGAAAGTCATGTGAGTAGAGCATGACAAATGTCCAAACTGTTTATCTCAGTGATCATCATAAGGTTTGTGGCCGAAACACTGTTTCGTTATTATTACCAAAGTAGATTGAGAACTTGTTTTATGTTGTTGTCCTATATCATCTAGTAACGTCATTCATTTAAGCGAACGTTCAAAGCTGATAGTTACCCGGTAGATACAAACAATGGTAACTTAATTTCGTTTTGAATCAAGAGGAATATTTTGTAGTAACACAGTAGTAATATTTGCGTGGGAGAGTTTATTATTTCACCAAAATCATTGAAATAGTTTACCATCGCTGAGAAACGCACTATTTTCATTTGATCTCAAGTGTTCATTATCTTTATTTCTTGTTTAAAAAGTATGAAAACTGGACACTGATTACACATAGTTTTCTCTACTGGACAACTGAAGAGACCAGAAATCAACAGGGGATTAGACTGTCAGATCGTTATCATCTAGAGCTTCCCTGTGCTTTAAAACGTACATAAGTGAACATTTTAAGGCACTCGTTGGCAACTATTCGGATTTAAATTCCAACTCAGTGAATGAAATGACCAAGTTGTGTGCATATTCTATAAAGTTAATGCTATTCTTTTAACCATTATGTGGAGGAACACAAAAACCTATACCGAATAATCAATTATTTTTTTTAAACATTATATGCCGAACAATAGCTCATGTTCAGTTAATCCAAGATTGTATTTCCACCCTTTACTTTTCCATGCAGACAAAAAGCGCATGGTTAATTAATCCAAGACTAATGTTTTTACCCTTAATTATCCCTACACTACTAGGATGATTCAAACGTGTCAGTGGCATTTCGTGTTCTCCATTTACAGTCTCTATATTGCCTTTGTTTACTACAAAGTTGGTGGGCAAAAAGTGCAATAAGTCTACCTGTACAACACATGGACAGTATTATACGCAAGCAGCAGAGGGGGCGAATCAGACCACTTTTTTTTGTTTTTATTTTTGATTATACCCCCTCCAAAATAACACTGTACCCTTCTCGCGAAAAAATAAGTCTCTGACCCTTGTCTGAAAACATTCGCGTCGCAACGTCGTTGTCACTCACCCCCTCTGCTGCTAGAACTTTCAGTTCTAGGTTTACGGTGATTTTAACCGAATATTTGATCAAGTCCTTAGGACGAAAATCATTTATGATTTCACAAATAGACTAATTTGTAAAACCTCCTCTTGTAAATCAATCAGATTATTAGACTGATCTGTGAGTTTGAAATTAATTCTGGTTAATGAATTATTATGACATCGCATATAGACTGGATTCACCGGAGACTCAATTATTAAAAACCCTGGAGGAGCTGTTGGTGCAAATGAATACAAAATATATCCTTGCTGAGCTTGATTTGATCGTTCTAGATTAATTTGATAGCTTCCTTCGATCACATCACACACTAAATTGATTGCTATCACCGATGAAATATTCACATTGAACGGAGCAATATGCCTGCCACCACCATCTGGGTCATTATTATGTTTGAGGATAGTTGTTTGTGGTTGTGATGGTGTTTTTTTCCACGTATCATGGATTTTTTTGAAACCTTCATCGATGGCATCATCGAGAGATTTTTGTAGTTCTGAGATATTATATCCTGGAAGTTTGAATGTTGGAATATCTCCTATGCGGATCCTATATTCTATTGCAAATAAATCTCTTGTTTTAGGACTACTGTCACCTAATACTTCTTGAATAATTTGTGAATGAAATGTTTCCATGTCATTGATGATTTTGTTACATGTTTCTACGACACTGATAAATTCATCTCGGGTGAGAGTGCCGGATCTAAGAGATATAAACAACAACGAAATATCGTTATTGAAAGCTGTGAAATTTTCAGTGATTTTATCCCGGTTAGCAAGATGATGAATAAGTCGTACTCTTTCATCATATTCTACTCTAATGAAAAAATATGACTTATCATAATCTTTATAACTCCTTACTGGATTATCAGATTTTGTCCTGTCGGTGATATAATCAGTTTTTTGTGGTTCTGGTAATTTAACGGTTTTTCCACCGGGTGGTAATTCAGGCCATCCTAGTACGGTTCTTATCGAGCTGTTATAGATGTCTACGACATAACCCTCTGTGCTTATTTCAATGGCAGATGATAGTGTCGGCACATGAACTGTTATAGCTATTTTTGATTCTTTTCCAGTAATCGATTTTATTCTACGCGCGAATTCATCATTGATTTGTTCAATTTGATATGATCCGGTTGGTATGGAAACAACGTTCCAGTCTGGGGTACCGTCGGGTTTATTCTTATTTGCAAATACCAGTGAATTATTCGGTTGTTGACCACCAAATGGTTTTGACCTAATATTTGGCCAACTATGGTATAGTCGTAATTTTGCTAGCGCGATTTCCTTCACTGGGACCGGAGAGGGGAAATTCACACTGAATTCTGGATTCGTTGAGGTTATTGAGATCATGCTTGTTTGTACTGGTTTTGTGTTCTCCACTATTTGTTGAAGTAATTCCATCTGTGTTGTCATTGTTATTATACTCATGTTGTATTTCTAATTTTGATATCGCAGAATCATATATATCTACCATCGCTGAAAACTCACTCTCTGATATAATTGTATCATCGAGCGATGACGATATCAATGAGGATAATTGCGAGTATGCAGTGGACACAACATGAAATTGAATTATGTAGTCTTGTAGTTTCCGTTGGCTGCATGAGGATATTTTTTTTGTGATTATTGAAATTATTCCAGCGATTGTTGTTGCCGCAGAAATGCAAATTGGAACAGCTATCGGAGCCATCATTGTCACTGAAGACAGTATAATACCAGCTCCGGTGATTACACCACTCACAGCGTACACAGTAACATCAATTGCGGTAATTCTCCTGCGATATTTTTTAATTTTCAATTCATACTCCTCAGACAAGGTTTTGAGTCTAGTTTGATACTCTCTGACCTGATCATAGCGATATTGAGATGATGAAATCATTTTTATTTTAAACACGCTAGCGTTTTCAATTACGATTTACTTAAATTCGCTACGAATTCCACATACCACGTTGTTGAGACCCTAACCAAATGTTTATCAGTAGATATGATTGTGAACTTTTCAGTTGTATTCTTGTCGATGATCGTTGAAATCGTATTATTGACCCCAGATGAACTGGACGATGAAATATTAAATTGAGACGATGGTGTTACTAGTGTTAATCGATAAATACCCTTGACGGTTGCAGTGATATCTAATGTGTTGTTTGTAGGTGTCCACTCAAATGATCCGTGTTGGATTGTGTATACTAAGTTGTTGGTTTTCTCATGAGGAATTTTTGTTTTTTCAATGGCTGTTATCATCCTCGAAAGATCACCTTTGATGCCTTCGATGGAAGTTTTCGTCTCATCAATGGATTTTTTAATATCAGGGAGTTTTAGTTCAATTTTATCTAACGGGGTTCCAATAAATTTATCAATGGCGTCGGTTGTTGTTTTTGTTGCTTCGTTGATAACCTTTTGATCATCAACAAACGTTTTAATTTCAGCGATAGATGGTGTAACTACAATTGGGGATCCAAAGAACTTATGAACGACATTTCTACGGAAACTATTGTAGTTTCTTAAATGATCTTCAAATTCTTTATCGTGGTTTGTAAATCGATCTGTAATCGTCGAAAAAAGTACACCCGGTTTGAGTTTACCTTGATCGGAAAATAGCGCAACGGTGTTCTCGATTGCGTTTTGTTGTTTAACCAAAATATCATCCAGAGAAATATTACTGGATTTCAATTTACCCTGTTTGTCTTGAAATACAACTATTTCATTCGGGTCAACACTTGTTAAGTTCAACGTCTCAGCGATTTCATCTTTAATTTTTTTTTTTATATCCTTGATAGAATCAGGAGTTGCAGTGTCATCGGGTTTGGGTTTCAGAGGTCTTCCCCAAATATCAATCATGATATTTTATATATCTCTCTCTAAAAAGCGATTACTAGTGTAGTCATTTACGACAATGTGTGGTGGTTTTCCCCTTGGGTTACCCAAGGAGTTAGAAATAGCGTCAAGGACATTTAATACTTCACTGCCGCATATTGGTGGGTCATTGATTTGTTGTGTTGGTAGCGTAGAATACCAAGTCTTCATTGGAAGGGTTTTTATATAATGCATAAACTCTTTTGGTGGGGCTAATCCATATGAATCAAAATAGACAATCCCACGTGGATCAATAGCGTATGCAACCCAGTGAGTTCCAGGTCCGGTGCTGTTATCGAGATTAATAATACCTGTTTCAGTTTTGTTTGGTTGATGTGGTAATTGATCTTTCATAAAAACACCTCTGAAATTTTTAATCACTAGTTGTTTAGCCGCATCCATTAAATCAAAATTGGACATTGGAACCATCGAAGATTTGGGAACCATAGGTTCCTCAATTAATAAACCGTTCCTGGTAGTCTCAGGCCTGATCCGTGAACGGATCTTCCGCTGTACCATGAATACGGGGTTCCTGGTAGTCTTAGACCCTTTCCGCTGTACCATGAATACGGGGTTCCTGGTAGTCTTAGACCCTTTCCCTTTTTTTTATACCCTCGACCTTTCTTCGGTTCATATGATTCAGCAATGCTCTGTACCGCTTTTGTTCCCAAGCCTCCAACTACCCCCAATGCGGCCGCTTTTGCTACTGCTGGGGCTGCTGCCGCAACCAATGCTGGTATTGCAGCAAACAACGGAAATATACCACCTGTTTTTATCATATTTTTTATAGCAGCCGCAGAAAGAGTAATCTGAACACCTTTTTTATCCTTGAAAGCATCATTGAAATGTTTCACTTGACGAGTTGTCAGCGATAATTTATTTGCCCCGCCATTCATTTGATTAGGTTTCAACGTGATTGTGGTTCCACATTGTTTAGCGGATTTTGATTGCAATTTTTTTAACTGACCAGGTGTCAATGACACATTGATATTACTATATGACATTATACAAATACAGATTGATTCTAAATCGTAAAACGATTCAATGGAAATATCCTTCGGATTTTCAATTACATATTTTCCACTGGTGCATCTACCACTCTCATTCTTCCACCAACACCTTCGAGTAGCATTGATTTATCACTGAGAATGACAGCAACTGCTCTATAATTCGTGATAAGGAGGGGAGCAGCCCCAGCAACTGGTGGACCAGTCGGACGGGTTACACGGGCTCTAAAGTGTATATCAACGACAGATTGTCTCATCAAATCAAGATGTTCCAATGAAAAGTAATAAATCGGATAGAGGCTTTTAAAATCCAATTGTGATATTTGCAAACCGGTATCCACATTTTGATCACGTGCCATAAATGACAACAGGTTATGATAGACACGTGCAATATGATTCTGACCGTAATCAAGTTGTATATCCTCGGATGGTTCCTGCTGTCCGTTTATTCTCAGCGAGACTTCACTAACACCTAACTGATCAAATATCATATGACTTCGTTCTTGACTACCAACTCGCGCAGCATTCTGTAACGCAATAAATATATGACGTGGAGCTGAAACCCCTTGTTTTGATGCCAGGTGCCATGTGAATGTACCATCAACACTGTCTTGTTTAATATCCGTGGTCACTGATAACCAACTTAACAACGACTTTCCTCCTTGGTCCATAAATGATAGTAGTCGCTGTTCGTCTGTGATTGATGGAGTTAACACTGGCATCCACAATGATAGTTTTGTTAAAATGACTTTACCGGCAGCAACCCCAGCATTACGCCAGATTGCATCATCATCAGTACCCTTTCGTACAAGCGCTATTGTGTGTTTGGCTCCATAAATAACTTTTCTAACATTTCTACAGAATCCAAATATATGATGCAGTGGAATCGCACATGAAAATCGTCGACGCTGCCCATGCAACGTTGCTACACGTGTTGCAAATCCTAAATTGAGATTACCATTAACGCCTCCGAGAATATCAAACGCAGCTCCGGGTCTAACTCGACGTTCTGGATTAGCTGCTTCTTTTTGATTGCCTTCTGCAGTATTCTGCGGTGTTAACACTTTAATGAATTGAAGGTGATCAGCGTTATCAGTAGTATCCTTTGCAAACATCATAGATGGACCCGCTGATCTTGTATAATCATCAGAATATCTTGCTAACCCTATGATTGTTGTGGCCATATCAACTTCACGGTCAATGGATTCAATTTCTTTTCCATCAATGAGATATCTAGCGCTTTCAAATAACGCCATGATGCCGTTATTAACAAAACCAACTCGGACATTTGAGTTATTGTCATATGAGGTATCAGCTGCAACATTTGTTACAAGTTCTCCTTCTACTTCAATAAATGCCTCACACGGTAGAAAATATTTACTGGTATCATGAACTTGAAGTTCAATTCGCGATCGGAGATCTGGTTGTACTGCGTGATAAGAATAAAATTGATAATCGCGTACAGAATCATCTTTACGCACTGGGGCGTCTATATCAAATGCTGGATCAGATGATTTTTTGAACATTTTATTCTATTTATCAGAGTCTAAATCGGATTTTCCATTTCATCGTGAAAAACGCTAGCGTGAAAATCCATAGGATTTCATCGACGTGGTTTTCTAAAGCCACTTCCCGCTATCATATTTGCAATATTGCTTTGGTCTCCTTGATTTACCATCGACGCTAGTTTTTCATCTACTGCGTTATTTATAATTTTACTAACACTTGCAGGCATTTCTTCTGTAGACGGTAACGGTTTCTTTTTTCGACTCACTAATGATGTTATTTTATCCTTCGCAGTTGAAAACGCTTTCCCGGCAAGATCTCCAACAGTACTAATACCCTTATCACGAATAACATCAATGGCTTTCATTCCAAGTTGTTTAGTTAACGGCATCACTTTTGGGGCTGTTCTTGAAAAGAATCCTAAAATGGTCTTGCCGAGGCCATCTCCGTAGTATGCTCTATAAACTGGAAACCGTGAATTAACTACATAGACGAGGGTTGGTTTATCATGATTGTAATGGATGATCATTATTATAAAAACAATAGTGTTTTCAATTGTTATTTAATCGCTATGATACCCATTTGCTAACTCGTCAATGAAATCTCGATAGGTTTTGATATCCATGATACCACCGGCAAATAATCGTCTACAAATATCAGCTGCTTCATTAATTATTTCTGGAGAGTTATTTCCAGCTCGGAACCCTCCTACAAGAACATCTAATCGTGATATATCATTGATAACACTATCAGGACAAGTGTTTCCAATCCTTGGATTTTGCAATCCACTTCCGCTATAACCAGCTGCTTCATCTAGTTTTTCTAAATCCGTAGTTTGTAAATAATCATCATCATCATCATCAGGTGGTAGTTGTTGTTTTTTTTGTCTCCGTGTTGGTGTTTGACGTCGTTCTTCTAAATCATCATCATCATCAGGTGGTAGTTGTTGTTTTTTTTGTCTTCTTGTTTGTCTACGTGTTGGTGTTTGACGTTTTAGTTCTTGCCGTTCTTCTATTTCTCGTTGTCGTTCTTCTATTTGTTCTCTTTTATAATTACTAATTCCCTTTTTAAATTCCTTGTACCCTATCTCATCCTTATTCAAACGACCAATCCCTTTATTTAGTTTATACAAATAATCGAACCAATCATTACTTGATATTCTATCATTTTTATACTCGTCCTTTAAAAAATCTTTTTTTGAATTATAGCTTTGAGCAGCAAAATTACCAAAGGCTTGATAATCCTTTGATTTCAATAAACTAGGTTTTTTTATTAATATTTTAGCATGATCAGTAAATTTATTCAGCAGAGAAACAGTCGTTTTTTTCGGATCAGTTTGTTCAGTTTGTTCAGTTTTCGCTGCTAGTTTTTCAAGTTCACCAATAACAGATTTCCCCGTCTCGGGACTATCTCCCAGTAAAGCACGCTCTACTCCTTTCGTTGCTGTGGTTACTGGTTTAAACAACTCTTCAGACCCCAGAGCAAAATCAGTTTGTAAACTCTGTCGTTGTTGCAGTTTATTCCTGACAGAGTCGCGAATTGGTATAAATTTCTTAATTGCATCTAGTCGCTCACGAGCCAATCGGGTCGTTAATGCTTCATTGACCATTATTTGAAATCAGAAACCATTTTTCAATTGTAAAACAATTTTTCCCATCGATGATTCCATCCTTAACGGTCCAATTTTTTATTGCTGTGAAATATTTTTATTTTCGCAGTGTGAAATATTTTCACTGATTCAATAAAAAAATGACAAAAAAAAAATGAAAATCTCAAGGAGATTTTACTGTCTGACAAAATATATTGAGGGGCTGGTCAATCAAAATAGTTCATTTTCTTGAATTAACGCTCGTAAGTTTCTAATTTTAGAATTAACTTCCTTTTTCAATTCATATTCGTTACCCAATTCTTTTCGTATTCCTTCCACGATAGTATATAACGGAACAAACACATCTACTTCACTGGAAAATGCAAGAGAGTCTCGAATAGAATTTTGAATTTTTTTGATGAGTGCATATTTCTTTGGCAACATATACTTGTTAGTGCTAACTCCGTATTCTATATCCTGAAAATCCGACTTGATTTGATCAGGATTTAACCCATCTGACAATCTAATATTCTGATTTTTCAATTTTGCAATTTCAACTATGATGCTATTCATAATTTCAGAATTCATATATGATAATACATATTTCTAATTCATTTTTCAAAAATAAAAGAGCCGTTAATATTTTTAAAAATTCAGTCTGTATATATAACTATCTTTTTTAAAAATTCAGTCTGTATATATAACTATCTTTTTTAAAATTCAGTCTGTATATATAAATATATTTTTTAAAATTAATTCTGTATATATAAATATATTTTTTAAAATTAATTCTGTATATATAACTATCTTTTTTAAAAATTCAGTCTGTATATATAAATATATTTTTTAAAATTAATTCTGTATATATAAATATAAATGCAGACAAAAATAAATATCAACCATGATGAGCGATTATCAGTCATTTGGCCCCCTTGATATAGGCCGTTGTGGTTCTATTTGCATTCATTGAGTCCCTTATTAGGCCTTTGTGTCTTTCATAGGGTCCTTTGTTAGAGCATTTTTCTGTTTCTGTTTTATATCAGAATGTTTTTTTTTTGTTTTTGCTCTTTGAGATATGACCCTATGACCGTTTCTATTAGCCTATAATTCATTCTGGGGTTACCCAATGTGCATCCACGTTTTGGCCGGTAATTCATTTTTGAACACCATACGGGGTAACCCAAATGTGATGGAGAGCTAATTACATCCATGGATGGTATTTATTTTAGGTCATTTATATTTACATTCACCGGAAACATATTCCCCTAAGAGTGAATCTAACTCGTCAAATAACGGGTTATAATCACAAGAGGGTATGTTTACGTGAAATGACCTAGAGGTTACATATATACGACAACACATCTTTGGAACTCCTTGGTTGCCTTCACATCCAAGTAAGCCCAAGGGAAACCCGAAACATACATCTCCGGAAGGGAGGCCTAACGTGGCAAACGCCATCTTAGACCGCCCAGAAGATATGCTTGGGGTGACGTCACAACATATACTTAATTAAGGACAGCACAAATACCGTATATATCTCCATTCAGATTGTAGGTATACATATACTTAATTAACTTAATTAAGGACAGCACAAATACCGTATATATCTCCATTCAGATTGTAGGTATACATATACTTAATTAACTTAATTAAGGATGGATTATAATTCAATGATGATGTAATATGGATTATAATTCAATGATGATGTAATGATGATGGGACGGCACAGACATCACAAACATGAAACGACGGGGCTGATTTTCAAAGGCCAATTCGACCAATCAAAGCAACCCATGAAATTAAACCCGGTTGCATGATTGAGTAAACGTCAACCACGCACACGTGTCAATGGCGTGGGTTATTTTTTGACTGGTCGGATTGGCCTTTGAAAGCCCCAGCTTTAAACCTTTCATTTAGTATATAAGGCGACTAATACAGCAGCGTCAATCCACAGAGTGTGTTATTTTATTTTCTTGAATTACTTGTTAATGGTGCT
Organism: Unio delphinus; assembly: GCA_029339505.1. NCBI lineage: Eukaryota > Metazoa > Mollusca > Bivalvia > Unionida > Unionidae > Unio > Unio delphinus. The sequence continues at coordinate 5,116,692 of JAQISU010000080.1, forward strand.
TCACAGTATTAAAATGAGACAGAATATTTGCATAAAGCACTAAAAAAAAAGAATATAATCGTTTGAAAACATTTTATATTTGATTTCTTTTCTAATTAATTATATCCCAAGCCGCTGAATCACACTTTAGGGGCAAATAACCCACGCCATACTGTAATGTAATTTTTATAGATGTAGCATTTGTACATCTTTTATAGGTGCCATGTCGGCATCCTCTTTTTTTTAAAATCTTTATTCAATATTTACATATTAAATTATACAAATGATAGTCTACATACAGACATTTAAAAACACTTATATTTACACATAATAGTAGAAACATATAAGAGTAGGTGGGAGGGGTTGTTATTCCCTCCCTTATCATCTCGACACCATCTAAGTGAGAGAGTATATAAAGGGAATTAATACATCAATCCGCAAGTATGCTATTTTATTTTCTTGAATTACTTATTAATGGTGTTTCACAGTATTTAAATGAGACAGCATATTTGACTTAAACACTAGAACAAAGAATATAATTGTTTGAAAACATGTCTTTTCTTACAAAACAATGCCCAGCGCTGAATCACAATACCCATTAAACAAGTTAACACAATCTAAGGGAGAAAGTATACACGTGTGTTATCCTGTAACGCCTGTATCTCCGGATCACATCCTATGTTATGAAATACGCATTAATCGCACGTGACACAGAATATTTGACTTAAACACTAAAAAAAAAGAAAATATATCTTTTCCTAAAAAGAAATACCAAGCCGCTAAATCACAATGATAACTCCCTTGGTTATTATCATTTAAGAGTAGTCTCCCTTGGTGTTATAGACGGTACGCGTGTACTGTATTTTGACATACGAAAATAGAATTTTCTGATAATACTATTACGGAATGCTTCATAATTAACAAGCACGGAGGGGTGAGGTCTGAATTCTTGGTTCATTTGTATAATAACACTATTTTTCTAATTCATTGTTTGGTTTAATTATAAGTCTCTGTATATAATCTTGAGCAGTCTTTATTATTTTGTCATCGTTGGGGTCAATGGCAGTATTTTTTATTTTTTTATCATAATAGCGTTTTAGCTCCCTGTATCGTTTTCCGCCGCACATAATGCATAATTGCGACCTCCCCCTGACCCCAACCCCACATTGAATACAGGGTAACGGACCTCGGCTTCCACGACGAAAGCTTTGCATATGATACCAACAGAATTCATTTCTGCATGATTTGTTACACGGTGTCACTGATCCAATCATAAGCCATTTGCAATGATTCATTATACTTAAATCTTTCATTTAAATGCTTGTTTTAATTATAGTATGGAGGAGTTCGAGAGATTATCGAAAATTAAGCCCTGGAAAAGTGTTCAATTCAATCTTGATAGAGTTTCTGATACACCAAAGAATAAAATTCTTGATAGAACCTTGATTAGTAAAATCAGAGACTGTTTTAATGAATTCAAGCGTGATGGGGCAGCTCATTGTTGGTCAACATTTCGAATTGATGGTGTTGTTGACGCTACCATGAATGATGAAAAAGCAGCAGTGATAATCTCACGTCTTGGGGAAGAAAGAAATTTTTTTCGAATAAAATTCCTTATCCGTGATAATGGAAAATGGATCATTAGGGACAAATACGAGCCTATTCTTAAGGACAAAAAAACTGTCACTGTGACTCAGGATTCAAAACCAGGAATTTTGACTGGACTTGATAAACCCTACTACGAAAGATCTTATCCTGTCACAGTAGTTGTTTACGGGATATATCCACTCAATGAAAAACCTGATATTTCAAAACTAGCACCCATGAAATATTCGACAGGGCTCAATTGTGTAGCAACACGAATAATAGAACACTTCACAAATGCGTCCCGGGGAAATAAACTAACTGATCTAAGACGAAAAAAAATATCCGAGTGGGAACTGACAGTGAAACAGCATGGGGCAACAATTCAAGATATAGCCAAATTAGAAACATCATTGAGATTTCCAATATCGGTAAGGACAATCACCGGAGAAGTATTATACGAATCGAAATATAAATCACAGGGAGCTCCCATTGAAATTATTGATCATAATGCACACGCGTGGTCATCTGCAGTAACAATATTCCCACGGGATAGAACCGTAAAATATCTGTTTGGAACCGAAGAGTTTTTTTCAGAGCAGAAATTATTTGATGCTATTTACCATTTGAGTAAAAACGATTCTGTGTCAGTGTGGCTATTTCATAACACTTCAGACGAAGAATGTAGATTTGATCAGTTTGTAAGACCCAACGGAGAATTGTACCGTACTGAAGAGCTGCATAATCAAATGAAACAACTAGCTAGTGAATTTTCTCCCCAGAGTTCTGGGGGGGAAGACAACGATCAATTATTAGCAAACTGTTTTACACTTCCATCAGTTGTAGCACATTTTGCTAGGAAGAAAAACGCGTGGAAACCAACCCGAAGTGAGTTCTTATCAGATGTCAAATTGTCCTGTCTTGAATACAGCCATGGAGGATTATGGAACACCAAATACTCAGCTGATACCGTTATTTCAGTTGATATGATTGCATGTTATCCAGGAAGTTTTCTTGGGTATGGAGAGTGTGAGAAATATTTCAAACGATTTGGACACCCTACACACGAAATGACCCGTGTTGCTATTAATGGACCACTGCCACATTTCGATTTAACCGGATTCGCTTGTGTAGTATCATTTGAAATGGCTGAAGGACTTCATCCGTGTAGTTATCTTTGGATTGGTAAACACATGTCTGAAAAACACTGGATGCCAATAGTGTTATTACGGTATATGCTTGATTGTAAGATGTTAAAATCATTAATTGTCAGTGAAGCAATTATATCCTATCGAGCACATAAATCAGTCTGGTTACCACAACCTGATCTAGAAAAAATAATTAGCGAAGAGCGAAAACTGTTTCCTGATTTTAATGAACAACAAATCATGGATTGGTCCAGACAGTTATTTGAAATCAGAAACAATGAAGCAAAAGACCTTGGACGAAGAATAATCGGTAAATTTACCCAAGGTGGCAAAGATGATAATACGAGATATTCTTCACGATTGATTATAGACAATGCTGAATACGATTTTGTAATCAAAGATTTAACGAATAGGGGCTTATATGTCAATCGTAAGGACGCATTTATGTCAGATGGAACCAAATTGGGTACAATTGTTACTTACACTGATGGATACCATCAGCAGTACACATATTTGAGAGCTTCTATGCTTGGTTATGCTTCTATCAATCTGTTTTCAATGATCAATAGATTTCCTACCACCGCAGTTAGAGTTGCTACTGACTCATTTTACATAAATAGCAAAATGGCTGATTTTAAGGCTACTGGCAACGAGAATTGGGGGTCATGGAGAATTAAGAAGGAAATGCTTCATGATTATATTCCATCAGCAGATGTTACCATTGAAAATAATTACTTAGAAAGCAATCAGTGTTCAGAATTTTCTAGTGCACCACCGATTTCTGATCCAATCTGTAGATATAAAACAGTTTATTTAAACGGCTGTGGTGGGTCAGGAAAAACAACCCGGGCAATTGAGTTATATCGTGTTTCCAATCCAAACATGATTGTGCTAACACCGACTCACAGACTCGCCAGAGAGATGAAACAACGAGGGGTAAATGCCTGCACTTATCATAGTTTCTTTAGATGGAAGGGAGATAAATGGACTCCTGAGCGCATGGGAGAGAAATTTATTCCTGAAATTATCATGTGGGATGAAATAGACACAGTGTCCGAAGATGTCTTAAAAATATTTCTTGAGTGGTTGTTATTGAAGAATACAAAAGTCGTCATGTGCGGTGATCACGGCCAACCACCACCATTTGTCGGTGCATCTCCCCATGAATGGCTAAAGGGTTTTGTAGACTATTATGAAGAAATTGATACTGATCATAGATCACTTGATAATGAATTAAAAGAATTTAAGAAACTAATTAGATTACAACCGGATAGAATCCAGTGTGAAATAGCCCGTGAAATAATTTCGGAAACTCCCATGAATGAGTTTTGGGAAGCGTGGAGACCAAATGATTTAATCATTGCAAGTAGAAAAATAGTCAGGGATACACTTCAGATGAAGTTATTTGAATTGCATAAACAAAAATTTGCAACACTTCCAGTACCGTTATGTTATAGGCCATCGGATACACGAAAACAGAACATCGAAGTTGATATTCCAGGACCAAAATCCGAAGGATTTCAAAGACAGATTCTCGTATTAAATGATATTGTGCTGGTTGATATCAATGTCGTTGAAGATGCATTGCGTGCTAATAAATCCCCATGGACGCTAGGTTATGCAGCAACAATACACTCTTCACAGGGATTGACTATATCGGATACAATTGTTTGGATAGTAGATAATCGCATAGAATGGTCGAATTTAGTCTATCTCGCAGTGTCTAGAGTACGAAAAATAAATCAACTTCGAAGAATAGTCTTCGATGATGAAATCATTGGCGATGATAATGACACCACAATAGATGATATTATTGATAAAAAAACTCTCCGGTTACAAACAACAAGACAAAAAAAACAACGAGAATTTGATATTGATGCTGAATTAATAATTACTCTGAAGCAACAACAGAATAATCACTGCGCGAGTTGCAATTGTATAATGCGTTGGCAGTATTCGGATAAGGATCCTCGCCAATTCACCGTAGACAGAAAAAATAACAATCTCGGTCATGTCAGAAATAATGTGATGTTGACTTGTCTTGAGTGCAATAGACGCAAGGGTGCTAGTTAAGCCCATGTGGTGGTAATTGAGTATCCTCAGGTATCACTTGTAATTGTTGTCTAGTAAAACCCCGTTGAGGGGCAGTTGAATCCAGTTTATAGATTGGAGGTCTACCCGTAGATCGTGTTATACTAGATATCTTATGTGCAGTAACACTCCAAATAGGATCAGTAGCCCTTTTTGTGCCACCCTCAAGCTCTCCTGGTTCGTATAAGTACCTCACAATGACATTACTACCAAGAATTGGTTGGGAAACGCTAAAATCTTTTTGAATTTCCATTTCAGGTATTGACTTTTTTTAATAGCATTGATAGGTTTCATGTTGATGGTTCTAGTAATCTCGTTATTCAGTGCAGTAATCACAGCTGGTAACCTTTTAACCCATTCACGGGATCTTTTTTCTTGGATGAATTCTTTTGCGTATTGATATACAAATAACCGCTCAGCAAGGGTTTTATTAAACCGTTCTACAATTGCCTGATCACGATGTAGCGCAGTATGTCCTCGTCTGATAGTGACTTTATGATTTTTCATTATTGATAACACTGCACCCTGAAATTCCTTGCCAGGATCAATTTGTAATAGATTTGGCCAGTGCAGAGGGCCCCTTCGATAAATCCTTTCAAATGCAGAAGCTACTTCAGTGGCCGATTTTGTTTTTAACGGTTCTGCTTCTTTGTATCGACTTGCAATATCAACTACGGTTAATGCGTATTTGTAACCACGATCATGTGGCAGAAATAATAGATCAGCCTGATGAACTTCATTGGGTCCGGTCACATCAAAATGCGAGAAATTGATTTGTTTAGGCGGTGGTAGATAAATTTGCCATAGTGCCTGTTTGGATAACCAATGAGCCGCAGTGGTTTTTTTCACTTTCGCAGCGCTAGCGAGTTTATGGATTGCTGATTTACCCCTCCAGTATCCTCTTGGGGAATAATAAATAGATTCCATGTTGTTATTAATTACCAGCCCCCTAACATCAATTTACTTTTCATAGCCGATTTTATCAAAAAGGAAGCCAATTTTTCTTTGAAAGATTTATCAGAAATAGCATTTAACGCATGAATTAATTTCACATCTGCTAGATGCCTGTGCTGCAGATTGCTGCTTTTATAAGCAACATCATGAAGGTGACAGGCCTTATCAATAGCGTTTATTGGTTCCTCACCGGGTCGGGGCTGATTTTGATCATTGAGTCTGATATCAAGTCTTGTTCCCGGTCCACAGTAGCTATATCCTGGAAGGTGCTTTTCTCCGGGGTATTTTGCCCATGGGGTTCCAGGGAGTTTTGCTAATTTGGCTGCGATATCACCTCCTCGTTTTTTTTTAAAGGTTCCTTGAGTTCCTTGGGTTTAGAAACAAATCTAAATTTCTTTGTACTACATTGTACGCATTTACCAGAAAGTGCTGATCGGTTATTTTTAGTTGTAATCGTCGTCAAGTCATCTGTGCCAGTACGCGCCTTACACTTCACGCAATATAGATCCATAATTTATGTATAGAGATATGAATATAATTGATTTTTCAGCGACTAAAACAAGAGAACCAGTGAAGCATCATGCAGCGCTACCAAACTCTATCCGCGCAATTATAATCGGACCATCTGGATCCGGTAAAACGCAATTGTTGCTCAATTTAATAATGAGATGGATGAAGTGGGATAAGTTGTATTTAATTGCCCCTAGCGTAGATGATCAACGATGCTATGAAGTGCTAAAAGATTTTAATGAAAACGCTTCAGAGATTGCCGCCGAGGATGTTATTGAATTTATAACCGATATTGACGAGGCGCCATCCGTGAATGACCTCGATGGAAGTATCAACAATTTAGTTGTATACGACGATGTCATGTTAGATAATCAAAAAAATCCTGCTAGAATATTTTCCAGAGGCAGGCATAAAAACACTGATGTGATCTATGTCACTCAACGCTACACTCAGATTCCAAAAGTGATTAGAGATAACTGTAATATGCTTGCTGTATTCAACGGCGTTGATACACATACGCTACGAAATATTTGGCAGACATGGTGTTCTGATATGGACTTCAATCAATTTAGAAATTTCTTTAGTCATGCTCAGTCTACCCCACACGGATTTGTAACAATAAATTTACATGACCCTCGAACACGATATCGTATCGGACTGGATCAATTATTCGGTTAACCCCAACTGAAAGTTCTAGCAGCAGAGGGGGTGAGTGACAACGACGTTGCGACGCGAATGTTTTCAGACAAGGGTCAGAGACTTATTTTTTCGCGAGAAGGGTCCAGTGTTATTTTGGAGGGGGTATAATCAAAAATAAAAACAAAAAAAAGTTGTCTGATTCGCCCCCTCTGCTGCTACGCATGCTATAGCCGTGATTTGTTACAAACCTAGTGCTTTAAATATCATATTATATAGATAATATTATAGCCGTTGGATGTAGACCTTATATTATCAGTGCGTATTTTAGTAGGTATGATTATGGCCTGTTATACATATGTATGTATGTATGTATGTATGTATGTATGTATGTATGTATGTATGTATGTATGTATGTATGTATGTATGTATGTATGTATGTATGTATGTATGTATGTATGTATGTATGTATGTATGCATGTATTGCATTGCATTGCATTGCATTGCATTGCATTGCATTGTATTGTATTGTATGTATCGGGGTACTATTTCACATATTTTGCAGACACATCGTTGTCTAGATCAACGACTGCTGGTGCATATGTTAACATTTCCGTCAGTTTTATTTGAGCTACTTCTTTCCCAGGCTTAATGTTAGAAAATCAAAAGATTTTTGTTCATTCAACATTTGTATTCTCTCTGAATGTTTTAGAATGAGTTTGTATCTATTAAGTCGCCATGACTGACGAGTTTATCTGCTATTGGAATATAATCAATGACGGTCTGAAGATCCTCATTGAACTTTACTTTTTCTTCATCAAAATTGGTCTTGGCTGGAGCATAGCAATTTATGATGGTAAGTTGCTTTCTTCCAGACCAGAGGGTGTTTCGTGTTCATGTGTCTATCTTAGTAGGTCCAGCCAATTCGTCAAACAGTGCTGTCTTCATAGCATAATCAGAAACCAGCGTCTCGGCGCTCGTCACGCAATTGTATCCGGAGCCCCTTTCACACTGTTCGCCTTCTCATGTAAGCCGGGTCTCGCTGATGGCAGAAATGTCCACATTATATATGGAGAGTTCCTTTCTAATTATGGCGGTTCTCGTATGGGGTCTTTCAGTAACGTCTCTGTCCAGTAAAGGTGCGCACATTCCATGTTCCAAGTGTGCGAGTAACAGTCCACATCTTTCTGGGGTTTGTCTTCGTTATTACTGCTGCAGTATGGCCCCTGGCATCCGCGGTTAGCTGTCTAAGAATGTTTAGGACATCTTTTCTAGCCATTTCCTCGTGCCAAGGAGGTAACAGGTACATTCCTAAAGAGGTCTGCTTAGTAGATCACGGGGCTGCCGGACCCTACTGCTGATGAATGTCTGTGGCGAACGACATTAATGGCCTGAGTGCCTGTGATCAGATCTGCGGCTACAATTGCCAATGAACACATACTTGCCGCTTCGTCGCTTGCCTGTTGCCACATGACTTTAGTGTGTGATGAAATGAGATGAGTGGACGAAAAGAATGAATTGCCCGGTAACTTTGTTTTACGTGAGGTATAGTTCCGTGCAGTTCGTCGCCTTCACACTCTCTTACAAAACCATCTGAATCCAATTGTACGTCAACGTCGAGACGGAGTTTAATGCAGTGACAGACCAGGATGTCCTATGTGTCCTACGTGTGTAGTCGAATTGTTAGCGCTCCTTGGCGCTCTGCTGAGAATCTCCTATCTTCCCGTTGATGAGCTGCTGGTACCTCCCTTCAGGTGCCGAATCCAATTTTCACATGCTATCTAGATTTCATGACATAGGGTTTAAGAGCAATAGGCTACCCTCAGACGGGTTTAGCCGGTCAGTAGAGGCCGTTTTCTTGGATATTGCCGTAGCGCATGCCACATCTTCTTGGAACAACAGTTGAGAGCTCAGTGCCAGGTGATGACCAAACGTGGACTCAGTATCTCCGAAAGAGTACTAACAAGCCAGATGAGTTTCACTCTCCCAGGACATCACATGCACCCAAATACTCGTATTATAACAATAATGTAATATTAATAATTTTAAATCTGTACATATGTAACGTCTAACAAAGATCATGTGTGCAGATAAACATTTAAACCAATGACACTATAGTAAGCTCCCACCAAACGTATATATCGTCACATATGGATAAATAAAGAAAGGAAAGACTATGTGTTGAGCTCCCACCAAACGTAATATACTTTTCCTACTAAGGACCATTACTGAAGATACTGATAAACGTGTGCCATGTTTTGATGAACACAATCATGCCAGCATATTATTAGATGAAAGAATGATTACATATTCACTTCCAAAGAGAATTATCGTAGTATCCAATACTACCGGAATGTGAAAGAGCTCCAAGCTCTTCAAAATGCATGGAAACATCGTCCACAAAACTGAGCCACTTATTGGACGGGATTAATACAAAAATTGCTGAAGAATCTATCACGTAAACCAGGGTAATAACTGTCGTTGCATGTGTATGCATATGTGTATGTTCAAACAAATGAAAAGTATGTCTATTTGTACTTAATTTTCTTATCTTTTCATTATTATTATTGTTAGTAGTAGTAGTAGTAGAAGTAGTAGTAGTAGTAGTAGTAGTAGTAGTAGTAGTAGTAATAGTATTATTTATATTATTATTATATACCGATGATATCTTATCATCGTATTTCTTCAATATCATACAATATGCTAAATAAAATTTCTTCGTCGCCTTTTCAAAATTGTACATACGTAATATTTTTTAATGCAGGATGTAACCTCGTTAGCCATTCATCCGTTGACGAAAGAATTACTTGTTTAGAATGCCACATTAACGTCAGGATTGAAGTTACAAATCAGGTGTCATATAGTTTGCGCTATGTATTATATCCACATTAACGAGGTGTGACATAAAATGTAATTTGCGCACATTTTACATTACGGCATTATCCTCTACCACATCTCTAATAATATTACATGTTTTTGAAAGGTAAGTGAAAATTAAATTCGGTAAAGTAAACGTTGATAGTAATAGCTATAACTTAATAGGTTTGAGTGTGTTAAATATTAGCATTTATGATAAATGTGGTGGTATTAAGGTTCATATGACTGTCTAAGGTATAGTCGACTGTAATGTAAGAGTTTCTGTTGTTCATCTATGTTACCTGTATTGCTGATGTATTAGCGTTACAAGTAAGACTGGTTTAGTTTCAGCGAATTACATAGCATATTTTATTATGATGATTAGTAGTAGTAGTAGTAGTAGTAGTTTAAAAATTACTACTAATACTATCATTAATAATATTATTATTATTACAACTACTATTATAATTATTATTATTATTATTATTATTATTATAATTATTATTAATATTACTGTTATTTTTATTTCAACTATTAAAAGTGTTATTATTATGATGATTATTATTATTATCAGTAATATTATTTAAACTATTAAAATTGGTATTATTATAATTATTGCTATTATTGTTTCAAATATTAAAACTATTATTATTATAATTATTATTATTATTATTTCAATTATTAAAATTGTTCTTGTTCTTCTTCTTCGTCTTCTTCTTCTTCTTCTTCTTCTTCTTATTATTATTATTATTATTATTATTATTATTATTATTATTATTATAATTATTATTATTATTATTATTATTATTATTATTATTATTATTTCAACTATTAAAATTGTTGTTGTTGTTGTTCTTCTTATTATTATTATTGTTATTATTATTATTATTATTATTATTATTATTATTATTATTATTATTCTATTTTGTCTGGGGAATAATTTAACATTGTTAAAGCCGTTTCTAGTCTGTGTTCGTTTTATATTTGAAGTCCAAGATGTAAACGCATAAGTTATAAATCCGTAGCGAACTATTGAATTTGGAGAGTATACTTCATTATTAACAAGAACGAAGTTTAAAAATAATGGTCATATATATTGCCCAATTAATGATTTTCCTGCTTCATTGATTCCCTTACATTTTGAAACACAGTATCGTCGTGCAAGGCATGGTATATACTAGTGAAGACATTGTAATGGTAAGTAAACATTACAACTAGGTAAAATTTATTTAATCAAGCTTCTTTGTAAACGAAATGTCAAACTGTAATGCGTGATAAGTAATGATGCATATAAATACACATCCTATATGCATAATGTTTGGCACAGGTCTCTGTATATCTCTGATATATATGTATATCTCTGATGTTCTCATGTTTAACGCATCAACAGTCTCAACATGGCTGTTATAGAATCGTTACATATGGGACGTCCAATAAAGCGTGTTGATAAAAAAGAAGAAAGAAAATACTGTGGTTACATATGTGTTGTATGACAAACATCATGCGTGCAGATAAATATTTAAACGAATGACTATATTAAGCTCCCACCAAACATATTATACTTTTCTAAATAAGGACCATTACTGAAGATTCTGATAAACATGTGCCATGATTGGATTAAAACAACAATGCCAGCTGATCGTCAGAGAAAAGAATGATCACATATACGCTTCCAAACAGAATTATCGTAGTGTTCGATAATACCAGAATTCTATTTAAAGAGCTCCTAGCTATTCAAAATGCATCGAAACACGTTTTGCATGTGTGCTTGAGAGACTAATGAATTCCGTTTGAATACTTTCGTGGGTAACAAGAAGGAAGTCTATATTCAGGTGTCATTAATTATATCCCATATATGTTATCCAAGCTACCTACGCACATAGTTCAAATTTAATGTGGTTTCAAATCACGGAAGTATACCAAAAAGAGAGGATTATAGTAAAATACTGTCAAAGTTAAAGTCATTGAGCTTCATATAATACAACATTCAATAATAAAAAATTAGGTTCATTCTAGATTGCGTGCGAAATAAATAGGTACTACGTACATAAAATAATGCTTGTAACAAAATACTTGAAACCTCTGCTCATAAAGCGTTTCCTACAATTTAATATTGTTTGTTAACTGAATATTAGCTCAAACAAACCAAAAATTACATAGTTAATTGTTATTGATTAATTTCAGCAAATGCCTTGCTATATCAATTTTGGTTTTTATGCATTTATTGAAGTTTATACCTAAGGCGGTTACGTATCCGTGTCCAAATATACATATTCTCAACGCTCTCCTTTTATAATTGTAATGCAGATCGACAACTCTTGATGAAGGACTTCAGTACAAACTGGCCTTTTAGTGAAGTGAATCCTTACGAAGCTCACCGGCTTACAAATATATGTTAGTCTATGTAAAACAAAAATATGTTTGTGAAGAACAAGGGTTGCCACATCACGTGAAAATCAAAGATCTACGAATCCATCTATTTGTAAATGCAGGAAGTCAACCGCACATTTCGGTTTAAATGCGTAATAGGGACATGTACAATAAGCAGGATTCCCAATATATTCCATTTAATAATAATAATAATAATAATAATAATAATAATAATAATAATAATAATAATAATATTATTATTATTATTATTATTATTATTGACGACTAATCTTTAGAAGCTCTAAGCGAATTACAATATCTATAACGATATGACTACACCACCGAAAAACAAAATTGGAAAACAGAAAAAAATGCTGAAAACATACAAGATACAAAACATTATCAGTCTCTACGTTTGTTTCTGCAGTCGAGAAAGGTGTTTTAAGAGCAGTCTTAAAAGGGGCCACTGAGTTTCTGTGTCTCATGTCAATGAGCAATTCTTTCCACATCGCCGGGCCCTGGTATGCAAAAGAACGTTGTCCATATGACTTTGTTTCATAGTTATAACAATGAGTATACAAGTGTCAGAAGAGGAGCGTAAGTATATTGCTGGTGTATACACATGGGTAATGCTGTATAGGTATGTTGGACTGGAGTCTGTTTGTGAAACATAGCACAGAGAACAAATTTTGTTTTTGATTCCGTATCGAATTGATAGCCAGTGTGGAGTACAAGGCATTTGTGATTTGTGCTCTGATCTAGGTACTCTAAAGATGAACCGAACAGCTGTGTGTTGATGTTTCTGGAGTAGATATTGTGACGAACCGAATTCAGTTACAATAGTACTGTCGTGAAAATACTAATGAACACACAAGTGCTTTAGTTGCAGCATCAGCTGAAACGCTTACAACTTTAGAGTTAGTTTTTGTGCCAATAGGCTTAAATCTTGGTCTAATCTTAAATCTTAAATCCTAAAGAAATACATTGGCATATGGTGTGACATTAATTTGTCTTCTGTGTACAATAATGGAAATATTACAATTTGAAAGTCTTAGCTGCGCAACATTCAAACTATTGAACTTATAGTTGGTTTAGTTTCCAAAACATTAATGTGCAGAGAAGGTACGGTAAAGATGGCGTCGTTTCCTTGCCGATTCACAATCCATGTTTCATTACATTGTTGATATTTAAACGTGCTATATCTCTTACTTCTCATTTAGTCCAACAGAATGACGATTGCATTTACAGAGTGGTGTCAAACACATTCTCCTTTGTACCTGTTAGCTTAGGGTATCTGTACAAATATGGGTCGCCGAGCCTATTGAAGTTTTTTCCCTCCGCTTCAACCAACCCTCTGTTGATATTGAATGGTGTTCATGTTAGGCTATGAAAATCAGAGAGAGCGCATTTCCATATAAATTCGAAAACATGTATTTGAAGTCTGTCTTTCTGATTCAATGCATTCGTTGATATTATTCAGTGTCACATTGATTTTGTTACAAATTGACAAAGATATTTCAAAGGATGAAAACTTTTGTTAAAATCATTAATCTATGATACTATGCTTTATCTATTTTTTGGAGCAGTGTTATTATTATAATATTCATGTTTACTAAATGCGTTGAAATATGTTTGAAGTGACCTTATTTCTCAAAGCGTTACAATTGAATATATATATAGTCTGAAAATGGCCCCCTACCCAACAGATCAGACAGGGTCCTGATAACGACCTGATATCTGTATAATAAACTCCACCCAATAAACCTTATTATCTATGTGTGACGTTAAGTGGTCAGTAAGACTGTTGAAATATTAAGGTGCTTAGCGGAAAAGAAGCTTGTCTTCACCAGGTCATTTCACATGAATGGTTAAGGCAAGTAGATAGGCAATTCGAATGAATGCAATCACGTACAAGCAGATTTATTTTATTGTATGGATTGTGTTAAGAAGCTTCAATACATTAAATACATGAAACATCACACGCATCGTCTTCCAAAGCTTCACATGCTTCTAATGGAAGATTGGTCAGGCAAATCAGGATTATATGCTTAGTTCGTGGACCCGTGCGAATATCATTCTGTAAAAAAATTATATAGTCAGATGTTGACACGCTAGGCAAATAAATATCTTCTCATGGATCGGTCACTGAAAAGAAATACAAAAAAATGCATTTTATCAGATAGTAACGCGTTTAAAAATGAGATGCCCATTACTTGAACTGAAACATGTTAGCTCATTCGATATTCATCCTCCGAGAAACATACCTGTGCGCATACTCCATGACGGACAAGAAGGAAGTTTAGAATCATGTTAAAAAATATACTGCAATATCCGTAATATCCACGCTGTTGGCACTGCGATTACTAATGGAGTTTGACAACATTTTAAATGTGGCAATATTATGTAACAGAGAAGATACAAGTAAATTCTTGTCAAAGGTAAGAAAATAATAAGCTTTAAAAGTAATTTGAAATAAGAGGTTAGGTTTAAACGACGTTCAAATATTGAATTTAGAATTAAGAGGTGCCACCCCTTAATTAAATCAATAAAGTCGCTTGTAATTCCAATTATCTTTAAAGTGCAAAGGGAGTGGCATGATTCATTCGACAAATTCAGTTGGGGCTATCTGATATTAAAACAAACTAAAAAACATTGTCAGGTGGTGCAGAAATTAAGAGCGGATCAAGGCAGACAAGCCCGCTATTGTTAAGCTGATCTGAGAAGTAAATAAGTAGATACATGGGTATTAACTAAGGCGATAGAATATACATCAACGATGAATATGAAATAACTGAACTCAGATTCATACTAATGTTTGTAACTTAACATTGGCGTTTCTATGCCGCACCCTTCTTCGTTCTAATAAGTTGGTCCTTTGAGCCGTAATTGTATACGACGATACTTCGTCCCTCTTGGTGTCAACACCACTATCGTTTATTTATTCCTAGTTATGGGTGTGTCTGTGTTGTCTCTCATGTATTTTAAGATAATACAGATAAATTCATACATCGGGTATGCAACGTTTCTTGTTACAAGCCAGGGTCTTTACATGAACGAGCGGTTGTCAAACCCTTGAGTGATTCCCGCAATACGTTTACCCCACATTTTCAAAGCTTTCCATACAACTTGAGTTGAAATTAGAAACCCTGTGGTATCCGATCTATAAATAAAATGTACTCTGTGCAAAACCACAGAGCTCTAACCTGCCCAATATATATAACTCAGACATCTGCATGTTTCTCTTCATCAGGTTTCCGTACAGCCAGCAGTTCACGCTGTAGAAACTATAAAAGTCTACCTGTCTTTTTAGGCAAGTATCAAACCTGTATATTTTATCAAAGTATGAGATAGTATCATATGTACAATCGAACAACGTTATCATCGTAATTATTTTCCATCGATTGCAAGATATACAATCAGAAATTATTATAGAAAAATCGATTCCTAATGGAAGCAAAGAAGAGAACAACATTAATTTTGTTATATAGCAAACCCAAACACTTTTAAAACAATAATATATCTGTACCACTTACGACCTGAAAACTTCTGTACCTCTCCTTGTAGCTTATAACCTAAGAGTGATACAACCAAATATGTTGAACATAGGGAGGAGAGGACGGACTAACACTTGAATGGACAGTTGCAGGGTAGAATACCAACACTGCATTATCGGTTGGATGGGAAACACATATTTGAGAGACTATATTACGTCAATACTTGAACATAGTTATCAAATTATTGTTTGAGGTATCATGGCTAATTTGGTTTTATTTACATCCTATAAACTATGTAATGCGGCATTGATTTACAGTTTCACGATGCCACCTTGTGTTGCGAGGGCAAAATACAGGGCAATACATTTACCGTCAGAACTCTCAGGAAGTTTTCACTAGATTTAAGTGTATATGTCTCATAAGCGGTGTAGAAGAAGTAAAGTAACGTAAAGGTGGACAGATGGATAATGGAGTGGGATTTGTGAAGACATATTATAACCCGTTTTATTTCAAAAGCCAATAATTATTGATATCTTTAAGATGATAAGGTCTTCGGAACATTGTGTGCGTTCGTGTGTGTGTATGTGTGTATGATAGACAGAGAGAGATAGAGAGAGAGAGAGACTATATTTAACATCGATGTGTCAAGTGTGTTAGTATTACATTTTAAGTCAGTAAATACTCATTTGAACTTCTAACGTGAATTTCAGAACAACAAATCAAATAATGTATCAATTTGGAGCATGACACAGTCCTCAGTTTGCAAACTGGTTTTCGTGACTGTCACCAATATCTTTCAATGAAGCAGTTTTTTCAAGAAACAGCGGCTTATATTTCAAGAATATAATTACATCTACTAAGCATGAGAAGTCGGCATAACGGGACTTAGATCGTGGTTTGGTATGTTTGGTTTGAAATGGTTCTCAAAAAATAGTTTAGTTATCAATATTTAACAAATTGCACGTTCACATCATTAGCCCGAAATGTTTCCATTTTGAGTAGAAACTAATCGCATCTTTCCTATCCTGAACCTGACACCAATATCTCACGTCATGGTAACATATGGGGAAAGTTAAATTAGTATGGTGTGTGTAACCCAATATGTCCACCAACATATTTTTAAGGAAGTGAATTATTATCTTAAAGTTAGATCAATGTTACTTGTTTTAGAAATTTGTACCCAGTATGTGTGCCTCGTCCTTCTTTCAATTATCTATTTAGTTTAACTGAAAAACGGTGATATTTTGGCAATGCACCAGATCACATTACCTACTACTATACCACAGTGGGGTATACTTAATCGTATACCGTTGAAAGGCTTGTGGCTGGGATTTCAAATTTAAAATAACACATGGGTTTTCCCCTAACATTTGATACTATTTTTGTTACCTAGAAAGAAGTAAGGCAAGTGTTTATTGCCTTATTTGTTAATAGTGAGGCAATAACGGGCGTTTCACCAAGTGTGAGTAGAACTTTGTTTATAGGCGGGTTCTCTCAGCGTTGATTTGCACAGACCACTTTGTGGAGGCCCTCCTGCCCTATTGCTACTGTGTATGTATGCTATAGATTGAGTAACTGTAAATTTTACCGTAATTGAGTACAAATTATATATGTATATATAAAATGAAAAATAACAAAATTAATATATATATATAATAATAAATTCATACATACAATTAATAAATATAAAATAAAAAATAACAAAATTAATATATATATATATATATATATATATATATATATATATATATATATATATATATATATATATATATATATATTAATTTTGTTATTTTGTATTTTTCAATATTTTAATTATATATTTGAAATCCTTCTTCTAGACATTCATCCTGGTGTAGGCATTTTTCCATCATTTGTTGGTCTTTTTCCCTTTTTCTCCTTTTCCTTCTTTCTTATTTCTCTTTCTTGGAAGACTATTTGCTCAGCTGTAATATATTCTGCTGTTCCAGTTATCTCTGATTCTTCATTCTCATTTTCCCCTTATTTCTTGTATATTTGTTTCCTTTAGATTTCTTTTTTTTTCTGTGGGACTTTATTATTGTCGTTAAAGTCTGTGTTTTCTTCTCTCTCTTTCTCTCTCTCTCTCTCTCTCTCTCTCTCTCTCTCTCTCTCTCTCTCTCTCTCTCTCTCTCTCTCTCTCTTGTTGTTGTGGTGGATGTGGTTTCTTTATCTCCTTGACATTTTAATTTCTCTTCTTTTTAAGTTGTCTTTGTGGTGCCTGTTATTGTTGACCATTTAATATCGTCACCGTATGTGAGGTTGGTCGTGTCTTTTCCACTATTTTAGTATTTTGTTGCCCTGTTCTTTTATCTCTCCTTTTTACTATGATCTATGATTGTTTCTTTGTTTTCTGAAGCTGGTTTTGTGTGTGCAAGGGTATTTGCATTTATGTTACTGTTTGCTGTTTTTGAAGTTGTGTATCTGAATGTGAAATATTTGTGGGCTCTACCATTTGTTCTGCTGTTTTGGGGCATATCTATGGTGTGTGCCCCGTCTCCTCGTACCTATGGCACTTCCTGTGGTACATGCATCCTTTGCACCATGCCATAGTTAAAATTACAGGTAGGTAGAATGCTCCTTTTCTTGTTCTAATCCTGGTGTTTTCAATTTCTATTATTCTGGTTCTGTTGTAAATTGAGAAAACTGGAACTGTTCCGAGTCTTGATTTTACCACTTTAATCTCACATTTTCCTCAAACCATTATACCGTGTCTTCTAAAGGTAAATCCATTGAGGGTACAAGTTTGTTTGTTTGCTAAATTACCAAAAAAGGGGTCCTGACTCAGTTAACTGCCTAGGGGCCCTGTGTCTCTATGTGCCGGGCCGTGTTCTATTTTCAGATTTTAATATATTGTTGAGACATTATGTTCATTAATATATACAAAATATGGTTCTTACCTCTGTAAACATATGCAGTTAGAGGGAAGACACATATCTGGGAGACTATGTTACGTCAATACGTGAACATAGTTATACATACCTACATACATTGATACATGCATGCATGCATGCATGCATGCATGCATACATACATACATACATACATACATACATACATACATACATACATACATACATACATACATACGTGCATACATACATGCACACACACACATACATGCATGCATGCATACAGACGTACAAGTATGTATGTATGTATGTATGTATGTATGTATGTATGTATGTATGTATGTATGTATGTATGTATGTATGTATGTATGTATGTATGTATGTATTCATAGGTTGCTGTATACCAGTTTGTGGGTAAAATTATGAAAACAATTCATTTGCATATGGATGCTTGCATAAACTAATATGTTTGAATAAACCATTTAACCAAACTAAGCAAAATTATGTTTTTTGTCTGTATGAGTCTGCGAAATAAAACTTTTTTGAAGTAGACTATGTTACATATAACTATGTGTTCAACTGTGGCCTTATTGGTTTGCTTATTTCGAACTGTGTCAAGTGAATGCTAAGTCAGAAACTCATGAGACACACTAAAGTTTTCAGTGTTCAATATTCTGTTTTTGTCAGGTCAATTATCATGTGCCTTAAACAACATGTTTTATTTCAATATTTGTTGCTTAAGGAAATGTCAATTTTAAAAAGATATACCACCACGAGAAAACTGAAGTAATGTGAACTGCCCCAGTGTCCATTGTGTATTATTATCAGGTCTTTAAAGAAACCAGTCTAAAATGTGACCAAGTTTATGGGTTGGTTGGTTAACTGAATGTTGAAGGTTGAAAACGTGAATGGAATCTAGGAGTTTTGATGTGTATTGGTTTCAGGACAGTCAAAGCGAAAGATGAAATCTCCAATAATTATTATTTTGCCAACTATCGAATTTCCATATTCCAAAAGATTTGAAAACTGCTCCAAAAAGAGAGATTGAGTCAGCTTGTTTTTTTCTATTAATAGGAACGCGGTAGAGGCTGAAAATATGGACTAACCTTTGTTCCATAACCGACATGCTAACAGTTGGGAAACGTTTGAGTAAAAGAAACGTAGATATGGTCTACATAATGATTGCGACCTATTGTTTCACGATCGATGTCGTTTTTTTTCTTCTCCTTTTTGAGACTGAAATAGTTTTTTTAAACAATCCAATGCGCCGAAAACAGTAGTAATCTCTATGTACAATAGGTATGCCCCAAATATTATACAATGTTGATTCTGATGTTGAGTGGATTAAATCGGGTGAGATTAAAATCGTACATTATACTGCATATTCAACTTGAGAGTTAGTTTCTGTGCCAATAGGCTTAAATCTTGTTCTACAAGACCAGTTAGCATATGCTTCCCAAGGTGATTTCACCATATAACTGCAGCAAATTTACCACACTGGCGATATAAATGATACCTGCCAACTTCCTTCTTATTTATTCCTATGAGTAATTTACCGTTTTCCTACTGTAAATCCTGACACTGCAGTCACACCATCAATGTACACCGCTAGATTTTATAATCTACGTTACTCCAGGACATTCATTCACTTTTTGCGTGTGTTAACTAATAGTCAACCATGGTATCATAGAAAATAACTAACAGTTTACTGCGTGACGTTTCCTACTAGTAATATTCACTTATTTTGAGCTAAGGATCCCATTATTCACATAAATAATCACACAAATCTAAGAATTCCTTAACACGTGTTGCGAATATGTATGTATGTATGTATGTATGTATGTATGTATGTATGTATGTATGTATGTATGTATGTGTGTGTGTGTGTGTGTGTGTGTGTGTGTGTGTGTGTGTGTGTATGTATGTATGTACGTACGTACGTACGTACGTACATACGTACGTACGTATGTATGTATGTATAATAGCCTTCGTATGATAATATATGCATTGAAATTCAAAATATACTTCGTGGATATTTTCAAACGCGTTATTAGTGTATAAAACAGCACAAATCCTAGTAATCGCTTGTCAAAATTATGCAGACATAAACAAATCGTTCTCATGGAAGTTTGTAAGAACTCTGCACTGTTAATACTCCTCAATGTTGCGTAAAATAGTTACGGTCTAATTACAATTCGTGCTAATTATCAATTACACACGGGATGTTGGGTTTCCCATTTGAAACATGTTTTTGTTTAGTGTACAAAACCTTTGCATACGTTTAAGAAAATTATCCAAGCTTTATGAATTGAAAATTCAGTCTACCTCACCGCTTACGCTACAGTGACTGATGTTATGATGTGATACATTGGTTTGTATATCGCAAAGTGAAAAGAGACTATCCAATTTGTTTTCAATGTCTCGTATCTATGTTCATAAGGTTTCGTGTCTTTCATTTGCAGTATTATTGATCTTACGTTATTTATCATACTTATACTAAAATAACAATTCTCATACTGTTTAGTTTGCATAATCGTAGTCTAACAACCCATTATTCTACAGATACATAGATAATGACCATAATATATTCTCCCCGCAAAACTATGATCCGTCGCACTATCAAACGGTTCATTAAGTGCATTACGATATTGAGACACTCGGATTACAATAATCTTGCATTCACATCAATGGCTTAACAAAACCATGCTAAATTAATTAATTATGCAGTCTCATATCAGGATAATTATGCCTTATTCCGATGCTAACAGAATTATATTTAGAAACTCCAAATCGTCAAATACATAGAACAACATAAAAGTTGCCTTCCAATAAATAACTCACTTGGTTGCTAGAGTTTGGGAATAACATAATTATCTTGGATGATAAGTAAGGCAAAGGATAATATATTTTTTATTCAAACTAGAAATTGTTTTTTTTCTTGCTAACTCAATTGCAGCAAATACTATATAATATTGAGATATTTGGAAAAAGCATTTCTCGCTAAGATTCACTCGAATAATGGTTTTAAAAGAACTATGCTTGCAATAAACATACTAGGAGAAATAAACATCTTGGTATCACCTTCAAAACGAATTATGTTAGAGTCCCATGTTAAGAATATTTTAAGAGTCCCATGTTAAGAATATGTAAAGAGTCCCATGTTAAGAATGTTACAGTCTTATGTTAAAAAATATGTTAAGAGTCCCATGTTAAGAATATGTTAAGAATCCTATGTTAAGAATATGTTAAGAGTCCCACGTTAAGAATATGTTAAGAGTCCAATTGTAAGAGTATGTAAAGAGTCCATTGTTAAGAATATGTTAAGAGTCCCATGTTACGAATAGTTTGATCTATACTACATTCGGTAAATAAAACAATTTTTCAAATTATCCATTAATATTATATAACCATTAATATTATATAACCAGTATCATTATATAACATTAATATTTTATAACCATTATTATTTTTAGCCATTAATATTATATAACCATTAATATTATATAACCAGTATTATTATTTAACCATTAAGATTGTATAACCATTAATATTATATTCCCAATGTTATTATATTCCTTTCAGACAGAAACTATTTTGATGCAAATGAAACAATTATTTCATGGAAGAAACATCTGAACTGGTTTTGAGATATCCGTTAAAATGGATACGGTGTATTATATTGGATCGGTCTTTTTAAGGGCTCAATGTCGTGTTCTTATTTGTGTCAGATAGGACCAATTATGATCACATTGCTTGCTTATTATTATAGTGTTTGTGTAATGAGAACACGATTAATTCATACATTCAAAAATATATTTGTTCTTCGTTTTCATTTACTTTTTCGTCTTTTTTCTTCTTCCTTTTTCCTTTTCTTAATTTTCTTCTTCTTCTCCGACTTGTTACTATTTGTATTATTATTATTAGCGTTTTTGTTAGTGCTATTATTGTTAGTTTTACTATTATTATTACTAGTATTAGATAGTCTTCACAAATTCAGCAAGTCTGATTATGCCATATTTTTTACAAATATCTCATATACTTAACTAAGGCACTGTTCACCTTTACCACCTGCAACAACAGAAAAGTTAGTAATGACTACATCATACTGACAGCAAATATATAAATCACCTGACATACATTTAACTGCAGATACAACATAGATACGCTTTCAAATAGTTTACATTAGGCCCGACATCTTCACTTTAGGCCAAAAGTAATCCAACATTGACATCTATTTATGCGGTACATAAATATTAATGTCTGGATAGTTCGTTTTTTCAAAGAATAAGGGAAGAGCTCAGACGAAATCAGACAAATGTAACAATAACAAGAATGAACGTTTAACGTCAATGTGTTTACGTTCACTATCATTAATTTAGCAGAGTAAATTTGTAAAGAATGAAAACTAAATATATTGACATTATGTTTCAGAAACTTTGCAATATCTAAGCCGATCAAAATATTTTAAAATCCCTTCATGGCACAGAGAGGGGACAATGATCCCATATTTCTGAACTGTGGATTGAACATTAACTTACCCATATTTACGTTCCTTTTTACTATTTAAAATGACTACGTATTGAGCTATCTGTTTGACTGTAAACAGTCACGGGAAAATGAAATTTTAATTTTACCTAATTTAATTGCGTTTTTAAATTCATTCAAGCTTTCTTGTATCAACTCCTAATGACAACAAACAACGAATAGTACCACTACCTTATTTCTCCATATGACAGTAACTTTTATGCAAAATCTATAAGTCCTAATAACATTGTTGCTTAGTAGTGCACACACTATTCACTCAATATTTCCAATACTGTAAAATACAGTTCTGTAAATACAATAATAGTTTAAAAAAATAAAACATAGGACGAATTAGAGCACCGTCATGAAAGATTAACGTTTTCTTTGATATTGTATTAGTATAATCGTAATAGCTAATACACATAATACTAATTATATGACATGTGAGTATCTGATTTGGAGTTTTAACGAAGAATTAACAATTTGTCAGAAAATACATTCCCATTTTACTAGCCAAAAATGGTCATTTACATATTATTAATAGATGGATAATTTCAATGATCACGAGACTTTCATCAAATCTAGTAGAAGTTGTATTACTACACTAAACTAGGTTCAGAGATACAGTAGTTGTATAGTCAGGGGTTGATAACGCTGCAGTATGTATGTTGTAGATTATTTCACTAGTCAGGGATTGATAACGCTGTAGTATGTATGTTGTTGATTATTTCACTAGTCAAGGGTTGATAACGCTGTAGTTTTGGTTGCATCATTTTCACTTGTCAAGGGTCATTCATAACACCGGTCATTCAAAATACACTATGGCTTGGGTCGTTTTCACTATAAAAAGATCAAGTATACTAAAAAATGGTTTGGATAATTTTCACTAGTCTAGGTTTGTTAAATAAAAAAAAAACATTGGTCAGATCAGTTTCATTAGTTCATGATCTTTGACGAAATAGTACGGTTTGGATAATTTCACTACTCAAGTAGTACGAAGAGCGATTCGGACAATCTCTAATTGGGTTAATTTTTAAGCAAACAACGTTAGATCTTTGTTTGTCAAATTTGTGGATCAAAACATATCAGAGCGACTAAATGAAGGATTTGATGCTCAAGAAAATATCCCTGCAAATACGATAGCGGGAAGTGTCCTGACAAAGTTATCGAGATCGCTATTTAGATCGAGAAATATATAATAAAAATGTTCAAACCTTCAACCAACCCAGCATTGGATATGGATGACCAAGTGTTCTAAAAAGATTCTCTAAATAATTATCAATTTCATCCGAAACACGCAATAAACCAAATCAACGAAAGAGAATCGAACTTCAGGTTCATGATACGAGTAAATACTTTCTACTCGCTGAAACATTTTTTGAATTAGAAGGAGAACTTGTAACAGATGTTGCCGCTAATACGCCATATGACGCAAATGTCCGAGTTTGTTGCGTCAATAATGGTTTTATGGCATTATTTAGTAGCGCAACATATATGATTAATAATATAGAGATAAAATTTATTCAGAATAATGTTGATATCGGTACAACAATAGTGTTGCTAGTGAGATATTCAGAAGGATTATACCAGATCGGCTGGACCATCTATGATGTTCGCTAAGGATGTTAATGATCACGCTGAAGATATTCGATATACTAGGTTAAGGACACCACAAGCTACTGCAGTTGATCCATAACCAGTCGAATTTGATCATGAAGATAGACCAGCTGCTATTTTTGATATCATAACAGGTGTGAATCCTAATTACAACTTAGGGTTTGCAACAAGTGTATCAATGTTGCGGGCAGCGCGTAGATTATTTTCATGCGCGATTCTACTGCATCATATAGTTTGACTTTGTTGAAATGTTAGAAAATGTGTCTTTGGAGCTAAAGACACAGTTGTCCTAGAGCGAAAAGGTGTTGATAATGATGCAATCTATCATTTATGAGTGTAGGTGGTAAATCGTTACTGTCATGGCTAACAACAACAGCAATAAACAAAGTGTCATTAATGAAGATTTTTCATGGCATGTTACATCAAACGGGGGAATTTCTGCGGCTTGACACATATTTGTTGCATTCCAGGATGTTGCGAGGTTAAATTCTCAACAGCACAGCCATGTAATATTTGATCAACTGGGTGTTAAAAAATTCTCGTAGCGAATAATTGGTCAACAGGAACCATTATCATCATTATACTATCAGAAACAAGTAGTTCGGTTATTCGTCATAAATTATATCCTATCTTGAAAAATAAAAACGTTGTCACAGTGAGTCAGGACTCCAAACCAGGAGCATTGACTGGGATTGACAAACCGTAGATACATAGCTTTATAGAATCATTAGCTTAGAAGGATCAATAATTCTTGGTCTTAATATAATTAAGACATTAAAGGAGAATGATGGATAGCTCAATCGATTTTAAACAGAGTTGTGATAGATTCCCATTTGAAGCATCTACATCACTTACATACGTGACGAAAAAGATGATTGGGGTTTTTAATGGAGAGGTCCGTCATTGAAGGGGTTAAACATATTAGTATCTGCATATAACACAAACGGATGATAACTAAATTGGATACGTCACTATTTTTCCCTATCAGCCAACCTAATTATTTATATTATAGACGGTTTCTTGAACTGTGTGTGTGTGTGTGTGTGTTCAGACAAATGAAAGGTATCTCTTTGTTATATATTATTTAATTATTATTATTAGTAGTAGTAGTAATAATATTATTATTGATATTATTATTATTATTATTATTATTATTATTATAATTATTATTATTATTATTATTATTATTATTATTATTATTATATACCGGTAATGTCTTTCTTTAATATATCATTTGCTGAAAACCCTTTCGTCGTTGCCTTTTCAAAATAATGCATACGTAATATTTTTAATGCAGGATGTAACATATTTAGTCATTCATCCGTTGAAGGAAGTTTTATTTCGTATAATATAATGATCAAAGTGAAATTCATTATACTCTCATAAATAAGTGATAAATTCTATCATATCTTGAAAAATAAAAAGTTGTCACAGTGAATCAGGAATCCAAACAAGCAGCTTTGACTGGAATTGGCAAACCATATTACGAGAGAGATTACCCTGAGACCGCGGTTGTTAATGGGATTTATCTGATAAATGAAAAACCGAGTGTAGAGAAATTCAAACCTATGAAACAGTCATCGCTGACTTCGTTAGGGATAAAGTGTGTAGCCGTACGAGCCATATAACATTTTACAAATGCGTTGCGTGGAAACGGGTTGTTAGATCTAAGACGTACAAAACTAAACGACTGAGCACTAACAGTCAAGGATACTGGAAGCACAATTCAAAATGAGGGTGCGTTAGAAAAGATATTAAGATTTCCAATAACCGTAGCAACTATAACAGGAAAAGTATTATACGAATCGAAATATAAATCAAAAGGATCTCCAATCAAAATCAGTGATCATAATGCACACGCTTGGTCTAACGCAGTAACAATATTTCCACAGGTTAGAACCTTAAAATACTACACGGGGAATTTGTTTGATTTTATTCACGCTGAAAGTAAAAACGATCCTGTGTCAGTGTGGTTATTTCATTGTTTTGAAGAACAAGATGGTAAATTTGACCAATTTGTAAGATCTAACGGCGAATATTAAGGTACTGAATCTCTTCACGACGCGATGAGAAAACTAGCTCGGAATTTTTCAACGGATAATAGCGAGCAATTACTAACAAACTATTTTACAGTCCCGTCATTTGCAGCTCATATTGCGAGAAAGAAATATTTGTGGAAACTAACACGCGCTGATTTTTCTTGGATGTTTAAGCTTGTTGTGTAGAATACGGGCATGGTGGATTATGGAATAGCAAATATGATCCTAAAAATGTTTTTTTTTTTCGGTTGATATGGTTGCGTGTTATCCAGGGTATTTTAAACGATTTGGGCATCCCACACACTCCATGACATGAGTGCGATTAATGGACAACTACCAGATTTTTGTCTAACCGGATTCGCTCGTGTAATATCATTAGAGATCGCTAAAGGACTTCATCCACGCTGTTATATTTGAATTGGTAGACATATATCTGAAAAGACATTGAGTACCAATAGAATTATTACTGTATATGATCGATTGTAAAATACTGATGTCGTTGACTGTCTCCGAGGAAATAATATCATATCGGGCGCAGACTGAAGTTTGGTTACCACAACTCGATAGTCTTGATAGTATAATTAACAATTAAAAGGAAACATTTCCTGATCACGACGAAGAATATATCGTTAAAGCGTCAAAGGAGACCTTTGAAGTCAGAAAAAAATATGCAAAGGATCTCGGTAGAAGAATAATCGGTAAATTCATCCAGGGTGGAGCATATGATCACAAGCGACATTATTCATGATTAATTCTAGATGTTGTTGAATACGATTTTATAATCGCTCATGCAACATCTAGAGATATATTTGTCAGTCGTGAAGATGCTTTCTTGTTCGATGGATCAATATTCGGTACAATTGTTAGCTACAATGATGGAAATATTCCGCAATACGTACATCGTAGGGCATCTGTGCTGGTTTGTGCGTCTATCAATTAGCTATCGATGATAAATATATTTCCTGAATTTGCATTAAGTGTCGACACAGATCCATTTTATATGGATACCAAATATAAAGAAGCAGTGATGAGTGTTGGAGGTCATGGATAATAAAACAAGAAATGTTACACAGGTATTCTAAATCAGCTGATGTCACGATTGGAAACAATTACATGACAAATAATCAAATATCAGAACTATCTAGTGCTCCTTCGTTATCCGCTCCAGTGTGTAGATATAAAACCGTTTACTTAAATGGCTGTGGCGGATCTGAATAAACAACACAAGTGATAGAATTATTTCGAGGGAAGTCAAACAAGATTGTGCTAACACCCACACAGACTTGCCAGAGAGATGAAACAACGAGGAGTTGATTCTTGCACATAGCACAATTTTTCTTAATGGTAAGTGACACATGGACTCCTTATCGAATGGGTGAGAAATATATTCCTGAAATTATTATTTGGGATGAAATATGTACAGTGTCGTTAGATATATTAAACTTGTTTCTCGGGTGGTTGTTACTGAAAAAAATACAGCTGTGATAATGTGTAACGATCATGGACAACCACCACTATTTGTCGGTTTGTCTCCGCATGATTGGCTGAATAATTTTGCACATTAACATAGAGAACATAATACTTACTTTATCTATTGATCGTGAAAGAAGTGAGTTCATGAAAATAATCAGATTACAAACGCATAAAGTCGAGTAAAATAGCGCGTGAAATAATTTCAGAAACCCCATTAAATGTTTTTTTGGGAAGCGTTGAGACCAAACGATTTCATAGGTGCAAGTAGAAAGATAGTCAGAGATACACTTCACGCGCGGTTGTTTCAATCACATAAAGAAAAATTCGCAACGCTTCGAAACACAATGACGATACATTCTTCGCAGGTATTCACTATATCCAATACGATTGATTGGATCGTAGATGATCGCATCGAGTGGTCGAATTTAGTTTATCTAGCAATGTCCAGAGTTCAAAGAATAAATCAACTTTGAAGAGTTGTTTTAGATTCTAGGCACCACAATCAGTGATATTGAAAACGGTGATATAACAGGAATAAAACTCGCTAGTTATAAACAACAGGATACAACACATCAAATAGAATTTGATATTGATGTTGAATTTATAATAACGCTGAAACAACAACAGAATAATCACTGCGCGAGCTGTAATTGTATAATGCGTTGACTGTATTCGGATAAAGATTCTCTCAAATTTACCGTGGATAGAAAGATATAGTGATACCAGAGATAGTGTAACATTTACCTGTCTAGGGTGTAATCGAAATCACGGCTAATTAAAACCACGCAGCGGTAATTGTGCATCCTTGGGTATCACTTGTAATTCTTCACGTGTAAATCTACGCTGAAGACCAGTTGAATCTAATCAATAGATTGCAGATCTACCCGTGGATCTTGCTATGATACATATTTTATGCGATGTGACACTCCAAATACGACCACCTTCAAGTTACCTGGTACGTACAAATATCTCAGTGACATTACCAAGTATTCGTTGTTTTCAAACAACATTTGGCTTTGTACGGGTATATACATTTTTTTGATCACGATAACTGGTTTCATATTAACTATTCGAGTAATTTCATTATTTAGCGCAGTTATCAAACCAGGTAATCTCTTGACCCATTCACGAGATGATTTGTCTTCTATGAATTTCTTCGCGTATTGAAATCCAAATAACCGCTCACTAAGTGTTCGATTAAATCGTTCAACACATACCTGATCGCTATGTATTGCAGTATGTCCTCGTCTGATGGTGACATTATGATGCTTCATTGTTGCTAACAATGCACCCTGAAATTACTTGCCAGGACCGACCTGTAATAGATTTGGCCACTGCAGAGTACCTCGTCGATAAATCCTTTCAAATGCATTAGAAACCTCTGATGCCACCTTGGTCAACAATGGTTCAGCCTCCTTGTATCTACTCGCAACATCAACTACGGTTAGCGCATACTTGTTTGTGTGTTTATTAACAGTATCATGCGGCAGAAATAATATATCAACCTGATTAACTTCATTGGGACGCTGACATTAAAAATGTGCGAAGTTAATTTGTTTAGGCTGGAGTAGATAAATCTGCCATATCGCCCGCCTTGAGAACTGATCCGCCGCAGTTACTTTTTTCACTTTTGCCGCGTTGACGCGTTGACGAGTTTATTAATTGCTGACTTACCTCTCTGGCATTCTCTTGGGGAATAATAAATATATTCCATATTGTTATTAATTACCAGTGCTTGAATTACTAGGTTACCCCTCATCGCTGATCTTACTAACCAGTTAGCTAATGATTCCTTGAAAGATTTATTCTTAATAGAATTCTAAGCATTAATCAAGTTTACATCTGCGATATTTCCATGTTGCAGATTGCTACTTTTATAAGTAACATCATGAGCATGTAAAACTTTATCAGTAGCGTTTATCGGATATTCACCGGGTCGGGTTTGTCTTGGCTATCAAATCGGATATCGAGTATTGTTCCAGGGCCACAGTTATTATATCCTGGAAGGTTTTTCGCATGGATATTTTGCCCATGGATTTCCTGGGAGTTTTGTCAATTTTGCTGCAATGTCACCTCCTCGTTTTATTTTTAAAAATCATTACCCGATTTCATAGAAACAAATCTAAATTGTTTGTACCACATTGCATACACTTACCAGCAAGTGCTGATCTGTTATTGCTTGTTGTAATTGTTGTCAAGTCGTTTGTGCTAGTACTCGTCTTACATTTAACACAATAACGATCCATACTTATTTATAATAACATAAATGTAATTGATTATTCAGATAACCGACGATGGGAATTTATTAAACACCATGCGATGTTGCCAAATTCAATCAAAACGATCATAATCGGACCGTCTGGAAGCGATTGAACACAATTGTTACTTAATTTGATAACGAGATGGATGAAATTGGATAAACTATATTTCATAGCCCCGAGCATAGACGATCAAAGATGTTTTGAAGTGTTAAAGGATTTTAAAGGGAAAGCGAAATCGGATATCGATGAGGATATTACTAAATTTATTACCGATATCGAAGAAACAACAGGTGGTGATTATATTGATGGATCCATTAACAATATCGTTGTGTATGATGATGTGATGCTGGATAAATAAGCAAATCCTGAAATTCACCAGACCTAGTGCATTGGACATAATTCATTTTAGACATTTCTTTAGTTACGCTCAGTCAACTCCACGTGGATTTATAACGATAAATTTGCACAACCCTAGACAATGATATCGTATCGGATTTGATAAAATATTCGGTTAAAACCACGACAACTAACAATACCACGACAACAAATATGCGTCTGTGTTTC
Organism: Unio delphinus; assembly: GCA_029339505.1. NCBI lineage: Eukaryota > Metazoa > Mollusca > Bivalvia > Unionida > Unionidae > Unio > Unio delphinus. Next base: position 5,147,662 of record JAQISU010000080.1, read on the forward strand.
GGTTTCGTAACAGGCTTTGGGTGGTTTTGACATTGAGTTTTCGGTTTGGAGAAAGCCTTACTGTGACAAACAGACATCTAACATTGTTTGCTTTGAAATCTAACTCAATTAGAAAATTGTCCGATTCGCCCTCTACTGTAACAAGCCTAAGTGTTGTTTCTCGACATTTCTTTCGGTTTTGAGAAGGCCTTAATTTGACAAACAGTGCTCTAGCAATGTTTGCTTGAAATCTAACACAATTAGAGATTTCCGATTCGCTCTTCATACTACTAATCAATGTTTAATGACACGGTATTCTTGGCTGGATCGTTTTCAATTGTCCAGTATAATTGATTCAGTAATATTGGTTTGATCAATTCAGAAAGAGATGGTCATTAACACATTGGTACCATATAGACAAATATAGATACATTTTTGTGCTCCCTAACATGAAATATCCCAGTGCTTAAATAACAAAAAGGGGAAGGAAGTTGGCATTATTGAGATTAACTGATTAAGTGTGCATGTATATCGAAGTGGGTATTTTGTAAAACCTTTTCAAGGGCAAGTGAACATAATTACGTGACTGATATCTACAATTTACGCTTGATTAAATTCCCAGCAATTCGATATTCTGTCTGAAATAATCTCCAATAGATAAGTCTTGACTTCCGTATAATACCACTCTGTAATTCTTGTTAGGGTCATCATGCCAACATCTGCTGATTGCATATCTGCTGCTGAGCTTTGTTTAAATTTCAGATGGTGTAGACATAACTTTTTTTAATTAGCAAATATAACTTCAAATGCAGGAAACATAAAGCAATATCAAAACAAATTAATCTAAACATATTAGTTTCATGCATGTAATCTACCTGGTACTTAACGAATTATTATTTAACGCAGATTTATGTTGCATTTGCACCAACCTTTCGTTCTTATTTTTGCAAATAAATATCAAACATCCAATTAATGTAATCACTGAAGCAGCTCTACATACATTGAGTCGTATGGACTTTTCAAAACGAACCATAAAACAATATAGAGTGATGTGAATTTTCATTTTTAATGGAATAGTTCCCACAGGTAAATTATTCTTTATTTAGTGTAACTTTATTTACAATATGTGCTTCTGATTTCGTTACATACATGATAATCAAACCATATTATTGACTAGATGGTATTTTAATCATTAGTTCCTCAGAGGGACAAATATATCGGACGAAAAGACTAATTAAAAATGTATATTTTGTCTTATTCAGGAACAACTGGCTCATCGAAGGCAATCTTTGAACAAAAATATAACTTTGAAAGCCGATTGAAGATTGATGTGACTTTACCACGAGCGTAAACGTATTGCATTTAAAGTAATCGCATTCATACAGTCTAAAGATGGACATAGAAAAATTGCTTATTTTATCACTACATTTCATAGTGTCTGTCTTCAAATCTTCATCTTATGCGCATGTAGGTTGTACTGTGAATGGTGTTTCCTTGACCTGCACAAATATTTCCAGCAAAACCGATTCTCCACTTGTACTGCCGGCAAATATACAGCAGGTTACGATATTTGGGAGCAATAATCATGAACTGTCACTTACCAGTGGACATTTCAAGCATGAAACATGGACAAATGTATCAGAACTGTCTATTCTTGAATTTAGCAAAGCAAAGTTTATCGAAAGGGAGTTTCTTGACGGACTAGAAAATTTAAAATTTCTGTCTATATCGGCATGTCCTGCACTCGAAAGCATTGACCCGGATGTATTTCTTTCTACACCTGATATTGAAGCACTTCATTTGGATGAGAACTATAATCTTAAACTAAGTCAAGTAGAGGCAACTTTGACTGGCAGATTGAGTAAACTTAAATATCTGTCTTTAATCGGAATCCAAGGTACGAAAAGGAGTGTTGTCCTAGGTGAAACTTTTTCAAAGGCTTTGAATACGAAGAATCTTACAAATCTTATTTTAAGTCGAGTCAAAATATTATATATAGAACATAATTCCGTACTTGAAACATTGGCGACTATAAAATACTTAAACCTTTCGTATTCTACAATTCATTTTGCAAATAACGTCACCTGGCGTCACAATGGCATAGTCAGCCATAAATGTGAACTGGCAGATTTCACTGGTTGTCCGATTATAGTACATAATGGTATAAAACAGGGGGACCAAATTATAACACGGAATATGCTTCTGAATGTAACATATCTGTTTACTCAGGGCATCACGTACTATTCTAATCAATTGAGAATAAATGTAAGGTACATTAATAAACACTATCTCATCAGTAGCCTACAAATATTGGATTTTAGCAAAAATAACATTATAATTTTAAATATTACATTTGATGGAGCATATTTTTTGAACGCATTGGAGGCACTGAATTTAGCAAGTAACAATATGGAATATATATCACCATCTTTTCTAAGCAATTTGCCTTCGCTAAGGATTCTAGACTTGTCTAATAATCTGTTGCATATCATGCAAACCAATCATGATTTTCCCAATATATTTTCTACGAATAAAGACCTTGAGATTATTTACTTAAGAAATAACAAACTAAGTGTCGTACCGTCAAAGTTATTCTCATCAAATACCAAGCTACGTATAATTGATTTGAGTGATAACGAACTTGCCTACTTTAATGTCGAATTGCGCAGAGCATTGGATTTGAAGTTAACTGATTTACGGAATAATCGGCTTAAAACTTTGCCGGCAATAGTCTTGGAACAATTGGAGCAAATATTCCGGCATCTACCCACGGCAAATACACAAGAGACCACCAAGACAAATCTTTTGCTCAGTCAGCTCCGGGATAAACATCTTATAGCAGAGAAATACAACTATGGATATAATGCCAGGAAAAGTGTGCAACTCGCAGAGAAACACTCAGGTGTGCCACAATATTTAATGATAAATCTTTTGGAGAATCCTATCGTATGCGATTGTGATACACTTGATTTTGTTAAATGGGTTATCTTTACAGATATCGTGATCTTCAATAGGACAAATGTTCGATGCAGCTATGGCAACAAGGAAGAATTTGTAAATATAGAAACTTATGAAATGATCAAAGAAAACTGTCGGCTTCCATATATCATCGGCCTTGTAACCGGATCATTAGTAGCATCTGCATTGTGTATATTTACATTCGCTGCTATAATTATTCTTTGGCACAAAAAGGCAAAACAAAACCAGGGATTAGAAAATCTAAGGAGAGAAATTCTTAAAGATAATATAAATTTCAAATATGTAGCATTTCTGCCCTATTGCAGTCAAGACGAGCATATTGTATACGAACATATCCTGCCTTCCTTAAATAAAATTCTCAGGGAAATGCTTAAAACCGAAAAGGATCTTGTCTGTACTGGAGCTGATTCGTTTGTTCCTGGTATGCTCATCATAGAAGAAATACATCGCTGTATTAATGAGAGTCTTGTCGTAGTACCTGTATTAACACCAGCATTTCTTCAGTCTCGTTGGAGCCTGCAAGAATGTGTTGATGCCCTTGAGCAGCAAAGACAAGTTGTTGTTCTAATGAAGCAGAATACAAACACAAATGGCGCAACTGATATGATCAGACAATTGATAGAGCACTATACCAGAGCTACCTGGTCTGATAATGAAGGTCAATTTCTTATACGTCCCTCTTGGAATTCAGTTGGTGAGGCAATTATTCACATAGCTTCTGATACGATTCGGAATTACAGGAGACAAAACGTAAACACGCCAAATGAATTAATTCCCTTGGTTGATCGAGCATGATAATACAATTTTGAGTGTTTCGCCTGCTGACACAACTTGTATTCAGATAAATATATTACTATATACGATAGTGAGTAACACTTCTAACATTTCGAAAAGTAACGAAGTCCCTCTCCTTCTTGAATATACGATGTTAGATTATCATAATCATAATCAAATGAAATTATATATATATTTATATATATATATCATCGTACTCATTACAGGAATATTAAAAAAAAAATCCTTCCTATATTACATTGTATGAAACGGAAATTCAAACCTGGGGTTCACACATTCTAATCGCCATGGTGGAGATGTCCAACATAACACTGATGCATTAAAAACGGCTGTTTTTATCATACTAATAAACCTAAAAATAAGGGTCGACGCCAAAGGCACTCAGGGTGAATACAGTCATAACGTTTAAACGGCATAATACCCTGTGATGCCTTTAAGTAAGTAAGATATTTTAAAATGTTCGGTTCGTAATTGTCTTTCAACAGTATGTAAACATTTTTGGTGATAACTAAAGAACTACTACTCGTTAATATATGAACCCAAATATTAAGGCTTTACAACCTATAAATCCCATTAAAATTGCCAGATTGTAATTGTATGTTAAAGCTTATCTATTGGAAGCTATCAAGCCATATAATGTCGCCAACAACAAATACTTGTTGGTATCCTTATATATATATATATATATATATATATATATATATATATATATATATATATATATATATATATATATATATATATATATTATAATAGGCATGTCAAGTCTCAGAGTATGCATATTATGTATTTGATTTAGACACAGTTGGTCTAGGTTAAAGACCATTGTAGGACAGACACGACTTCGACTGACTATCAAAAGTTAATCTAAGAACCCGCTAGAATTAGATATCCAAAAGCTCGTTGGGCATAGCATATTTTGATTTGTAAAGCTATTATGATGGCAGACAGCAAGGTGTATAATATAGCCAACATCATTGTCATATTTACTTACCAAATACATAGCATTGCCCCATTACACGCAACAAAACACGTTCGTTTGTTCGCAAAGCTACTATGGTGGTGCTTGAAAACATATGCGATGTTTTTTAGAATCCGATACTTTGTTTCAATCCAATTATTATATTTCAATAAAGAGTAACTATTGTGTTCTGTGTAATGATTTATGAGACAGCCAAAACCATACTTCGGAAACTTACTTTGTCGATCTATCTGCCATCGGTTTCTTAATTTCCAACATCCATTGTTTATTCTTCTCCGTCGTTACAATGCACAATATTACATACTTGATAATATGTTATTACACTTTTTCATCCAGTACAAAGATCATGTATATCATTATCTATGAGATATAATTGTTCCTTCCATTCCAGTTCGTATCCCTCTCCTGTCATAGAGCAGGTCATGCCAACCTAACATAATAGCTGCATTAAAGACTTCGATGAGTCAAGATTAAAGCCCAATACCTTTAGTCTTTTTGTTTAGTTGCAACATAAATATTTAATATAGGTTACAACTCTTTTAAACAAGAGAAGGGATGTATCACTTGGCACAATATGACAAAACGTGTAAATATGCAATAGAAGCTACGTTATATGTCGTCATGGACTACAGAACACGTGCGAAACAGCTTTGCTTTCACGTAGAACATATAGAATAACCCCAGTCTCTCTCTCTCTCTCTCTCTCTCTCTCTCTCTCTCTCTCTCTCTCTCTCTCTCTCTCTCTCTCTCTCTCTCTCTCTCATTTATACGCACCTTTGATGTTCACTTTCACGCTGCTTACTTGCATTATATCAAACAACCCATATAGAAAATGTTCTCTCTCTCTCTCTTATATATATATATATATATATATATATATATATATATATATATATATATATATATATATATATATATATATATATATATATATATATATACGCACACCACACTATCGCTACGATGTCTGCAGCGAGGCAGTTTATAGTAATGTCTTGCACTCAGGCATCATGCGGCAGACATGTAGCATATGTACCACCAATACCACTGACCTCTTAATACTGAGCGCCAAGCGATGCGACTCTTCGTACCATTTTATAAAGTTTTTGATCTATTATATCTTATCAAAGTACAAAATATAAAGCAAAAGCATGGTACTATATATTTCAGAAAAGGTGTTATATCGACTTAAAAGACACACGGACTAGATAACAAGTTATGTTATGTATGGATGTATCAGCGCGTTCATCCTAACAATGAAACAATCAGCGCGTTTACCCAATGAATGAAACAAACACAGGTATGGATGTCAAGGAGTGACCAGAAACAGTCTCTAATATACAAATATTTGTATTTTTGTTACATGGTAACCCTGGTATTGTATACACCAAAACAATGATATGAATTGTATGATGGCCTTTTCTCATGTCAACCTTAATAAGGATGATTTAGTCGCAACTGTTTTGCTCAAAGTTCATTTCCAGACAGACATTGGCTTGTGTTATATAAAGATTTCTTACACATTAAAACTCTTAAAAATTGGTCCTGTCTGTTGCAAATGAATGTGATGTTTGTGATTATTTCAGATGGTGTATTAGTAAAGATATTAAGATGATTGTAAATAGAAAAAGGGACTATGACAGTTGCTATGGTTACCTATAAAACGACATAACCCAATGAAAACCAACTCCCAAATTAGACATCATGTTAATTTTACCTATAAAACAACTTAACCCAATGAAAACCAACTCCCAAATTACCTACAACTTAACCATACGAAAACCAACTCCCAAATTAGACATTATGTTAATTTTACCTATTAAACAACATAACCCAATGAAGACCAACTCCCATATTGGACATTACGTTAATTTTACCTATAAAACAACATAACCCAATGAAAACCAACTCCCAAATTAGACATCATATTAATTTTACCTATAAAACAACTTAACCCAATGTAAACTAACTCCCAAATACCTACAACTTAACCATACGAAAACCAACTCCCAAATTAATCATTATGTTATTTTTACCTATAAAACAACATAACCCAATGAAAAGCAACTCCCAAATTGGACATTACGTTAATTTTACCAGCAACTTAACCATACGAAAATCAACTCCAAAATTAGACATGTTCATCGTACATGACATAACATAACCCTATACAAACTCCAAATTTCGACATCATGTTCATTTAACCTAGATGCAAGATCACCTCATTAATATGCATAGAACTTGCTCATTATCAAATTTGTCTCAAATCGTGATTATACAAATTTATGTATTCTTAATTGGTAACAATACAAGCCATACGCATGGTCATCACATTAATATGCCTAGATCCTGCTCATTACACAAGATGCCGATAGAAGCCTAAATTTTAAGTCTGTATCTAAATCAGGTTTACAAAATCATGTCTACCAGAGAAGTAACGAACTCAACAAATGAGATGCAAGATCATCTCAACATTATACCCAAAGGTCACTCATTCATGAAATTATTTAATGTGGAATCAACATTTAACAAGAAATTATGTCCTACTGCATAGTAATAAGTGAAGCCATTCAGAAACAAGGTAACCTTTACTAATATAAGTGACTGTTTTGGTTGGTTTTGAAATCATCCAAGACCTAGATTATACAGGTTTATATTTCAAGCATGATCAAAACGTGATCAAAAAAATGGCCTCTAGAAAGGAAAAATGCATTTGTTAAGGGATGAATAACTGATGCAGTGATATGCAACAATCTAATTTGTTTACTACGGTTTGGTTAGTGAAAAGTTGATAAAAAGTGTTGTCCTGCATTGAATAAACTTTTAAGCCATTCCTGAACTGACATTCTGACTCATTTGGCCTAATTATCTGGTCAGCTTCCTAACTGATAAGAGAGTTCTTCTGTGTTGAATATAGCTCTGAACCATCCATAAACCAACACTCTTGCAGCTCAAAATATCAATCCAAGGTGCACGTCATCCCTTTTAAAACTTTACCAGCCACTTGTATAGTAAACATTACATGCATTTTTGCAAACTTACAATATGAATTATGGGAAGTTCCACAAACAATGATTTAGTAGCAAAAGAGTTAATGTTGGCGATACCATTATAACCTTTATCAATGCTCAATACCAGATGTTACTCATCAAGTAACAATTATATAAATGTCATAATGTAATATAAATGTCATTATATATAGTTGCTGAATTTAACAAAAGATGAAAACCGGTTCTCTCTCAATTTCACATGAGCAATCAAGGCAGTCCATTCATATCATTTTAGTATTTTATAATCAGATGAAATCTATAAATGACAGCGTTTGAAACCCGAATACATTATTTTTGAATTACAATGAATGGAGTAATATAAAATAGGCAAGTTTATGTGATTTGATATGCTGTAGGTTTAAGTGCAGTCAACCGATTTGTGATTGTTGATTTTAATAAGAGATTATCTGTTCTTAAAATTATTGTCAAATGTAATCAAATTCCTTTTGTTTAAATTCCGACAAAGTGAAATGACACATGACAAAAATATTAACGAGGTAACAAAACCCCACTGAACATATTGAATGTTAAATAACATATCATCACAATAACTGACCTTTTGCTGACAAGCATATCACAGTAATGGGCCTGTTGTGAACCAACATATTGTCTTTGTAATTAAAAACATTAAAACTATGATCATCATCAAATCTCTTCAAACTCGTGCTGAGATGACGATTCAGTGATAAACTGATTTATATCTAATATAAAATATGGAAGCAAGGATGTTCCGCATTAATATGATCCATGTTACAGGAGTCAAGGGCCATAACTCCATATTTATTCTACTGTATTACATTGTTATAATATGCAGATATGAATACATAATAATGAAATCCTTATACAAAGGCAGACAATGATGTTTGAAGACAAATTCATTCTATATCTAAATTCAAGATCCTCTGGATCTTCTCATGATTCAGTGGCTGACAAATTCTAAGTTATGATCATGAAATATCTGATTATTCATAGGCTGCAAATTAAGTATGTTCCTAATATGTCTGATATTGTGATTCATGGGGTGATAATGAAAGTCTACAATCGTAATCATCACAAATGACTGAAGGCATAATCATGACATGTACAAATTTTGGATCCCAGGGGTGAATATTATAGTCAAACCCATGACATGTATGAATTCTGGATCCTGGGGCTGAATATTAAAATAAAAATCATGATATATATGAATTATGGATCATAGGGGTGAATACTAAAGTCAAACTCATGACATGTTTGAAATGTGGATCCCAGCGATGAATATTATGTTTAAAGACATAATCATTACATGTATGAATTCTGGATCTCTGTGCTGAATATTATATTTAAAGTCAAAATCATGACATGCATGCATTATAGATTCCAGCATTGAATTTTAAAATCAAAATCATGACATGTATGAATTCTGGATCCTGGGACTGAACATAATATTAAAAGTCATAATTATGAAATGTTATTGTTTGTAACAATGTTGCCATTAAAGGTACTAAAATAAATGTTGACTATACAAGTCTTTTTCTAAACAATATTTATAACTAATAGCAAGGTCTGCAATCAGTGTTTGCACATTTAGCCAACTAAACAGTGTGGGTGGCTGTTGATTTCTAATAATAAAGTCATATTAATGGAGATTTGTGTACATTTAGATGAATGTACAGCATATCTCATCTCAATGTCAATATCAACAGTGCTTCAACACTGACTGATTCAACTTTGTTACTTTATCAAAATATTTACGAGTCGCGCAAATTATGTACAAGTATTTTAAGGGGTTTGAATCCTTCTGGAATGTGTTTGTAGTGTATCAATGAAAGATTCATTTTGAATTGTCGACACCTAGATGCCTTGAATCTCTTTGTTATTTCCTTTTTAAAATTATGCTACTCAGATTGAATTAAAGCCTTTAGTGTTATGCAGATGTCATTCCAAATATGTTGGAATCATTTGCATTCACAAAGATTACTCTCTCATGAGCAAATAAGTAATTCCTCTCATTTCTCAAAAGCTGTATTACATTTCACTGCTATATATGTGGTACAATGATCATGTTCCATTACTTTGGATATTTCTTTTCCCGTTTTACATTTACGGACTACATATTCATGACAAATCTAATTCAAGATAAATGAACTGGCACATTAAGTCCAAAGAAATAATCCTGACATAATATGTTACATGTATAGACTACATAATCATGACAAATCTAATTCAAGATAAATGAACTGGCAAATTAAGGCCAAAGTAATAATCATGACATGTATGAATTTACGATCCATGGGTTTGACCAGTGTAAAGTAATAATCATATATTTCAATGCATGATCCAATGGCTGACAATGAAGCCTAAAGTTATAATGTCTCAGGTCATGATCCATGGGTTGACACTTAGGCCTGATGCTATAATCATGATATCATTGAAATTAAATCCATAGGCTGACAATTAAGTCTCATGTCACATTCATGACATATCTGGTTTCAAAATCCTGGGGTCATAATTAAATCTAAAGTCAGAATTGCAACACTATACGATAACTTGTTAACATTATTTACAACTTGTAACAATGTCAGCAATCAGATTTGACATGAATGTGATGGGCAGGTTTACTATAAGAATGTCACACAGATGCAGCTTATTTCTGTGCAATCACTTTTGTACACTATCTCCTGTTTCCATGACAATATCCATAGCTTTTCCATGCTGTTTCATATTGCCTTGATACTGAATGAAGATGTTTATGAGTCACTGTCATCAGATTCTTTATTTAATTCTTGGGTATGACTTGAAATCAAATCCTGTACAAGCCTTTCAAGCGTTTCCATCCTTCTGGGGTGTGTTTGTAGTGTATCAAGTAAGGATGTGCTTTGCACTGTTGACACCTGAATACTTTGAATCTCTCTTGATATTTCATTCTCAAAGTCTGGGTCACCACACTGCTTACTTAGAGCCTCAAGTACTTTGCATATATCATTCCAATATGTCTGGTAATCATTTAAATTGACCGTTACTGACTTTGCATGAGCAAATATTTCATTTCGCTTGTCTCTCAAAAAATGTATCAAGTTCAGTTGTTGCTGACTTATAGTACTTACAATGTTAGTAAATAAGGCAGATAAAAGTGTAATATCGTAATCACCCAGCTTGGTACTTCCAGCTGGTGGGAACAAGATGTCCATTTGAGATTTATTTAGTATTTTCATCTTTCTTAGATTGTCAATATCTATTCTTTCCTTGGCAAGATACTGGTCCAAAGTACAGGTTAGTGTGACCGTATGATAACACAGGAGACGTCTAAGTACCCTGGATCCAACATTTACCATTAGACATGCAATGTGCATAAACCTGTCAGTATCATCAACTGATAGGGCTTGTGTGACATCAGCAGTTGTGGATTGTATGGAACTGGATGCTTGTGGTTGCAAAAGGCCACCTGCAGTGTAACAGGACGACATGACTGGTGTGAGACCAGCAGTTGTGGATGGTTTTTAAGCAGATGCTGTGGATTGCAATATATGAGCTGTTGTGGATCCTGATGTTTGGGTCTGTATGGCATTAGATGCAGCTATGGATCCTGATGTTGGGATCTGTATGACATTAGCTGCTGTGGATCCTGATGTTGGGGTCTGTATGACATTAGCTGCTGTGGATCCTGATGTTGGGGTCTGTATGACATTAGCTGCTGTGGATCCTGATGTTGGGGTCTTTATGACATTAGCTGCTGTGGATCCTGATGTTAGGGTCTGTATGACATTAGCTGCTGTGGATCCTGATGTTTGGGTCTGTATTACATTAGCTGCTGTGGATCCTGATGTTGGGGTCTGTATGACATTAGCTGCTGTGGATCCTGATGTTGGGGTCTGTATGACATTAGTTGCTGTGGATCCTGATGTTGGGGTCTGTATGACATTAGCTGCTGTGGATCCTGATGTTAGGGTCTGTATGACATTAGCTGCTGTGGAACCAGAAGCAGAGGCTCGTGTGAAATGAGTTGGACATGGTGTGGAGCCTGGTGTAGTGGATGGTGTGGAAGCAGATGTTGTGGCTAACAAAACATTTGTTTTTGTATGAACAGATGTTGGTGCTTGCATGGCAGCTGTTGTAGAATTTATGAAACTGGATGTTGTTGTTTGCATCACCCCAGCTGTTATAGATGTTAGGGAGGGTGTGGCATTGGTTGCTGGGGATTGAATGAGACCAACAGCTGTGGATAATGTGGACTTAGATGCTGAGATTTGCATTATATCAGCTGTTGGGGATGGAGTGGGAACATCTGTTTGGGCTTGTGTAGACTGTCCTGCTAGATCTTGATCAAGAACTACAGGTGCTGAAATAGAAAAAAACAATGATTCTTATAACTATATTTAAATTGTTATTCAGGTATGAAAACAAAATAGAGATGTAAATACCAAATCCTATTTCCAATTTATCACATGATAAAAGAAATATCTATGACATATTTATCTCTATGTATCTGTGCATGCTTGTGTGTGTATGTGTTAATGTGATAGGCTTAAAATTATGTCATGTTATGCAGACAAGAGGCCCAATTATATCATGTATCACTTATCTAGGATATTTAGTATTGTAATATCTAAATATAATACTGGTACAAATAGGTTTAAAAACTGCCAATTGACAAACTTCATCCTAATGAAATCACTAAAGCTCATAAACATTCTCCTCCATGACTTTGATGAAAAATAGAGTTTCTAATGAAAACTAACATTTTCAGTCACTCAGCTGCAGAAACATTATTAGTGGTTGAAGATCAATAAATTAGATGCTGGATTATCATAAACGTATATACAGGGTTTGATCACCCATTTAGATGCATGATTATAATATAAATTTACACAGAGTTTGATCACCCATTTCGATGCAGGATAATCATATAAATATGCACAGGGTTTGATCATCCATTTAGATGCTGGATAATAATAAAAATAAGCACAGGGTTTGATCATCCATTTAGATGCCGGATAATAATAAAGATAAGCACAGGGTTGTATGATCCTTTTAGATACTTGATAATAACATAAATAGATACTTGATAATAACATAAATATGCACAGGGATTAATCACCTATGTTGATGCAAGATTATAATATAAATACACACATATTTTAATCACCCATTTAGATGTAGAATTATGATAAATATGCACAGATTTGCTCATAAACAATGATAAAGCACCTTCATGATATAGACTTATTTATCAAATTTAATTACATTGGTGATATATATCTTCATAATATAGGCTTATTTACCAAATTTAATTACATTGGTGATATATATCTTCATAATAAAAGCCTATTTACAAATTGTGATTATATTGGGTGTGGCAAATTTACTAATATAAGCCAATTTGTCAAATCTGATGAGTCAAACATTGTTGATATTCATCTTTGTGACATATGCCTATTTACCAAAACTACATGTTTATCTGTTAATTTTTAGCTTATTATGTTCCTTACCATAATATGAATAGTTCTGTACTGAGAACCCCTTTCATAGCTTGATGTCTGAAGGGACATATACAAAGCAATCTTAGACTGCTGGAAAAGGCTTGGAAAATGTTCTTTATGGTTGTTATGTACAGGTTTGCACAACTCACATATTTATTTTGGATTCTTCCACTCCAAAATAAGAATTTATTATTTAAATGAGCTCCGCTATAAGTTTCACTTTCTTGAATTGGTGGTTTACTGATCACTGTTGTCAGATTTATTATGTGTTAGGAGTTTATGTACAATAACATCATAGTTTGCTTATATTTATTTCTTAATGTATTTTTTAGAGACTTGTTTATTATGTTTATAGTAACCATTATTCAAAGGCTATATTGTTTTGAAGCACAAGATGCTGCAGGGCTAAATTGCTTAAGGAAAGAAATTAAAATTGGTCTCTACCATTACACTGTATTTTGATTGGACTTGTTATTATTCCATTCCTATATTTAATGTTTAAATACTACTAAACAGTGGGTAAATGCCATGGTATATAGTTGTGTCTATCCAGCATGGACAGTGAGTGGAATCACTCTTACCACCATTATATATATCCAATGTGATTTTCTACACAATGACTGACCATGGTCAACATAAAATATAGATATACATATATACACACTGACCACCCATGGTCCACATACTAGATATATCTTTAACTTGATTTTCTACACAAACCAACCATGGTCCACACACACATACACTATATATATATATATATATATATATATATATATATATATATATATATATATATATATATATATATATATACTAGCACGTACCCGGCATGCGTTGCAATGCCACTCAAAGATAGAAAGTGTTTGTGTTTTAATCCTGGCATGCGTTGCAATGCCACTCAAAGAAAGAAAGTGTTTTTGTTTTAATAGACTATTTGACTGGTTTCTGGAATGTATCTCATTATTTAGTGGTATGTATCGAGCCCACAATAAGTGGTTACCTTACCGAAGGCGTTTTAGGTATCGCTACCGATTATGAATTTCAAACAGCTGTTGATTTACGTCATCATAGTTTCAGCCAATACAGACCATGTTCGATCACGTGACGTATTTATGGCGCCTACAGTTCACACCGAACACACGCAATTTTAGGTATCGCTACCGATTATGAATTTCATACAGGTGTTGATATTCATCAAAGTTTTATCGCAATCGGATGAACGGTATAGGAACGCATACAACACAAACGAAGAAAGAAAGAAACATACATTTTTTTCATACTGTCAAATAGCCTATTCTGTTTGTTGAAGTGCTTTTGGATACACAGTATTTTTGGTTTCTGTCTGGTGTGTATATGAATAAATCAGAAGGTTTTCCAACGCGTGAGCATGCCATATACAGCTGTCCATGTGAGAAGCATGGATTTTCCAAATTTAGTCCACACACTTGTAGCGATTGTCCCTGTGCTCTGTTTATGGTAATTGCAAATGCGAGTCGCACCGGAAACTGCAAACGTTTGAATTCGAATGGCATATCTGTCGGAATCATAGGGATGCGTGGCAAGAGTACATCTTCTCCTTTAAATTTCCCATTTAAAATTATAGCTTCGATGATATTGTTCATTAACTTTTTCACTGACAGCCTGGTACCATTGCAAAGTCGTGGTGGATTTATGTTTCGGAGAAGAATGATAGGTACGCCAATTTTCAATTTTAAAACGTGCGGCGGCATGCCTGGCAAATCAAGTGAATTTAAGAATTCAGTTGGATAATTGACAACTTCGTCTTGATTCATTACAGTATCTATGGACTTATACGTTGTCGCTTCGCCTGGTATTTGTTTTTGAATGCTGAAGTTGATGGCATTAACATCGTTGTTTTTGGCTGCTAATATAGCACGTTCACTGAGCCAGTGATGCTTTTTGTAATTCTGTGCGATAATTGGGAAAACTTTGTGAATCAATTCGTCTGTGGTTCCTGTAATTTTACAGAAGCTTGTTGGCAACGTGATACATTGTGTAGATTCATCCATTTCCATTTTCCCATTCCCAATATCCAACAATTGTTTTGCGAAATGTTCAGCGGATGCATCGTATTGTAGTTCTACACGCATATTGGTCTTCAAAGTCAATTTCTGCACGTGTCGCCATAAAACTGATGATTTGAGACATGCATTTAATTCATCAGCAGCTGTTGAACGTGGCATAACTGGTAGAGTTTGTCGAAAATCACCAGACAATAAAATAAGTGCGCCACCGAAGAGCTGTTCATTTCCTCTCAAATCTTTTAGTGTACAGTGAAGCGCTTCCAAAGCCTTTTTGTGCGCCATAGTACATTCGTCCCATATAACGAGTTGACATGATTGGAGTACTCTACCCATTCCAGAATTTTTGTTGATATTGCATGTTGGTGTGTTGATGATTTGTATATTCAACGGCAATTTCAGTGTTGAATGCGCTGTTCGACCACCATCCAAAAGAGTTGCTGCAATTCCAGATGATGCGATTGCCAGTGCAATATTGTGTCGTGATCGTATAGTTGCCAAAATAAGTGAAATGAGAAACGTTTGTCCTGTGCCTCCGGGCGCATCTAGGAAATACAATCCACCGCTTTGGCTTGTAATTGCATGCATAATTATATCATATTCGTCGACATCAAAGTGTGTTTCTCGTTGCAAATCATGATCGAAAAGGTCGTTTGCAGATCGTTTCGGAGCAGCCATTCCCAATTGTACTAATGCTTTGTTAGCGATTGCCAAACATATCTCCTCAATCGAAACCAATGCCTCATTATATAAGTTTGGTGTGAATTGAAGGTCCGGATTTTGATTTGTTGCACGCAAAAGAGGTAAGATGTCTTCACTCATATAGTCTTTGTATTTTTCCCAAAGATCTTTTGGATTGGATGGGAAACACGTTGTCAATATGATTGCAAATAACGTGCGTATTTGCTGTGGTTGAGCAGTATTTGATGCATCAGCGAGTGAAGTGTCCCAATGTGCATCGTTTTCCAAAAGATTTAATTCTTGGCAAGCTTCAGGATAAGTGGCACATACTTGACCATTTACTGTTCTCAGTTATTGGAAGGATGTCGGTCCACGTACGTTACTTAACAGTAATCGCATGTAAAAACATTCTGCATTGTTTGGGTGAACAGTGTATAGACGGCCTAATGTGTCGGTCGAATATAAATTGGGATGTACTTCAACTGCTTGACCTTGTTTGCGACGTTGAAACTATTTCACTGATGCATTCCATGTGTAGTATGTTGGCACTTCAGAGTAAAGTAGCGTCTTTGCAAACATATCATTCCCGCACAATGAGAAAAATGCAGTTAACGTTGTTGGCGGTGGTGACAATCCTCTTGCATGTGCATTTTCTGCTGTGAAGTATACGCGCTGTCAATTTTCAAGGTGCACTGCCAAATGAACAACTGTTGGATGTCGTTAATGGATTGGAAATGAGAAAATGCGCCATACTACTTCATTGCTACTAATGTAGCGTCCCATTTGATATTGGTAGATTTCATCGATGGATGCATTTGCATTTCCCACTCCAAAAACTGCCATATCGCTTCCTTTGTTAACATATTTGCAAATGTACTTGATAGATTTCACCGAATTGCAATACTCGACATTGATGTGTGCTTTGTACGTTTTCGAAAGTAACGGTGAATACGGCACCACCCAACTTTTAAAGTTATGGATTTGCCACCATCTTCAGTGGATCGCCCACGATAGAGTGGATATCCGTCATTACCAGTGATAGTCTCGGCAAGTAAGTGTCTTGGGTATCGTTTCGTGCATTTCCCATCAGACATGCATGGTGAATTGTTGTTGAGTATGCCACATGGACCATGAATCATGTTTTTGGTGACGACTTAAAATAAGTCTTTATCAATATCGACATCTGGTATTTCTGCTGAGATGACTTGATCAATTTGATCTGGTGTGACTTTTTGGATGAACCATATCAAAATGTGTGCATGTGGCAAACCTTTTTTTTTGCCATTCAATGGAATACATCCAACAGCGTGTCTGTCCAAAAATATGATGCTTGACAATGAAATCTATTAAAGATCTCAATTTTTGTTTGAACACACGCGCGGAAATATCATGACGATCCGATGATGATTGTCCAGGTAACAAATGTTCTTGTATTTCATCCCACGTCGGATTGCATGTGAAGGTAATATACAAATCTGGACGGCCATATGCGCGAACATATGTCATTGCATCTTGTGCGTATTCATGCATGTGCAGTGGACTCCCGGTAAATGTGGCCGGTAGTTTGACCATTTTTCCGAATTCATTGAGATTCACATTGACATCAATAACAACTGCATCTCGTAAATGAATGTACTCTTCGGAACGCAACATGGTTTGATTTAATCGAATGTAGAGGAGTCGTTTGATTTCGATTTTCGCCTACATATCGACAATATATTGATGGAACAATTGTCGACATTTCAAGATATGATTTTCAGCGTTTTCACGAATCATCAATCAATATGAATAGTTTTTCATGGCACTGACTTTCTTATTCGTTTCCTCATTTGTTTGTGGATTTCTCATTAAGATGTTGAAATGATATCCATCTTCTCCTTGCCAAAATAAAATAGGATATTGCAATCCGTCGTATGAGCGATGAGTTTCTGAGACTCGCTATACATCACCATTTGTGCGATGAAGAATTATATCACGCGAGTTAAATTCTTCGCCAACTATAACGATCGCCACTTCATCAATTGTTGGTGCATTGTACTGTCTTTCGTGTTGGCCGACGGGTGTTTTGTCTGCTCTAACTACGACTTTGTAGTCATCAGTTGGCATTTTTTCAAGGGCAGTTCTGAACAATCGAATTAATTCTTTGTGTTGATCGAATAAAGTTTGTAATGCAGCGACTATTTCTCGTTTAGTGCCAGTATTGAATTGACAACGTTGATCGATTTGTTCATGAGTGTTTCCCATGAATTAAATTTGAAGAAATTTGTGATCTGCGTTCGGTAGTGGTAGTAGTGATCCTGCACGATGGTAAATTTGCCCTTGCACTTTAAATGTTGGCATGTAATTCTCGCGCAAGATATTTGTTGCAAATAACGATGTCATTTGGAAACATGAATTGTACTTCCGTATGTTTGCCAAGAAATGTTTCGATTGGCTTGTGTCACCTGATACCAACGTTGATAATGGTTCGGGTGGTGAATGTAATTCTGGCAATTTCACTTTTCCATCCGCGCAGCACATTCCTGGTGTTTCATTCTTAAATTTGAGGGCATTGCAATGCACGCATGATTTATCCATGTTTCCAATAAGCACACTTGGATGAAGACTGTAATCATAATTTGCATGATAATGGAATGCACTAAGATTTAAATCAGCGTGCATTGTTCGTCTGGATTGAGCAGTGCGAACTCGAACGGTTTCCAACCTTGCTTCCCGTTGCTCGTCTGTTTCAGATGATCGGGTTTGAGCAGTGTGAACTCGAACGGTTTCCAATCTTGCTTTCCATTGCTCGTCTGTTTCAGATGATCGGGCTTGAGCAGTGCCAACTCGAACGGTTTCCAATCTTGTTTTCCGTTGCTCGTCTGTTTCTGAAGCTCGTGATGCCTTTATCTTTCGTGCTTGAGGTGTAGATCGACCAATAGCTTTTCGTTTAGGTGGCATAATTGATTAGACAGCGAAAGTAATGCTTTGTAACGACTATTACAAATTCACACCGCGATTGTTTGACGTAACCAAGGCGCGAACCAAACGTAACGAAGTAAACATAAAGTACACTGATTATGAATTTCATACAGCTGTTGATTTACGTCATCATAGTTTCAGCCAATCCAGACCGTGTTCGATCACGTGACGTATTTAAGGCGCCTACTGTTCGATCACGTGACGTACAAATTCACACCACGATTGTTTTACGTAACCAAGGCGCGAACCAAACGTAACTAAGTAAACATGACGTACACCGATTATGAATTTCATACAGCTGTTGATTTACGTCATCATAGTTTCAGCCAATCCAGACTGTGTTCGATCACGTGACGTATTTAAGGCGCCTACTGTTCGATCACGTGACGTAAAAATTCACACCACGATTGTTTGACGTAACCAAGGCGCGATCCAAACGTAACTAAGTAAACATGACGTATCTAAGGCGCCTACAGTTCACACCGAAGACACGCAAAATTAGGTATCACTACAGACCGTGTTCGATCACGTGACGTATCTAAGGCGCCTACTGTTCGATCACGTGACGTATCTAAGGCGCCTACTGTTCGATCACGTAACGTATTTAAAGGCGCCTACTGTTCGATCACGTGACATATCTAAAGGCCCCTACAGTTCACAGCGAACACACGGTAATTGTCGCAAAAACACATTTGTTAATTGTTAGTTTTAATGGTTGTACTAATTCAGAAACCTTCGCGGGCGTGCGCAGAACAACTCACCAAAGTTAAATCGCAATCGAATGAACGATATAGGAACGCATATGACACAAACAAACAAATATTCATTTTAATATATATATATATATAGATATATATATATATATATATATATATATATATATATATATATATATATATATCACTACAAAGTCATGCCACAGAGTACCTTACTTTTTTCTATATATATTTTGTCTTCTGTATAAAGTTTTGAATTCACTAAACTTGCTTAAAATTGGAAAAGATGATTGCCAGGATAAAGAAAATATACACACATACACACACTCAGTCATAAAAGACAACTTTCCTTTTTAAATATTCCCCACATACAAGAAGTCATGGGTCAGGGATCAATCCAAAGGACAACCTTATAATTCCTTTTTTCTTCACATACGGCTTGTCTATGTATATAAAGGTTTGAAGCAGCTCAAAAAAGACAGCTTGAAGAACACATGATAGGCACACACACAAACACACACACACACATACATATATATATATATATAACATTATGAAACTTTTATTTCACTTCCTATAAAATGTCAGCAAGCAGAGAGCAGAGGAGAATACAAAGGAATATTGTGAGCTATAAATCTTATGTAACTAGTTTTAGATGAAATGTACCAAAGTATAACCAAGTGATGATTCAAAATTGTGGACTGCATATCTTAAATACATCATGATACATGATTTGTATGACTGACTGTATATCTTAAATACAATATGATACATGATCTGTATGACTGATTGCATATCTGAATACAGTATGAGATACGATCTTTATGACAGACTGCTTGTCTTGAGAGATCATTTTCCGCTAGCAGATTTAGGTGGTCTTCCATCAAAATGAGTCTAATTGTAGTTGAAAGGAGTGTAACAGTACCCCATTATCATTAAGATCAAATGTAAAATTACCAAACTTTCACATTACTTAACTACTCTCCTGCTGAACAAATGGATATAAGCAGAACTAAATATACATTCTAGGTTGTTTTTCTTCGAAACTTACCTATGGGTTGTAATGACATGTAATGGGATTCCCAGACATGTCCCAGAAGAATGGGATCCTCTTGAAATGCTGTTTGTCCAACAACCCAAACAATATGTTCAGGACCTGATAGCGGTGAACTAGTTACAATCATGATGTCGATTTTTAGCATCCTAGCCATTGCAACCACCACCACATGATCAGCCCATTCACCATCCCTGGCCATAAGTGAACAGTAGACATCGAACGACTCGTTGTAGGTGAAACTATCCAAATGTATAGTGCCTTCAGATGCCTGAGTTGATCAGAAACATTCAGTTAAGTAATAGGTTAGTTAATAAATTCCATATTAAATCAGTAAAGTAATAGGTTAGTTAATACATTCCATACTAAATCAGTAAAGTAATAGGTTAGTTAATAAATTAGATATTAAATCAGTAAAGTAATATGTTAGTTAATAAATTCCATATTAAAATTAGTAAAGTAATAGGTTAATAAATTCCATATTAAATTCATCATCATAAGACAAGGATGCTGATCGTTAATTACGCAACTGCTTAGTGGTCAATGTGGGACAGATGGAAACATCATTTTAACATAACGTTATTACATATTTTGTATATTTGCTATAACATCTACTTAAATAAAACTAAAATGGAATGACTGATATGGTCATTGACTGCATGGTATGTTGCCTTTGCATGCTGAAAGTGTATTGTTAAGTAAATTTCAAACTAACACAGTACAAGTCCAGCGACTCACATACAAATCTAGTTTAGAATAATGCAGAGTCAGTAATACAATTCACTGGGGGTATCCCAGGTGCCTAACAGAATGTTATTTTCGTTAATATTTGTACTGCATATACTTTTCTTTTCTAGATCCAGTACTTCATAGATACAGCAGAAATTCAAATATTTTTAGATTGTATACATCTTTCTCTACCCTGATTGGCTTTATGATCTAAAGTGCAAACCATTCTAGATTGATTAAACTTGATCTCAGCTCTGTATGCATGGGTTCAAGTCTCAGGCTCAGCTAACATGGATATTTGAGAAAGCTTGCCAGTTACTTCTCATGGGTCCTTGGTTCTTTCCTGGGATTTCCAAGATTCTTCCTCCACCATTAATACTGGTTATCAGCTATAGCCTATCTTGTGCTGAAAACATGACCTTAAACCCTAACATAACAACAACTCTCTCTACTCTATGTAATATATATATATATATATATATATATATATATATATATATATATATATATATATATATATATATATATATATATATATATATACCCTTGATGAGGAAAGCGTGTAATCCAAGTGGTCAAAAAGCAGAATCATATTCAATGCTAAAATGTCAGAATCCTTGCAGAAAAATCATAATTCGCATATAATATGATTAAGTTTCAATAAACAATGGTTTATTTTCCCCTCTCATCTTTTAACATCCATTATTGCTTCAAGTTTTCATTTGTAGCACTTTTAGCTTTACACACACATCAACTAGATACCATTTGAAGACTTTTAGCGCCAAATATTACAATAATTTTCACATGGCCTGTAATAGCTGCCATGTGATGATGTCCTCATGTTTTTATATTTGGTGGAATTATTTATTTTGATTCGTTAATTTTTTGCTTTTTCTCATCCATCTGTGAAATTATCTGAAAGGTAATGCTTTTGCTATCATGTACGCAGAAACTAAAAGAATATACTTGTTAGCGTCAAATAGCTTATGACTGGTTATGCACTAAATATCAATTAGAACAACGAATCTGTACGTAAAGATTAAAATTAGAAAACCAGTCTGTTCTCTCCTCACTTTGCCATACAATTGCTATAAATAGAACATGAGATCAAAAGTGTGATAGTAGAACCATGATGTTTTTTGGTAACAGGATAGTTGCTAAAAATAGAATATTATACTGTCAGGGAAGTGCACGCAAGTCCAAGGACAAGTGTACTCTTATATGGTAGTAACATACAAGCTGTCTTTTCTAAAATATGGTCTGTGGGATTAATGGAATGTTAATAAAAATGAGAAAACAAATACTTGAATTTTTTAACATGGATATACCAAAAATCGTAATCCATATACGTTTATGTGTAAGGCGTAATTTAGTGCAAGTATAATGATTATGAGAAAAGATTGTTGTTTTACTTGTTTTTGTAGGGTTTAATGCCATGTTTCAGCACAAGATAGGCTACACATGGTGGTCAGTATTAATGGTGGAGGAAGAACCTGGTAAAACCCTGGAAAGAACCACTGACAACTGACACACGGGAAGCTACTGGCAAGCATTCTCACATACCAACATTTGCCGATTCCAAGACTTGAACCCCATGCAGACAGAGATGAGATAGCAGTGATATGTAATTGAAAGCGCTTTAGACAACTCTGCTACTCGGGACCCCTCACCAAAAGGTAATGTTGGTATGTATGCGTACAGTCACAATAGAAGCGACTTGCTTAGGATTGCCTATAATGCTTACAGTTTCTGTTATTCAAGCCATTAACATACATCTGGGAAAAGTTTAAAATTTCCTTTCAGCTTCCCCTTCATGGTTCATCCAGGAAAATATCAAAATGCCCTTTATATTCAGCTTCTTGGTTTAGGTGGCATATAATTTTACATACCTGTATCACTCTATTAGTCTTCGTGAAGGCAACTACTTCCTGGCGTAGCTGTTGTGGGGATTTTTGTACAACGCAATTTAATCGCCGAAGCTGACTGGAGACAGCCTCAAAAAAGCAGTTCCCATCAGCAGGAGTTTCACCATGAAGTAACAATCCCACTGACAGACAGTTTGCTTCCAGCGTAGACTGACTGGAAAACGCAGCTTGCTGTGAGTTCTGTAGAAGCTGGCACAACAATTTCGGGTCTGAACAAGGCACTCCTGCCAACAGAAGTATATAAAATTGTGCATATTAGGATCTGGCACAATAACTTTGGGTCTGTGCAAGGGACTACTGTAAACACAACGGTACATATTCTTCCACACTAGAATCTGTCACAATAATTTAGTGTTTGAACAAGGCTCTTCTGCAAAGATAATTGTACATATACTTACTCATTTAATCTTGATTACACAGAACCACGAGCTTCTATAATCGAAATTCAAAATTGCACTTTACTGCAAAATCACTTGAAATACCTATCATAATATTGTATCCATAGGAAAATCTACCTGAAAATTTAGTTGCCAGTACAAATTATAGGTCGCTGGAGCCTAATAATATGGTCTTGCCAATGACAAATCAAATTAGGGCAGATATAATGCTATTAGGTGGAAAAATCTTTATTTTCTATTAAATGAAAATAAAAAGTAATTATATAAAAAGAAGAAAGTTATTTCAATAGTATGAATAGTAGGATAATTGTAGTAATAGTAGGATAATTGTCAACTGTCACTATTATTACCTCAACCTCTGTCCTGACACTGCAATTCACTACTTGTAGTTTTCGAAACAATGTCTTGATGTATCTTCTGGACTCAAACTGACTCATAAATATCTGGAGGCCATGAACCACATTTTTACAGACTGAACAAAAACTGATTTATAAATTCTCTATCCGGAAGTTAAAGCATGTTCTTTACATCTTACTTTGACTCAAATTAATTTATATATATTCACTGTCTTGAGATTCCGAGTCTTTAAATATTGCCTTGATCTAAAATGGACTGCGAAATTTATTGTCTGGAGCTTGGTAAGCTATGTCTTTGCATATTGCACCGACTCAAATTGACTAAATACATATATATGTTGAAGATATAGATCCACATATACATATATATATATATATATATATATATATATATATATATATATATATATATATATATATATATATATATATATATATATATATATGGATCTATATCTTCAACATTTTCATTCTACTGACAGTTGTTATATTAATAATACCTAATCCATAACTGCATTTATTCCACTTATAGTACTTTTACTGACAACTAAATTTAATGTATTAAATTTTGTTTCTGTATAAATATTTTACCAAACACATACCGTTAGTTTAAGTCAACTGTGTAAATATTTTACCAGACACATACCGTTTAAGTCAACGGTGTAAATATTTTACCAGACACATACCGTTTAAGTCAACTCTGTGGATATTTTATTACAATTGTAAATTATAGGTTGTGAGTCACGTACATGAAGCTAATCACATGTACAGATAGTTAATTAAACTTGTCAATTATAGAATATGAGCCACATTGATCACATGTACATGTAGTTTATTACACTAGTCAATGATTGTCTGTGAGCAACACTGATCACATGTACAATTAGTTTATTACACTGTTCAATGATTGGTTGTGAGCCACACTCACTAATCACATTTAAAAGGTAGTTTGTTACACTTGTCAATAATAGTCTGAGCCGCACTAATCACATGTATAGCTAGTTTATTAAACTGGTCAATGATTGGTTGTGCGCCATGTGAATAACATGTAAAAGGTAGTCGATTACACTTGTCAATGATAGGCTGTGAGCCACACTAATCACATGTACAGGAAGTTAATCTAGGACCCATGTAATTATAAAGTGATGTTGACTTAAACTGCAAGTTCCAACTATACGGTATGTGATCAATGGTGAATGCTAATGTCATTTTTAAGTCCAACATTATGATCCGTTAGGTCCCCCATGCAATGAGTGCCATAATTAAATTTTTGTAGTAAATGCAATTATTTGACTTTCATCATGCAGTGCTGTTTCTTTTGCAATAAAATAATTAAGTCTTGAACTTGCTGTATTTTTCAATGTAACCAATGACCAGAGTATCTCACACAATGAAGAACTAAACCTGTATTGAATGAAAAGCCAATTAACTTTTAAATACAAGCACTATTCCTGTATTGAATGAAAAGCCAATTAACTTTCAAATAAAAACACTAAACCTGTATTGAATGAAAAGCCAATTAACTTTCAAATAAAAGCAGCAAGATAGTCAACTGATCAAGTAACCACTTTATACAATGAGGAATTTAGCAATCAGCGACATATGATATCATTAATAAAATTGCAAACCTGTGATTAGAAAGAATGACTAAACCTACTGTAGTGGTAGGTAAACTACAGAAGGCTGTACATAGATAGAAAAATGTGATTGCAATGCATGCTGCATAAAAACAACAGCCCCAAGTGGGCCTGATATCACTCACTACACATACAAAATAATTAACAGCTGACCATTTCACTAAGCAGGATTATGAAATATTGTAAAATCACAATTTAGGTCACAATCTCTCAAACTTGGTGGCATGGTGAATAACTCTTCATGCACAATATTTGTAAACTTTCAGGGAAACAGTCTTGATGACAGAGAGAGGTATGCTATTTTACAATTAATAACCTGTCTGTCGCAAGTAATATTACCTTCGTTTGCTATTAATCAATCAGTTACATAATTGGATGTAGCATTTGAAAAAAGCATTCGAAAGACTGGTTGTATGTCATGCATACTGAGCAAAACATAACCAACAACCTCTTTTCACCACTCACAACATATAGCTAAGCCATTTTTCCCATGATCCAGGAAGATCTGAAAATATTTTTTACATTACAACTTGAATCTATTTAAGACCTGGGACATTTGATGATGTACAGTGCCACCTGTCTTACATGAGTGATGGACAGCACACAACGTACTATGGGCATAGAACCATGACCAACTAAGGACACAATACCATAAATTAAAACCAGATGTATTATGGACAGCACATGACCCACAATGGACACAAGAATATACCATAAATCAAGATGCATGATGGACTGCACTCAATCTACTATGGATTCAGGACCAAAAATACTAATTAGACGTGTAAGAAATTCATAGTTTAATGTAGATTAATGCAATTCCATTTAAATACAATATAAAAACCTTAATTGCATTTTTATTGCAACTGGATCCGAAAGATGGGATCCTGAATGGTTTGTTTGTTTGTTTAGGATTTTTAACGTATCTTAAACAATTTGTCAGTCATATCACTACGATGTCTTCAATGAGGCTGTTTATAGTGATGTCTAGCACTGGGGCATCATACCACAGACATGTAGCATGATGTCACACCTACTCACATTATCCTGACACCAGGCCGACCAGTCCTAACACTAACCTCTTAGTGCTGAGAGTCAAGCGAGGCAGCTGTTAGTACCATTTTTGTAAGTCTCTAGTATAACTCGGCTGGGGATCGAACCCATGACCTCCTGCTTCTCTGGTGGACGCTCTAACCACTAGGCCACCGGAGCGGTAAAGTCTTAATGATAAGCGTCAAGCGAGGCTGCTGTAAGTACCATTTTTGTAAGTCTTTGGTATGACTCGGCCGGAGCAGTTGGAATCCTGAATGGTACAAACCAATTATTGACGCTTGGATGACAAATGATATGTAACACATGATGCACAATGGATGCAGACACATACCACGAGCTCATATCGCCTTATGCAAAAGTAGCTACATTCATAACATTTTCATTAAAAACTGCATCCAGCTGAAAACCAGGAAGGACATGAAGTCTTAGTTGTCAACTATAGAACAGAGACTGTTTATGAAATTACTACTACTACTACTACTATTAATAATAATAATAATAATAATAATAATAATAATAATAATAATAATAATAATAATACATAAATATAACTAATAATAATAATACAACTTATAATAATAATAATAATAATAATAATAATAATAATAATAATAATAATACAGCTAATAATAATAATAAACAACCCGTTCAATCGATATTATGCTAATCAATGGATGCATCTCTGTTTTGAACTCTATTTATTATTCCCTCATCAGTAGACTAATTCTCTGGATGAAAAATAATTAGTGATACCGACATATGGTATTAAGGCAATAACACAAATAGAAATTGCAGGAGCTAGTTGATGTGTCAGACTGCACATCTTTAGTTGATTACCAGTATATTTACCAACTTTTATACCAATCCATCAAATAAAACAGGACCAAGTTTGCTAACAATATGGCATGCCTGACAGACAGACAGAGAGACAGACAGGATAATATGATACATCTCTGCCTCAACAAAATCTTTTAGACATACCTTTCTTAACGGAAATAGAGAGCACTCTATTCATTGAAGCATCCTCTCCTTTTTCAGATACTTTGGACTCTTTTCCTTCCTCAATGCCTTCCATGACAGTCTGTCCCTGATACAATTGGTTAATTATTTGTTAACATAAAATATAAGCATTCAGCTCATAAATACTGAATGAACAAAGTAATTATTATGACAATTTTAATCAGGTTACCATAAGGTACTTTTATACAACACACTTTAAATTGCTATAATTTTAATTTCCAACCATTTTGCATTTCTGGAAAATTGTAATCATTAAACAAGAATAAAAATGGCTTTCAAGTGGTACTAATGCTTAATACACTGCTATAAGCTACAACATGTGGATAAATGCAATGCAACATTCAAATTTAAGTAGAACACTATACAATGCTGTAAACATTTACATACTGCTAAATGTAATAAAGCGTTCTCATTCAAGTACACCATTATGCAATTCATATGTAGAAACTGGTGTGTGAACACTGCTAATAATATTTATTAAAGTTAATTATATGTTGTCTACATGTCACTTAAAAATGTAAAGATAGTCCTTCTCACTTCATAAACATTATACAAATTTGTGACCTTATCAACCAGCTGCCGCCATCTTATCTGTTAAACTTACCTATTCCATGAAGACCATAACACTAACGTACAAGTTTAACATTTAAATTTAAAATTTGAGTACATCAATAAAAAAAAAAATAATAATAATAAAAAAAATACCAAACCTGAAAATATGACAATAATCCATGACAATTAAGGTAATGTGCACTGTCATAATGATTCTTTGACAAACGCCTAATGAAAATGTTCTGGGTTACTATAACCACAATAAGCTCAATCTATGCATTATACACAATCTCATACAAAACTGGAAATCAAAACTGAGCCAAGGCCTCAGCAACATAAAGATGCATGCTAAATTTGACTGAAATTGAACAAACTATTATAAAGTTGCAATGCACAGAACAAAGTCAGCAAGATTGTTATTTGAGTGATAACTCCATTCAATGTCAGCAGCATGAAACCAAATCTCATTTGAAAACTCATCAATATAGACAGCGTGACAAATCTGAGTTAAGTATTGGCAATCAGAGGCTATAACTACATTAAAAGTTATGAGACAAAATCTATCACTACAGACTGCATGACAAATCTGAGTTAAGTATTGGCAATCAATTCCCATCCACTTGATGGAGCAGGAACTGAACTGACATTTCTTATGATTGGATATAATATGCAAATGTCAAATTCTTCTACCTTTCCAGCGGAAAGGCCCTGCAGATATGGGAATACCAACTTAACTTGTTCCTTATTCAGTCTATTCAACTTGGCTTCGTTGGCCAGGATTGCATTGTATATATCTTTGTGGGGCATATTTACTTTCGTGAGGAGGATTTCTCTCAGAGCACTGGCACAAACAGTTAACAATGCATTACACAAACGGGCATAGTTGATGTGATCCTGGGTAATAGGTGCATCAACATCATCTTTAAATTGACCGTCTGTGTTCTTCACCTGTAGGAAAGGGACAGACTTTAAAATAATGGAAGCTTGAAAACAATCTAAACAACAGTATCAATTAAATAAGATAATTCACAGCATAAGCATGTCTACAAGATGCCTTACTTTTCAGCTGAGTGAGATACTGTACCTAATATTATCTACCTTTCTTGTTATTTCTTCCTTGTTTGGTCTGAAAACAGTTTGTCAATTTGTGAGAATTGAATGTATATCAATGTTTAATCAATGCAAGGAAAACTGAGCTAATAGCCAAGGTAGATCACATGGCCTTATTACCAGAGGAGGTAACTTGGTTTTATTGACAGGGAAGGTCATGTGGTCTTTTTGCCTGGTGATTTGGGTTGGCTTTATTGCCAGGGAAAAACAGTACGCTGTTTGATAAAACATTTGAGTCAATTATGTCCGTAAAGTGTATATTTCTCTATTACAAATGTATGACGTAATGTTTTTCGACAAAGTAAGAAAAGTGTCTGTAATAGTGACAAGGAAAGCAAAGTAAAGTGTTTGGCCCAAGAAAAGACAATGGTCAGCAGATTCATATTGTCTTATCAACTCTAATTCAGATATAAAAAAAATGTTTGCATACTTTGCCACTCTACCACGTACTCATGTCAGTATATACAGAACACAAAATCAAAAGATTTAACTTTAGCACTTGAATAGAATATAGTTGTTGTACTTTGTCATGTGACTTACTCATCTCAGTCTGAGCTAAACTAATTCAGAACCTAATTTATTTCATTGATGTTTAGAGTGCATATATGATAATGAGCAATGTGGGTATTTGCCTCAGAAAGACATACTCACCTGATCTTCAAACCAAAACTTCAAAAACTTGTTTGACTCAATTATGTTGCGCTGTAAGTCACAGCGTACTTCTGCACTTTTTTTCAGCTGGGACACTGGGATAAGGCTGTTGACACTTTCACCATTGTATTCAGGGCACTGTATAAACTCTTCAAACTTCAGGTTATGACCCAGGTATCCAATGAGCTTGTTGAGTACCTTAGCAGTAAACTCTTGCACCTCAATACACAGCTTTGAAGATGGAGTCTTGTCTTTGATCCTTTGTCTTGTCACTCTCATGAATATGATGTAGCCCGAGAAGTACAGGGTTAATTTGTGGTAATCGTCAATTTGAAATACACCGCAGCCACAAAAGATCTGATACTTATATGTCGTCTCCGTCTTCTCTGCTGCTAATGGCCATTGAGCGACACAGGCAGCGAGAAGTCGGTGGAAAATTGGTGCTGGAAGAAATTTTCCAGTGAAGACATAGCACATGACTGATGAGCTTTCCATCTGTTCATGATGTTCTGGGAAGATAACTTCTCTGGGTGGTTTCTCATGAAGCATACATGGAGCAAAGAAGTAATTCACCTCCTGACAAACAAATGGATTAATTTATAATGGGAATATATGCCAATGATATTATTAGAATCAATGCTAGGGTTTCCACTGGCACTAAAAAAATCAAAATAAAGGGATTGCATCATCTCCTCACAAGCCTGGAGAAACTAATGTAACCGCACAATTTGAATTCATTGTCTTGGTACAAACAACAACACATTTGGATGTCATATGAAAAACATTTCAAGTAATTTAAAATCTTTTATACTGTTAACATCTAACTTCATCAGTTCTAATATGGAAAAAATTATATGCTAGTCAATCATTCTAAATATGTTTGTAGAGACTGTAACATGATTGACATTAAGATTGTCTTGGAAATTTTTATGTTTTGTCCTCGAAATATGGCACGTGTTCCTATTACTAGTCCAATGATACTTCATATGGAAATTTTCTTGTGTAATGATTCACAAACTTGGTATG
Source organism: Unio delphinus (assembly GCA_029339505.1). Lineage (NCBI taxonomy): Eukaryota > Metazoa > Mollusca > Bivalvia > Unionida > Unionidae > Unio > Unio delphinus. The sequence goes on from JAQISU010000080.1 coordinate 5,178,820, forward strand.
TGCAGGAGTTTTCATTGGCAATCACATTACTATGTTAGATTCCAAAAAGGCTGATTACAAGTTGTTTGACAAAACTTGAAGAAGAAACCAGTTTTGCTTAACACATCCTGCTTGTTGCTAGCTTTGATATAGTTCTTGAGAGAGTTGGTAATTTTGTAGAGAGTGATGTGTATTGCCTGTGTGTCTGGTGCTCTGTCATATAGTTTGACTTCGTGTGCATGTGTGCCCATATCAGTTATCAACGTTGTTGAGACCATACTTGTTTCTAAGTTCTTTTTGTGATATATGGTGTTGCTGTTGATTTTATAAAAACTCCATGATGTACCCCATACAAATGATGTACCCAATACAGATGAAAAATATTGTAACCACATGCAATGGTTTACCATTAAAAATACTGAAAAATGTAACCTCTTAAAATGGTTCACCATTAAAAATACTGAAAAATATTGTAACTTCATGGAATGGTTCGCAATACAACATAATGAAAACTAATTTCATCCTCTTGATATGGTTCACCATTAAAACGTCGTCCATGCATTGCTCAAGAAGTGCTCATCCATACCACCACACAAGTTTTAACCATTCTAAGAAGATACAATTATATTTCAGCATTTTTTATGGTGAACAATTCCAATGTGCTGCAATTCTTTCCAAGTAATATATGTTTTTTTCGAATTAAAATTGTCATCATTACATAGATTACATTAAAATAGTTATCTGCAACCTTTACCTAGATAGGTTAATAGTTTATTCCCATTAAAAGTTGTCTCCCTTGCTGTTGGTGCCACAATTTTACATAAACATCCTAATAATTTAATTTCATTGTGAGTGTGAAAAAAGAAACAAATGATATGTCATGATGTCTGAGTGTAATGTGTATTGACTTCACATTGTCTTATACAAGCACTGCACATCCTATCATGTGACCAGATTACCTGTAAGAAATGTGTCACAGAATTAGGCGAAAATTGAATTGTTTTTTTTTCCTTTCTTGAATTGCAATCTAATCTCACCATTTGTTTTCTTTCGTCGTACATGCATTACCTGGGGTGAATAAGTGATTTTCTCCAAGGTAAGCGGCGTGTAACGATTTGCTTGTGCTTGATTTTTATTTACATGAAATCCGGACCATTAGTTTCACGTGGTGCACGGCAATCTTGCTGTGCTTTCTGTTCACCTATTAGAGGGTATATAAGGCTGAATATTTATAATCAATTTGACGGGACCAAAAGTATCTTATCGTAGGAAAGATAGCCTGTCATTAATCTCCAGCCAAAGGGCTGATAACGTAGCTGATAACGTCGGCTGATAGCACATCTAATAACATCGTTGATAGCGCATTTGATAACGTCTGATAACATCGTTGATAACGCATCTGAAAACAAATCTGAAAACATCTCTGATAACGTCGGTTGATAGCATCTCTGATACCGTTTCTGATAACGTAGCTGATAAGGCATCTGATAACGCATCTGATAGCGCATCTGAGAACGTCTTTGATAACGTCTTTGATATCGTCTGATTTGTTGTGGAACATCTATGATTTGTTGCGGAACATCTCTGTATAATAGCTGAATGTGATTGATTGTGCCGTTTAATTGTGCAAACGAATTGAAGTATCTGACTGTCTGTCTGTAGAACTGTCTGTTCGTCTACATCTGTCGTGACGTGTAAATATCCGGAAAGCTAGAAGTTCGAGTGTCGGAGCTGTCAAGTTGTAAACATCCGGGGCGACATCTAGGGTATTGAGGAACCGTTGGTTCTAGTAGATGTTGTATGCTGTCTGTACGTATAACTGTGGTGGATCCGTGAAGGGCAAACGGCCGATAAAAGTATTGGTCAACCCTAGGTCTTCGGGGAAACTGGGAGGCGATTCAACCGTGGGTGAATCGTACGGTTATACAGGGTCGAGACACATATATGTGTTGAAATTGTAGTACAATTTAGTACATTGTTGTATTTACATGGTTATGCCAGGTCACAATAATATTTCAAGGGATTGCATGAATATCAATAAAAGCTAGCAACTTGATTGAATACAAGTATATGTTCGTGCTAGTTGTCGCAATCCATACGTGCGATAGTATAGTTTGTCGTTTGTGTTTATTATCGTAATTTATACTTGCGTTAATATAACTTTCGTAAAGGTTCTTTGGATCTTTGTATAGTCCAACAGATTCCTTTATATCTGTGTTTTATTTTGTATTAATATTTCATTTATTCATGTATTGTGAATGGTTGTGAGTGTAATTGTGGGTTGAACGCATGAGTTATTGTGTTGATACATCATTATTTTTCATTAATAATTTATTTCATAAATTTATATTTTCTTTCACATATTGTGTTTGTGTTGTTCATTTAATCCACCATCCTCTCGGTAACAATTCTGTTACAACCTGGTGGATATTATTTAAAATGAACCCCAAAATAGGCAATTATTTATTGAATGGAAATAAAATTGTATTCAACATTGGCAAATTAAATTTTCATATCACTAGACTCATAGTTGCAAAATATTGACATAAGTAATTACAATTTCGAATCAACACCATTCTTTTCATAATAATAATGTTTCTTACCTTAAATATTTTCAGCACGTTTTATGTTTTCAAATTTTATGGTAGGGTTTGTTTGGCAAACATATCATGTTTTCTTATGATAGAAGTGTTGTTTAATGTTGTAGAGCTTTTAGAGATTTTTAATCACTATACAAAGTCCTCATTAGTATTATTGTTAAATGCATTCGGGTATTTGTTGTGAGGCTTGACTAACATTTGAACACAACATGGCATATCATGTTTATAATAATTACAGTGAAACCAGATTGCAAACATAAGACACTGACACAATATCATTCCACATTGAAGTGTCCTGGTATGCAAAGAACGTTGTCCATATGACTTCATTTTCATAATGGGAATAATGAGTATAAGATTGTCAGAATAGGATGATAAGAATCTTGCTGGTGTGTACACATCAGTGAGGCCAGATAAGTATGTTGGACTGGTGTCCATCAGTGAAACATAGCACATAGAACAAAATTTGTGTTTGATTCTGGATTCACTGTGAAGAGCAAACACAGGAATGTAGAAGAAGGAGGAGATCATGTGAGATAGCTACAGTAGCCCATTTCACTATATTGTAATGTTACTTATTGGAATTATGTTATATATAATTTTTCTATTTTCTGCAATAGACTATATATTTTCATAAAAATGCTCCCAAAAGTATATGGAATCACTTGTTTTGAATTCATGAGATACAGGGTTTCATGTAAATATAACTTAATAATAAGGTTTAAGTTGAATATAATTTTGTAATTTATTTTAGGATAAAAAACAATTCAAAATTGCTGATAATAATATTATTTTTCCAACAGTCATGAACATTTTATTTACATGTTCATACAAATGCAACCAAAGAACACATTTTGGTTCATATACATTTAGCAATTAGATTAATTGTCTTTGAATTGCAACTTCTTTATATTATCAAATAATTGCTCTAATTATAGCTTGGAGACTATGTATTCATAAAGTCACACTAGATATTACAGATATTATAGCTTGGAGACTATGTATTCATAAAGTCACACTAGATATTACAGATATTATAGCTTGGAGACTATGTATTCATAAAGTCACACTAGATATTACAGATATTATAGCTTGGAGACTATGTATTCATAAAGTCACACTAGATATTACAGATATTATAGCTTGGAGACTATGTATTCATAAAGTCACACTAGATATTACATATATTCGCCACTTGCTGCTTCAGTAAGATTTGACAATGGTTTATTGTTTCAATTCTACACGTACGTGAGATCCCGAATCTTGACTGACATGCATATCCTGTATTAAAATAAACTTATGTTGTTTCTTTGCAAAAAGATGATAGAATCTTTCATCTTTTTGTATCATCAAAGAAATGAAATAATTTGTAAACATATTGATATCAAATTAATCATTAAAATAATGACTTTTACAAACATGTATACAACTTGTCTTAAGTTTTAATTTTACCATGTGCAGGTGTTTGTATAGTTGGTATCTTAATAATATTAAAAGAACTATTCAAGCACTTTGCTTAAGTTTTGCAATAGAAGGTGCAATGACATTTTCAATTTGTATATGTCCGATTAAGTCCTGTACTCACTTAATTGTTTGCTTGCACAATGTATAATACCCATAAGATTTATTCATTTACTCGTTTTGGTTGGGAAAATATATTATATTTATCTGGACTTTAAATAAATGTTAATTTAGGATGAATGCATATTAATTTGAGAAGAAGGGGGTGGTGGTGGTGATTGCACCCGATTTAGAAATAAATACTCCCACAATGCTACTTAGTACAACCTTGAATCGACATGTACAACATTACCTACTTAGTACAACCTTGAATCGACATGTACAACATTACCTACTTAGTACAACCTTGAATCGGCATGCTCAGCATTACCTACTTAGTACAACCTTGAATCGACATGTACAACATTACCTACTTAGTACAACCTTCAATCGACATGTTCAACATTACCTACTTAGTACAACGTTGAATCGACATGTACAACATTACTTACTTAGTACAACCTTGAATCGACATGTACAACATTACTTACTTAGTACAACCTTGAATCGACATGTTCAACATTACCTACTTAGTACAACCTTGAATCGACATGTACAATATTACCTACTTAGTGCAACCTTGAAAATCAAAAGGTTCAACATTACCTACTTAGTGCAAAAGATTGCATTCTTCATGGAAATTATGTTTTTTTAGCTAACAAAACTAATTCATATGCCTCTAACTGAAATGAATGGCTATATAGTTTGCTCTCAAAATGCACATAATCTTGTGATAATCTATTTCTGAAGGCACCTGGTATAAAATTTGATGCATTAATATTCACATTGTCCTATGACGGGATGAAATAGGTTCAATTTCATTTCATTCGTAACAGCTGAACTTAAAGTTCATTTCCCAATGGTATAACTAACAACTGTAAATGGTAAGTGTTTCTCGCGCATTGACATGTGTTTCATTTTCAATAAAATTTGCAACTTTAGATTGAGTTACAAATGAATAAACAGCTCTGTTAAGGATGATATAAATGGAAGAATAAGACGAAAATAAGTAAAAAGAAAAAGAAAAATAAATAACTTGTACAGAACTGTAACGTGGGCATATTTATACCCTATTATAACAAGTGACAAGGTACAAGAAAAATCCAAGGAAAAAAGTCCATCATCTGGTTACAGTACAACATACTGTGACATTCTGGAGAAGGGAGCATAAGTTTTCCTTTAATTACACCAGATTCAATTGTTGAAATCACAAAGGAGATTTAGTACAGGAGGAACGTCTTGAAAAGGTTTCATTTGTAAAGGGGAGATGGGCTCAAAACCCAAAGATTTTTAATGTGTGCCCCCCTTTTTAATCCAGCTGTGGAACAGGAACTCTGAATCTGGGATGTTGCTTGGACGGGGACTGCATGGCATATTGGCAGTCAAGATGATTGCAATTCTTGGCTGGTTTCAGCTGTCCATGCACTGGTTTAGTTGGTCTGTCAAATCCTTTGAAGTAACAGAGGACATGCGCCCTATGAGGAGAATCTCTGCTTTCAGATAGCAGCTATCACAAGGTACTTACTGTGCTCCATCCTGCAAATGTGGAAAAGCTGTGACTATAAACCCATTGATAAACTTAAATGCTTAGATAGTCTGGCCAATCCTTAGAAGAAACAGTGCCAGGCATCTGATAACAGAGATTCATCCCTGAGCATTTCGGAAATGGAATAGGTTGGCATGCAAGACAATTATAACACAGTATCTAGCTTTAGGTCTATGTTTAAGGCTGGCTTAGGTTCCAGTGGAATATACCAATGAGGACCTCTCCAGCAAGTGTTTCTTTTAAGTGGACAGAAAGTGGTGTGAATATTAACAGTATATATGACAATACAGACATTTCAAAGGTCCACATCACTTCCTCATCTACTGCCCTTATCAAAGGTTGCGAGGATACATGGGACATGAAGGGAGAAGCTACAATCTTTGGTTTGTTCTAAGATGTACTTGTGATAATAAATGAGGTCTGGAAGGACGACCTTATATGTGATTGCTTCTGGGAGGCAGGACATTATAACCCAATGTATGGCTGTTGCTAGGAAAACTTGGGAGTGAAGATGACTTCCATTTATGTTCCCTTTTGTAAAAGACTAAGTGGCCGTCCCTAGTGGCAGACCTGGCAGGTGGGTAAGATCAAGTACTAATAATCCTGAGGTGTTGTACGAAAGTCTTTCCCCTTCCTTCTGATCTCTGCAACTGCAACAGAGACCTTCAAAGAAGGAGCAAAGGCTCTGAAATCTATGTATGCTTACAGAGATTGGAATAATCGCTTCCCTCCGGGAGAAGGTTACTTATCCCATTAGGATTTATTGGGATTTGGGATACTAACCCATTCCCAGACCTGCCAACATTGAAGAAATCAAAATCAGGAAAATCACCATTAAACATTAGGAGGCACGGTACAAAATCAGGAGGTAGAAGTATAAGTGTATATATCACGAAAAAATGTATATTCTTGTTATTTCAGTCCACTGTATGTTCCAGAAACAGCAGTTCTGCAATTCACAGTCAACAACCTGCACATCCATGTCTTCACTGCAACAGACTATTCCGGGCCCGGATCGGACTGATCAGCCATCTGCGGACCCACCCTCAATGAATCGATGACATTGAATGGTCCTCATCGACATCGATGGACAAACATCATCATCATGTTGCAGACTTGCATTCTGTAAACGCTCATCATTTATTTGTCCCTGGATGCGAAATTCGCCAACAAGAATAGCTTTTAGGGTTGATGCTGACAAGTTGACTCTTTGACTAGTTCTGTTTTTCTGACCCACTGATGATCTGCTCTTTCCATATTCAATTCTGCGTCCAATAGATAGGTTTGGTTAAGTCTAAACTCTATGGAGATTATCAGTGTTGATTCCTTCCATTTGGCTGGAGAAAAAGGCCAGGTCCTTAAATGAGGCTACAGATTGTTTAGCCACATCTGCAATGCTTGAATGAATGAGAAAGTCATCCTTTAATGGAAATTGTTCCTTCATGTATGACAATGATTTGATCAGAAATGCCATTCAGTGCATCCCTGTCTGTAACTGTGCTTCAGAATTCATCTTCTCTAGAAGTTTGCTGCCTCACCCAAGTACAAGTCCTGAGAACGAATGTACAAACTTTCATATTTTACATCAACTGTTGTGATGTCGGTCTTGTTAGCAATGTACTATGGTTTAATAACAATCGAAAGGAATTATCTGTACATGGATAGTAGGATGTACCTGGTCTTGCGAATTTAGGGCTTGAAATTGAAAATTGCAGAATTTGAAAATTCTTGAAATCCCGCACTCTTTTATCACTCGTTTCCAGGTAATAATAAATATCCAGGAAAAGCTCATCAATCCGCACAGGAAGCTGATAAAAACCGGAAATGAAGCAGGACATGGTAAAGTACTAAGAACCATAGCAGACAAAGAAAAACCAAATACAGAAACACATCAATGGAGAATGAAATTTTTGTTTTAGAAAATATGGATTGTTTTTTTCTTGATTAGCTGACAAATCGGGAGTTTTTCTTAAAAATAGGGGAATCGGGAAATAACTCCAAAAATCGGGTTTCTTATGATTTTTTCAGTAGGGCTGGCAGGTTTGCAATCCACTTATCAATCATGGCATATATACCACGAATCCAAATCCTTAACAGAACTCATCCGAAGCCAAGGAGATATGGGAATTACCACAATCCCTATTCCTGAATCAAGGGGCTTCAATCAATGGTGACTTGTACTCGTACACCGGTGATTGGTCAACGATCATCTTACTCATATCGTGTTGACCTGTATCATAACTCTTTCACCATGTGACTCAATTCTCTTGACAACAACCGATTGTATGTACCTAAGGAGTGCTGATATTTCCTCATGATGAATTATGGCTACCTCATGCGGGAAAAGGTTATAATCCACTTTAATCCAACACTGAGATGTGGATGAGTAGAGGATGATGCTCCGCCTTTACGGTGTGTGTACATGTGAGACTCACCCCTGCCAGACAAACTGAGGTTGGGTGATACTGCTCCTTCATGGATGTTCTGACTCAGTCTTAACTTGTACTTTATGTGGCTCTGAATAGACTTTTCTGATCCTATACTGAGAACCAATAGTCTCAGCAATGCAAAAGAAAATTCTGAGAAATAAACATATGTATACCACAGTTAATTTATGGATCACAATTAGCTTTCATAATATAAAGTAGAAATGCATAAATGCACTATATCCTCGACTTTCTACGAAAAGTCGGGAGGTTACATAGATTTCTGAAACGCTTAATTACGCATATTTAGACCCAAATATTTGCACTGCAACAAAGAGAATCACCGATGCAGGAGTCCTCCATATGATGAAAATAAAATTATGCAACGTTTGCCAACTGAAAAGCAGCGATTGTCACCAGAATATATTTAAAATAATACTAAGTTTGGAAAACGGGATACTTCCACTATGTTTCCACGCCTCGAAATATGGCGGCCTATTCTTCACATGGCTTTGAAAAGATGTAATGTTTATGCATCAGGCTATAGAAATGAAATACATTACTTAGGACTCTTTCTGACATTTCAGCCAAAGCGTGAACTATCAACCAAACCAACATGTAATCCAATGTTTACATAAATGACGTATCGTTGTGCAGAATTATCAATAACGCTGAATAGGCTAACACGGTTGTACATGTCAGTGTTATAAGGAATGTGGAAATAACATTCAATGGCACCCAACAGTTTTTCTAATCTGCCAAGTTCATCATTGTCTGGGATGGGACTGCAACTTTTGCTTACGGCACTCCTAGTTTTACCAACTGATTGAATTTGTCTCAGCTTTACAATCTTTAATCTACCATGTAAATCTCAAACCACTTACAATGTTTTATCTACCATGTACATTTCAAAATCCTTTATTGTTTTAAAACTATGATAATTGTTTTCTTCCATTTAGAAAAAAATAGATGAAGTCATATGAGAAGTACCGCAATAACCCATCTCTTAGATGAGTTTAAATCACAAACACAAGATCCTATAATGGACTGATGTGCTTAAATCACAGATCCATGATCCTATAATAGACTGATGAGCTTAAATCACAGACCCATGATCCTATAATGGACTGATGTGTATGTGTTAATTATTGGTGCTGGTATGGTCATCACATGCTATTTTGACTGGTACTCATGTTACAGTTAAACAACATATAAGGTTTAAATAAATCTGTGAGTCCTAAACTATGAGTGCATAATACTTGTTTATATTTTTGGCATCCAACATCTTTCTTCTTGTTTTTATTTGGTATGTTTACTGTAATGACACAATGTGCTGTTTATCTAACCCTGTTCTATTTAGTGTTGTATCTTTTTATTTTCTATGCATCACGACCTGTTGATCCATTTAATGCTGATATGAGTTAGTCAATAAGACAATCCATGCATGCTTTATATCAAATTTTGTACATTGTGTTGTGGACTCGTTACCTGGATGAATATCCATTATTTATAATTAACAGACCTTGATTTCCGATGCATCATCGATGTACAATTTTGGCTTGGCGATGATGTTCAGCTCTTCCATGAGCAGCAAAATGTGCTCTTTGTTGTCATGGAGATCTGCATTCTTATCTTTTGTCCAGAGAGCATCTTGAAATGAGAAGAAAATAACCGTTACACAAAGAATACAACTAATTTTATCACAAATATTCAGTATGTGATATAAATGTGAAGTATAAAAAAGTCTGTCAGCAGAACAGCAAATGTAATCTTTCTGATCAGATATATAATTAAAAGGCAGTATGATCTAGTAATTTCATTTGCCAGTCTAGCAGTATGATCTAGTAATTTCATTTGTCAGTCCAGCAGTATGATCTAGTAATTTCATTTGTCAGTCCAGCAGTATGATCTAGTAATTTCATTTGTCAGTCCAGCAGTATGATCTAGTAATTTTATTTGTCAGTCTTACAAGCAGCAAACAATAAAGCTTCCAAGAAAATGAAAATTAAAAAGTCAATGATGCGAAATCGAAGCATGTAACTGACCGAGAAATTTTCTAATTGGGTTAACTTATTTTTGTTACATTATCCTGTTATTGACCTTATCTTGTGTTGTTAGTGGTTTTTTAAAATTAGTATATATGTTGTTTGTTTGTTTGTTTGTTTGATTAGGATTTTTAACGTAGCTTTAACAATTTTTCAGTCATATCGCTACGATGTCTGCAATGAGGCAGTTTATAGTGATGTCTACCACTGGGGCATCATGCCGCAGACATATAGCATGATGTCCCACCCAGTCACATTATCCTGACACCAGGCCGACCAGTCCTAACACTAACCTCTTAATGCTGAACGTCAAGCGAGGCAGCTGTTAGTACCATTTTTTTAAGTCTTTGGTATGACTCGGCCAGGGATCGAACCCATGACCTCCCGCTTCCGCGGCGGACGCTCTAACCACTAGGCCACCGGAGCGGTTATATATGTTGTGTTTACCCACGTGAATAATTCCTTGAGGTAACACCCTTTCTGCTGCTCTTTAAGTTTGAGTTCAGATAAATAATTTAAATTAAGAATTATTATAATGTCACTTAATCCCAAACGTGAATTAGTAAATGAATTTTAAAAATGTATAGAAGAAGCGAGAGAGAATCGTATAAATGAAATAATATGACGAGATAAAAAAAAATTATAAACCAGATTTGAATAAAGATAATTGGATTATATAGATGCTGATGACAATTTTAGAAATACTTGACAATTATCCGAAGATTTTTATCAAGACCTATGGGTATCTTGATCTTGGATCACGCAAATGCATTGCCATAAATCCGTGTAGGGCAGCTTGTGCATATCAAAAGAAGTTTTTAAATTTGATTATATCTATATGTCCCCTGAACACCAAGTCTGATGAATATTCTGCAGAGTAGGTGTAAAAACGTCATTAAACAGAGCTCAAAATATTACAGTTATCTCTGAACACTTTGGGAATTTGTGTATATTGCTGAGTAACATAAATGACGCATGTATTTTTATGTCTGGCTTGAGAATATATCCAAGCTGGATTTGATTGTTTTCCAAGCATTACATCATCGTAGACCATAGAGTTCAGTTACTCACGGAGCTTCATCAATATCGGTGATGAAATTAATAATATCATCACCTTCTTAATTTAATAATCTTGTGTTCTCAATAAAATCTATAAGAACATCGTAGCATCGTTGATCATCTACAGATGATGCCACTAAATATAATAGGTCCCAATTTAGCCATTTCATTATTAAATTAATAATTAATTGAATTTTACCACACCCAGATGGAGCTATTCATATTATTCAGATATATGTTGGGAGTGCTGGATGATATTTGACTTGTTTTCAAGTCGCTGAGAAATCATTGATGTCCGCAATAAACAATAAAAACAAAAAATAAAATGGGTGCACTTACAGGCAAGTGTGTAGAATGTGGAACAAGAAATACAAATTTATTTCATCCTTGACGGATGACAAGGATGGTGATATGACTGCAGCATTAGGAAAATTACCAGGAACTCCCTGGTATAAATAACCAGGACACAAAAAACATCTTCCTGGATATAATATTGTGGTCCTGGAAACTGACTTGATATCGAAAATGATAAACGAGATCAACCAAGACCTGGAGAGTATCCAGACATTGCAATTGATCAAGCATACTACATTCATGATGTATCATGTATGAAAAAGATTTACAACAATACTAAATTGCAGACGTGAAGTTGATTCCCTCATTGAATTCCATACAAGAAAATAAATCTTTCAAAGAATCATTAGTTAATTGGTTGATAAGATCTGCGATGAAATGTAAACTAGTACTAGGGGATGGTAATTAATCAACTGACAATTATTAGAATGGAATCGGTTTAGTAGTGCCCAATACCCATCAAAATAATAATGATACAAAATTTTGATCAAAATTAGTAAATGAATAATAAAAGAAATACCAACTACATATCGGGGGGAACATAACAACATAAGAACATGTTTTCTTTTTTCAAAAATAAGGGTGGGGCCTTTGTCTGGTGCCTCGATAAAAAGAAGTACAGCAAATATGTCAGTAGAGTAACACTAAGTAGTTCATTATACTAAATAGGTGATAGTTTAGCGACTAATTCAAAGAGACCAATGACAAATCAACCTGAGTTTTTTCTTCTTCAGGTTCCACTTCAAATGTTACTTTATTGATTTGCTACAACATCACTAACAAAATCCAGAAGAAGCCAGGAGTGGATAACACCATGATATTGTAATAGCAATTGTAATGCTGCTAACACTGAGAACCTCTATATAATGGCAACCTCAGTGCAATATGTAAAGGATTTATTAAGCATTGACTATAATACATGTACTTGTCCAGACATTATTGTTTATATTCCAATGAAGGTGATTTTTGTAATGGCAAATCTTAATATCAGCAACTGCGTGACTTTAAAAAAAAAATAATTAATGGCTCTATTTATGTTTCAATGAAAACTCAGAATATGAGTATGTCAGCATCATGACCGGATCTAAGATTGATTACTTTACTATTGTTTCATGTTAATGAGTTCGTCATTGATAGGTTTTCGTCATCGACATATTATTTTCGTTGCAGCGTCATCATTATATTCTGGTTCTCTAAGACCGGTCATTTTGTTACTAGTCATATTGAGAGAACCAGTCATTTTTGCTATTTTTACAGTTGCTCTAGCGGTTCGTTCTATCATAGGAAGAAGACCTTCAATAGCTTCTGGAACTCTAGCGGTTTGTTCTAACATAGGAAGTAGACCATCAATAGCTTCTGGAACTCTTCTGCAGCAGCAGAGGAGGCGAATCAGACAACTTTTTTAAACAAGTTTTCAATGGATTAGGGCTTAAAACCCAATCAAAACGGCTACAAATCAATGAAATCAGTCCAAAAATAATGAAAATCAATGAAATCAGTCAAAAAAAAATAATGAAAAAATCAATGAAATCAAAAAAAAGAAAGCCCCCCTTTGCCAAATGGAGACTTAGTCATTTTTGTCCGAAAACATGATCCTGCAGGGTTTTCAAAATGAGTAAAAACTCTTCAACCGAATATTTTATCAAGTCCGATAAGATATCGTGTCCTCGGGTCTGCTAAATTTATTGTTACAAATCCGCGTGGTTTTGACTGAGCGTGACTAAAGAAATTTCTAAATTGATTATGATTCATATCACCGCTGCACCAAGTCTGATGAATATTTCGTAATGTATGAGTATCAACTCCGTTAAATACACACAACACATTGCAATTATCGCGAATCACTTTTGGTATTTGTGTGTACCGTTGAGTGACATATATCACGTCGGTGTTTTTATGCCTGCCTCGGGAAAAGATTCTAGCAGGATTTTTTTGATTATCTAACATGATATCGTCATACACGATTAAATTGTTAATACTTCCATCGATGTCTTCCACGGAAGGGGCTTCATCAATATCAGTAATAAATTCAATAAAATCATCGTCGATTTCAAATTCTTTTGCTTTCTCGTTAAAATCTTTTAACACTTTATAGCATCGCTGATCGTCTACACTCGGGGCTATTAAATACAATTTGTCCCGTTTCATCCATCTTGTTATCAAATTAAGTAACAATTGTGTTTTGCCACATCCAGATGGTCCGATTATAATCATTCTAATTGAATTCGGTAACATTTCATGGTGTTTAATATGTTCCCGTCGTCCGGTAGCTGAATAATCAATTACATTCATGATGTTATATATACAATATGGATCTATATTGTGTGAAGTGTAAGGCGCGTACTGGCACAGATGACTTGACAACGATTACAACTAAAAATAACCGATCAGCGCTTTCTGGTAAATGCGTACAGTGTAGTACAAAGAAATTTAGATTTGTTCCCTTTGATAAATCAAAGGGATTTTAAAAAAAAACATGGGGTTATATCGCTCCCAAATTGGCAAAATTCCCTGGAACCCCATGGGAAAAATACCCTGGAGAAAAACACCTTCCAGGATATAGCTACTGTGGACCGGGAACCAGACTTGATATCAGACTCAATAATCATAACCAACCCAACCCCGGTGAAGAACCAATAAACGCCATTGATAAGGCCTGTCACCTTCATGATGTCTTTTATAAAAGCAGTAATCTGCAGCACAGGCATCTAGCAGATGTAAAATTAATTCATGCGTTAAATGCTATTCCTGATAAATCTTTCAAAGAAAAATTGGCTTCATAAAATCGGCTATGAAAAGTAAATTGATGTTAGGTGCCTGTAATTAATAACAACATGGAATCTATTTATTATTCCCCAAGAGGATACTGGAGGGGTAAATCAGCAGTCCATAAACTCGCTAGCGCTGCAAAAGTGAAAAAAAAAAACACTGCGGCTCATTGGTTATCTAAACAGGCACTATGGCAGATTTATCTACCACCGCCTAAACAAATTAATTTCTCGCATTTTGATGTGAACTTCCCTAATGAAGTTCATCAGGCTGATATATTATTTCTGCCTCATGATAACGGTTACAAATACGCTCTAACCAGAAAATATTATTGCAAGTCGATACAAAGAAGCAGAACCGTTAAAAACAAAATCGGCCACTGAAGTCGCTTCTGCATTTGGAAGGATTTATCGAAGGGGTCATCTGCACTGGCCAAATCTATTACAAATTGATCCAGCAAAGAAATTTCAGGGTGCAGTGTTATCTACAATGAAATATCACAATGTCACAATACGACGAGGACATACTGCGCTACATCGTGATCAGGCAATTGTAGAACGATTTAATCGGACGATTGCTGAGCGGTTATTTGGATATCAATACGCAAAAGAATTTATACAAGAAAAAAGATCCCGTGAATGGGTTAAAAGATTACCAGCTGTGATTACCGCACTGAATAATGAGATTACTAGAACAATTAATTTGAAACCTATCAACGCGATTAAAAAGAAGTCTATACCTGAAAAACCACAAAAAGATTTCAAAGAACCAATTCTTGGTAATAATGTCATTGTGAGGTATTTATACGAACCAGGAGAGCTTGAAGGGGGCAGAAAAAGGGCTACTGATCCTATTTGGAGTGTTACTGCACACAAGATATCTAGTGTAACACGATCTACGGGTAGACCTCCAATCTATAAACTGGATTCAACTGCCCCTCAACGAGGATTTACTAGACAACAATTACAAGTGATACCCGAGGATACTCAATTACCACCACGGGGTCTTAACTAGCGCCGTTGCGTCTGTTGCACTCAAGACAAGTTAACATCACATTGTTTCTGACATGACCGAGATTGTTATTTTTTCTGTCAACGGTAAATTGGCGAGGATCTTTATCCGAATACTGCCATCGTATTATACAATTGCAACTTGCGCAGTGATTATTCTGTTGTTTCTTCAAAGTGATTATTAATTTAGCATCAATATCAAATTCTCGTTGTTTTTTTTTTTGTCTTGTTGATTGTAACCGGAGAGTATTTTATCAATAATTTTAACATCAATATCATCCATTGTTGTGTCATTATCATCTAAAACAATTCTTCAAAGTTGATTTTTTTTCGAACTCTGGATACTGCAAGATAGACTAAATTTGACCATTCGATGCGATTATCTACCATCCAAACAATTGTATCCGATATTGTTTGCCCCTGTGAAGAATGTATTGTTCCTGCGTATCCTAGCGTCCATGGGGATTTATTAGCACGCAATGCATCTTCAACGACATTAATATCAACCAGCACAATATCATTTAATACCAGAATTTGTTTTTCACTTTGTCCTGGAATATCAACTTCAATGTTCTGTTTTCGTGTATCCGAAGGCCTATAACAAAGAGGCACTGGAAGTGTTGCAAATCTTTTTTTATGCAATTCAAATAATTTCATCTGACGTGTGTCTCTGACTATTTTTCTACTTGCATCAAATCATTTGGTCTCCACGCTTCCCAAAACTCATTCGTTCGAGTTTCTGAAATTATTTCACGGGCTTTTTCACACTGGATTCTATCCGGTTGTAATCTAATTAGTTTCTTCAATTCTTTTAAATCATTATCAAGTGATCTATGATCGGTATAAATTTTTTCATAATAGTCTACAAAACCCTTTAGCCATTCATGTGGGGATGCACCGACAAATGGTGGTGGTTGGCCGTGATCACCGCACATAACGATTTTTGTATTTTTCAATAACAACCACTCAAGAAATATTTGTAATACATCTTCTGACACTGTGTCTATTTCATCCCAAATGATAATTTCAGGAATAAATTTCTCTCCCATACGCTCAGGAGTCCATTTATCTCCCTTCCATCGGAAAAAGCTGTGATAGGTACAGGCATTTACCCCTCTCTGTATCATTTCTCTTGCAAGTCTGTGTGTTGGTGTTAGTACAATTATATTTGATTTGGAAACGCTAGCGTTTCTACGAAATAACTCAATTGCCCGGGTTGTTTTTCCTGACCCACCACAGCCGTTTAAATAAACTGTTTTATATCTACAGATTGGATCAGATATCGGTGGTGCATTAGAAAATTCTGAACACTGATTGCTTTCTAAATAATTATTTTCAACTGTAACATCTGCTGATTGAATATAATCATGAAGCTTTTCTCGCTTAATTCTCCATGACCCCCATTTCTCGTTACCAGTAGCCTTGCTACCGTTTATGAATTCAGCCATTTTGCTATTTATGTAAAATGAATCAGTGGCAACTCTAACTGCAGTGTTAGGAAATCTATTTAACATCGAAAACAGATTAATAGAAGCATAACCGAGCATAGAAGCTCTTAAGTGTGTGTATTGGGGATTGTATCCATCATTGTAAGTAACAATTGTACCCAATTTGGTTCCATCGGACAGAAATGCGTCTTTACGATTGACATATAGGCCCTTATTCGTTAGAGCCGCGATTACAAAATTGTATTCAGCATTGTCTATAATTAATCGTGAAGAATATCTTGTATTATCGTATTTACCACCCTGGGTAAATTTACCGATTATTCTTCGTCCAAGATCTTTTGCTTCATTGTTTCTGATTTCAAATAACTGTTTGGACCAATCCATGATTTTTTGTTTATTAAATTCAGGAAACAGTTTTCGCTGTTCGCTAATTATTTTTTCTATATCAGGTTGTGGTAACCAGACTGATTTCTGTGCTCAATAGGATATAATCGCTTCACTGACAATTAATGATTTTAACATCCCACAATCAATCATATACCGTAATAACACTATTGGCATCCAGTGTTTTCAGCCATGTGTCTACCAATCCAAAGATAACTACACGGATGAAGTCCTTCAGCCATTTCAAATGATAATACACGAGCGAATCCGGTTAAATCAAAATCAGGCAGTGGTCCATTAATAGCAACACAGGTCATTTCGTGTGTGGGGTGTCCAAATCGTTTAAAATATTTCTCGCATTCTCCATATCCAAGAAAACTTCCTGGATAACACGCAATCATATCAACGGAAATAACAGTTTCAGGGTCGTATTTTGTATTCCATAACCTTCCATGGCTGTATTCAAGACAGGACAATCTAACATCTGATAAAAACTCACTTCTTGTTGGTTTCCACGCGTTTTTCTTTCTAGCAAAATGTGATGCAATTGATGGTAGTGGAAAACAGTTTGCTAATAATTGATCGTTGTCTCCCCCCTCCAGTGAAAACTCACTAGCTAGTTTTTTCATTTGATTATGCAGTTCTTCAGTACGATACAATTCTTACAAACTGATCAAATCTACATTCTTCGTCTGAAGTACTATGAAATAGCCACATTGACACAGGGTCTTCTTTACTCAAATGGTAAATAGCATTAAATAATGTCTGCTCTGAAAAAAACTCTTCTGTTCCAAACAGAGTTTGGGGGATATATTTTACAGTTCTATCCCGTGGGAAAATTGTTACTGCAGATGACCATGCGTGTTCGTTATGATCAATAATTTCAATTGGAGCTCCCTGTGATTTATATTTCGATTCGTATAATACTTCACCGGTTATTGTCGTTACTGATATTGGAAATCTTAATGATTTTTCTAGTTTAATTATATCCTGAATTGTTGCCCCATTCTCTTTTACCGTTAATTCCCATTCGGTTATTTTTTTTCGTCTTAGATCAGTCAATTTATTTCCCCGGGACGCATTTGTGAAGTGTTCCATTATTCGTTCTGCTACACAATTGAGCCCTGTCGAATATTTCATGGGTGCTAGTTTTGCAATATCAGGTTTTTCATTGAGCGGATATATCCCGTAAACAACTGCTGTTACAGGATAAGATCTTTCGTAGTATGGTTTATCAATTCCAGTCAAAATTCCTGGTTTGGAATCTTGATTCACGGTGACAGTTTTTTTGTCCCTGAGAATGGGTTCAAATTTATCCCTAATGATCCATTTTCCATCATCACGGATAAGGAATTTTATTCGAAAAAAATGCCTTTTTTCCCCAAGACGTGAAATTTTCACTGCTGCTTTTTCATCATTCATGGTAGCGTCAACAACACCATCAATTCGAAATGTTGACCAACAATAAGATGCTCCATCACGCTCCATCACGCTTGAATTCATTAAAATAGTCTCTGATTTTACTAATCATGGCTTTATCAAGAATTTTATTCTTTGGTGTATTAGAAACTATATCAAGATTGAATTTAGCATTTTTCCAGGGTAATCTCTTGTTACGTTTTTTTGGTTTATCGAGATTAAATTTAGGATTAATTTTCAATAATCTCTTAAACTCCTTCATGTTTCTGTCTATTAAACGTTTTTTTTGGTTTATCGAGATTAAATTTAGGATTAATTTTCAATAATCTCTTAAACTCCTTCATGTTTCCGTCTCTTGGACGTTTTTTTTGTTTTATCGAGATTAAATTTAGGATTAATTTTCATTAATCTCTTAAACTCCTTCATGCTTTCGTCTCTTGGACGTTTTTTTGGTTTATCGAGATTAATTTTCAATAATCTCTTGTTACGTTTTTTGAGTTTATCGAGATTAAATTTAGGATTAATTTTCAATAATCTCTTAAACTCCTTCATGTTTCTGTCTATTAAACGTTTTTTTTTGGTTTATCGAGATTAAATTTAGGATTAATTTTCAATAATCTCTTAAACTCCTTTATGTTTCCGTCTCTTGGACGTTTTTTTTTTGTTTTATCGAGATTAAATTTAGGATTAATTTTCAATAATCTCTTAAACTCCTTCATGCTTTCGTCTCTTGGACGTTTTTTTTTGGTTTATCGAGATTAATTTTCAATAATCTCTTGTTACGTTTTTGGAGTTTATCGAGATTAAATTTAGGATTAATTTTCAATAATCTCTTAAACTCCTTCATGTTTCCGTCTCTTGGACGTTTTTTTGGTTTATCGAGATTAAATTTAGGATTAATTTTCAATAATCTCTTAAACTCCTTCATGTTTCTGTCTATTAAACGTTTTTTTTGGTTTATCGAGATTAAGTTTAGGATTAATTTTCAATAATCTCTTAAACTCCTTCATGTTTCCGTCTCTTGGACGTTTTTTTTTTGTTTTATCGAGATTAAATTTAGGATTAATTTTCAATAATCTCTTAAACTCCTTCATGCTTTCGTCTCTTGGACGTTTTTTTTGGTTTATCGAGATTAATTTTCAATAATCTCTTGTTATGTTTTTTTAGGTTATCGAGATTAAATTTAGGATTAATTTTCAATAATCTCTGAAACTCCTTCATGTTTCCGTCTCTTGGACGTTTTTTTGGTTTATCGAGATCAAATTTAGGATTAATTTTCAATAATCTCTTAAACTCCTTATCAGTATTGAATTGAGCATTTTTCAAGGGTGTTATTTTCAACACCCTCATGCTATACTAAAAACAAGTATTTAAATGAAAGATTTATGTATAATGAATCACTGCAAATGGCTCATGATTGGATCAGTAACCCCGTGTAACAAATCATGCAGAAATGAGTTCTGTAGGTATCATATGCAAAGTTTTCGACGTGGAAGCCTTGGTCCGTTATCCTGTATTCGATGTGGGATTGGGGTCAGGGGGAAATCGCAGTTATGTATTGCTTGTGGTGGAAAGCGATACAGGGAATTGAAGCGATATTATGATAACAGAATCAAAATGGAAAATCAATCAGAAATTATGACCCTGAAAAAGTCCTTGACCCTGACAACGTCAAGGATAAAATCATAAGAACTCCCCAAGACTATATTGAAAGATTCTCCAGTGATGTAATCATTAGACCAAACAATGAATTAGACAAACAATAGTATAGTATACGAATGAAACAAGAATTCAGACAGCATCCTGTGAGTACAAATTATGAAGCAACCAGTGATGGTGTTTTAAGAAACCGTAGACTGAAGAAACCGGTCGGTTTTGTGACTAATCAAGGGTATTTGTTGTTTACTGTTGGAAAGAAGAAATATTTCAATCATCGTTTCATATTTGAATGTTTCAATGGATTGATCGAGGATGGTCTTGTTATTGATCGCAAGGATTCTAATCCAAAGAATAACAAATTGGATAATTTAGAAGCTATCACACAGAGTGAGAATTTGAAACGAGGAAGGACTGGCACTTGCAAAACAGTTGGGAAGAGACCTGTGACATCTTTGAATACAACAACTAACGAAGAGAAAATACTTCAATCAATGAATGAAGCCGGAAAATATTTCAATATTTGTTCACCTTCTGTACAAAACGTTGCAAGGGGGATTTATCGATCGGCTATTTCAAAAAAGACCGGACAGAAAATTAAATTTAGTTATGTCTAATGCGTCGTATTTTTCAATTAGAAATATGACATTGTTATAGAATAATGAATTCTGAAAATATGAGTAGCATCATAGTTGAAATTTTAAAATTGAAAAGTCATAATATTGAACTATCAGATGGTTTGGATCCTGATCAAATCAAGTCAGATTTTCAGGATATAGATTACGGGGTTAGCTCTAACAAGTATATGCTACCAAAGAAGTATGCGCTCATCAAAAGAATTCAGAATTCTATTAGAGACTCTCTTGCATTTTCCAGTGACATCAGTGTGTTTGTTCCGTTATATACTATCGTAGAACGAATACGAAAAGAATTGGGTAACGAATACGAATTGAAAAAAGAAGTCAACTCTAAAATTAGAAACCTACGGGCCTTAATTCAAGAAAATGAACAATTTTGATTGCCCGACCATTTATCATTTTTTGATTGTGACCGACCATTTATCATTTTTTGATTGAAATCGACCCTCAAAGAGATTTTCATTTTTTTAGCCGACCTTCAAGGGGGATGTCAAAAATCAGTGAATAAATCGATGGATGATATGTCAGATTGATCAATGAAAAAATGGGGAAAGTGACAGTATTATTAATTTTATATACAATTATGTGACTTTCCCCATCATTGATAGAAGGTGTCTCACGATGAAATAACACTTCCGTGACCGTGTTAAAACAGTGAAAATATTTCATACTGAATAAAATATTGATGGACGATATGTCAGATTGATCAAAATAGAATGGAGCAAGTCACATGATTATTTATTTTCTATAACAAATATGTGACTTGCTCCATCATTGATAGAAGCTGTTTTATGATGAAATAACACTTCCATGACTGTGTTAAAAATCACCCGACATGTCATTGATGTCAAAAAAGTGGAAAAAGTGTGGTATTAATTGTTTAACAATTGAAAAATTGTTTGCAATTTCAAATAATGGTCAATGAAGTATTAACGACCCGATTGGCTCGTGAACGATTAGATGCAATTAAGAGATTTGTACCAATTCGTGACTCTGTAAGGAATAAACTGCAACAACGACAGAGTTTACAAACTGATTTTGTTGCGGGATCTGAAGAATTGTTTAAACCAGTAACCACAGCAACGAAAAATGGAATCAAAAAGAACAGTAGATGATTTACGCGTGAGATTTAACGATGAAGGGTTAGCAGAAATTGATAAGACTGAGCCAACATAAATTCCTGCGCTTGTTGTTACGACTTATGAAAACAGAAAAAAATGGTTGAAACCAGAACATCATAAATATGTTAAGAATTTCACTCATGGGGCTGATATATTCTACAAAATCAAAACTAAAGAAAGTCAGATTAAGACAGATAGTGCATCATACATTGAATATATCAATGCGGTGGGTATAGTGTATAATCAATATGAAGAGTTTAAACAACAACAAAAAAACGCCAAAATTGCAAAGAAAGCGACAGCAACCTGCAAAGAAAATATCTTTCTCTCCTAAAAAGCTACCACCTGATGAGGATACTCTTGATTATTTACAAACCACGGATACAGACAAACTGGATGAAGCAACTGGTTATAGCGAAAGGGGATTTTCAGGTAGTGGTTTGGTTAAAAACGCTAGCGTTTCATGTCCTGATAGTGTTATCAATGATATATCACGATTGGATGTTCTAATCGGCGGGTTCCGAGCTGGAAATAATTCACCGGAAATAATTAATGAAGCAGCTGATATCTGTAGACGGTTATTTCAAGGTGGTATCATGGATATCAAAACATATCGAGATTTCATTAGCGATTTAGTGGAAAATCATACTGATTATTACAGTGACTAAGTCGAAAATTCTTTGGATTGGAAATTGCTAGCAATTGAAAACCCTAGTGTTTTTACAATAAGATGATCATACACTACAACCATGACAAACCAACCCCCGTCTATGTAGTTAATTCACGGTTTCCAGTTTATAGAGCATACTACGGAGATGGTTTAGGTAATACCATTGCAGGGTTATTCGCGAGAATGGCTCCAAAAGTGATGCCGTTAGCTAAACAATTAGGAATGAAAGCAATTGATGTTATTCGTGATAAGGGTATTGGTGCTGTTGGAAATCTTGCCGGAAAGGCATTTTCTGCAGCAAAGGATAAAATAACATAATTGGGGAAAAGACGGAAAAATAAACAGGTACCATTGCCATCTACAGCGGAAATGCCTGCGAGTGTTAGTAAAATAATAAATAACGCAGTAGATGAAAAATTAGCATCGCTGGTGACTCCGAGTGACCAAAATAATATGATAGCAAACATGATAGCGGGAAGTGGCTTTAAAAAAACACGACGATGAAAAATATTTTACGATGAAAATTGTTTACGATGAAAATCCTACGGATTTTACGATTTAGACTCTGATAAATAGAATAAAATGTTCAAAACGTCACCTGATCCAGCATTTGATATCGATGCCCCAGTGCGTAAAGATGATTCTGTACGCGATTTTCAATTTTATTCTTATCACGCAGTACAACCAGATCTCCGATCGCGAATTGAACTTCAGGTTCGTGACAACAGTAAATATTTTCTACCGTGTGAGGCATTTATTGAAGTAGAAGGAGAACTTGTAACAAATGTCGCTGCTAATACACCATATGACAATAACCCAACTATCAAACTGGTTTTGTCAATAACGGTATTATGGCGTTATTAGAAAGCGCTAGATATCTCATTGATGGAAAAGAAATTGAATCCATTGACCGTGAAGTTGATGTGTCCACAACAATCATAGGGTTAGCGAGATATTCTGATGATTATACAAGATCAGCTGGTCCATCTATGATGTTTTCTAAGGATATTACTGATCACCCTGAACACGTCCAGTATTCTAGAGTCAAGGCAACACATGCTTCTTTAGTTAATCCAGCACCAGCTGGATATGTAAGACCAGCTGGTGATTTTGATGTCATAAATAATATTACTAATTACAACCTAGGGTTTGCAACACGTGTAGCAACGTTGCATGGACAGCGTTGACAGTTTTCATGTGCGATTCCACTGCATCATATTTTTGGATTCTGTAGAAACGTCCGAAAAGTTATTTATGGAGCTAAACACACAAGAGCACTTGTACGAAAGGGTACTGATAATGATGCAATCTGGCGTGATGCTGGTGTTGCTGATGGTAAAGTCATTTTAACAAAACTATCATTATGGATGCCAGTGTTAACTCCATCAATCACCACAGAAGAAAAATTGTTATCATTTATGGACCAGGGGGGAAAATCATTGTTGAGTTGGTTATCAGTGACCACTGATATCAAACAGGATAATGTTGATGGTACATTCACATGGCACCTGGCATCAAAACAAGGGGTTTCAGCACCACGTCATATATTTGTAGCGTTACAGAATAATGTGCGGGTTGGTAATCAAGAACGAAGTCATATGATATTTGATCAGTTAGGTGTTAATGAAGTCTCGCTGAGAATAAACAGACAGCAGGAACCATCCGAGGATATACAACTAGATTACGGTCAAAATAATATTGCACGTGTCTATCATAACCTGTTGTCATTTATGGCACGTGATCAAAATGTGGATACTGGTTTGCAAATATCGCAATTGGATTTTAAAAGCCTCTATCTGATTTATTACTTTTCACTATAACATCTTGATTTAACAAGACAATCTGTCGTTGATATACACTTCAGAGCTCGTGTAACCCGCCCTGGTGGTATTGCTAATTATAAAGCAGTTGCTGTCATTTTCAGTGATAAATCAATGCTACTTGAAGGTGTTGGAGGAAGAATGAGAATCATTGATGCACCAGTGGAAAATCTTTAAAAATTCTACGAATTTTTCATTGAAATTGTAAACGATTTAGAATCAATCTATTATGTATAATGTCATATAGTAATATTAGTGTTGCGTTAACCCCCGGTCAAATAAAAAAATTGCAATCAGAGTCTGGTAAAAAAAGGTGGAACCACAATCACGCTGAAACCCAATCAAATGACTGGTGGTGCAAATAAATTATCGCTGACAACTCGTCAAGTAAAACACTTCAATGATGCACTTGTAGCAAAAAAGGGTGTCAGATTACTCTTTCTGCGGCTGCTATCAAAAATATGATAAAAACAGGCGGTATATTCCCGTTATTTCCTGCAATACCAGGATTAATTGCAGCGGCTGCACCAGCAGTTGCAAAAGCTGTCGCATTGGGGGCACCTGGAGGTTTGGGAGCAAAAGCGATACAAGGCATTACTGAATCATATGAACCGAAGAAAGGACGAGGGTATAAAAAAGGGAGAGGGTCTAATTCTACCAGGATTCATAAAAGCGGTTGCAAAAGCTGTCGCATCGGGGGTAAAAGCGAAACAAGGCATTACTGAATCATATGAACCGAAGAAAGGACGAGGGTATAAAAAATAGGAAGGGGTCTAAGACTACCAGGAACCCCGTATTCATGGTACAGCGGAAAAGGCCTAAGACTAGGCCCGGTTTACTAGTTGGAGAGTCTTTGATTGAGGAACCTATGGTTCCAATGTCCAATTTTGATTTAATGGATGCTGCTAAAAAACTAGCGATTAAAAATTTCAGAGGTGTTTTTATGAAAGATCAATTACCGGCACAACCAAACAACACTGAAACAGGTATTATTAATTTAGATAACAGCACCGGACCTGGAACTCACTGGGTTGCATACGCTATTGATCCACGGGCAATCGTCTATTTTGATTCATATGGATTAGCACCGCCAAAAGAGTTTATGCGTTACATAAAAAAAATTCCAATGAAGACTTGGTATTCTACGCTGCCAACACAACAAATGAATGATCCACCAATATGCAGCAGTGAAGTATTAAATGTCCTTGACGCTACTTCAGCATCTAGAAAACCACCCCATATCGTCGTAAATGAATACACTAGTAATCGCTGTTTAGAGAGAGATGTATAAAATATCATGATTGATATTTGGGGAAGACCTCTGAAACCCAAACCCGATGACACTGCAACGGGTGATATAAAAAAAAAATTAAAGATGAAATAGCTGAAACGTTGAACTTAACAAGTGTTGATCCTAATGAAATAGTTGTATTTCAAGACAAACAGGGCAAATTGAAAACTAGTGATATGTCGTTGGATGATATTTTAGTTAAACAACGAAACGCAATCGAAAGCGGTTGCAAAAGCTGTCGCATCGGGGGTAAAAGCGAAACAAGGCATTACTGAATCATATGAACCGAAGAAAGGACGAGGGTATAAAAAATAGGAAGGGGTCTAAGACTACCAGGAACCCCGTATTCATGGTACAGCGGAAAAGGCCTAAGACTAGGCCCGGTTTACTAGTTGGAGAGTCTTTGATTGAGGAACCTATGGTTCCAATGTCCAATTTTGATTTAATGGATGCTGCTAAAAAACTAGCGATTAAAAATTTCAGAGGTGTTTTTATGAAAGATCAATTACCGGCACAACCAAACAACACTGAAACAGGTATTATTAATTTAGATAACAGCACCGGACCTGGAACTCACTGGGTTGCATACGCTATTGATCCACGGGCAATCGTCTATTTTGATTCATATGGATTAGCACCGCCAAAAGAGTTTATGCGTTACATAAAAAAATTTCCAATGAAGACTTGGTATTCTACGCTGCCAACACAACAAATGAATGATCCACCAATATGCAGCAGTGAAGTATTAAATGTCCTTGACGCTACTTCAGCATCTAGAAAACCACCCCATATCGTCGTAAATGAATACACTAGTAATCGCTGTTTAGAGAGAGATGTATAAAATATCATGATTGATATTTGGGGAAGACCTCTGAAACCCAAACCCGATGACACTGCAACGGGTGATATAAAAAAAAAATTAAAGATGAAATAGCTGAAACGTTGAACTTAACAAGTGTTGATCCTAATGAAATAGTTGTATTTCAAGACAAACAGGGCAAATTGAAAACTAGTGATATGTCGTTGGATGATATTTTAGTTAAACAACGAAACGCAATCGAGGATCCTATCGCGTTATTTTCCGATCAGGGTAAACTCAAACCGGGTTTACTTATATCTACAATCACGAATACACTTGCCAACTACGATAATGAATTTGACGATCATTCGAAAAATTATAATATTTTTTGTAGAAATGTCATTCATAAGTTCTTTGGATCCCCGATTGTAGTTACGCCTTCTCTCGCTGAAATCAATTCGTTTATTGATAATCAAAATGTCAACAGTAACCTCAAAAATGAATTATTTGTGCTCAGTTTGAGATTCTTCGGCGCTGAAAATTTAATACCAATGAAACCCCTTGATATGATATACACATTACAAGAGATTAAGAATGAGTTTGCAGGACTTCGAGATGCCCGCAAAGTAAAAAATTCCGAATCACCGCGATGAAATTAAAAATGTTGTGTACACGATCCAACACGGATCATTTGCGTGGACACCTACAAACAACAAATTAGATATCACTGCAACCGTTAAAGGTATTTATCGATTGACACTAGTGACAACGACTCAATTTAATATTTCATCGTCGAGTTCATCTGGGGTCAATAATACGATTTCAACGATCATTGACAAGGATACAACTGAACAGTTCACGTTAACAGCTACTGATAAAAATTTGATTAGGGTTTCAAAAACATGGTATGTGTAATTCGTAGCGGATTTAAGTTGAAAATTGCAAAGCAATTTCACTAACAGTTTCAATTGAAATCGTAATTGAAAACGCTAGCGTTTTTAAAATAAAAATGATTTCATCATCGCAATATCGTTATGATCAGGTCAGAGAATATCAAAATAGACTTAAAACCCTGTCTGAGGAGTATGCAATGAAAATTAAAAAATATCGCAGGAGAATTACCGCAATTGATGTTACAGTGTATGCTGTGAGTGGTGTAATCACCGGAGCTGGTATTATACTGTCTGCAGTAACAATGATGGCTCCGATAGCTGTTCCAATTTGCATTTCTGCGGCAACAACAATCGCTGGAATTATTTCAATAATAACAAAAAAAATATCATCATGCAGCCAACGGAAACTAAAAGACTACATAATTCAATTTCATGTTGTGTCCACTGCATACTCGCAATTATCCTCATTGATATCGTCATCTCTCGATGATACAATTATATCAGATAGTGAGTTTTCAGCGATGGTAGGTATTTACGATTCTGCGATGTCAAAATTAGAGCGACAACAACAGTATAATAACAATGACAACACCGATGGAATTACTTCAACGAATAGTGGAGAACACAAACCCAGTACAAACCAGCATGATCTCAATAACCTCGACGAATCCAGAATTCAGTGTGAATTTCACCTCTCCGGTCCCCGTGAAGGAAATCGCGTTAGCAAAATTACGAGTGTATTACAGTTGGCCTAATATCAGATCAAAATCATTTGGTGGTCAACAACCCAATAATTCACTGGTATTTGCAAATAAGAATAAACACGACGGTACCCCAGACTGGAACGTTGTTTCCATACCAACCGGATCAAACCAAATTGAACAAATCAATAATGAATTGCAACGTAGAATAAAATCGATTACTGGAAAATAATCAAAAATCGCTATAACAATTCATGAGCCAACACTATCATCTGCCATTGAGATAAGCACAGATGGTTATGTGGTAGATATCTATCAAAGCTCAATAAGGACCGTACTAGGATGGCCTGAATTATCACCCGGGGAAAAAACCGTTAATTTACCAGAACCACAAAAAACTGATTATATCACCGACAGGATAAAATCTGATAATCCAATAAAGAGTATATCGATTACACCAAATTGAAATTTTTTTGGTGAATTGCTAGATCCTTTCATTAAAAGAGAATTCTTACTTCTTCGACAGGATGACATCACTGAAATTTTCAAAGCGTTCAATAACGATATTTCCTTGTTGTTAATATCCCTTAAATCCGGCACTCTCACCCGAGATGAATTTATCAGCGTTGTAGAAACATGTAACAAAATCATCAATGACATGGAAACATTTCATTCACAAATTATTCAAGACGTATTAGGTGACAGTAGTCCAGAAACAAGAGATTTATTTGCAAATGAATATAAAATTCCCGTCAAAGATATTCCAGCATTCAAACTACCAGAATATAACTTACCAGAACTAAAAAAACTTCTCAGTGACACCATCGATGTTGGTTTTAAAATAATTCATGATACGTGGAAAAAAACATCACCGGAAATAAAAATCCTCAAACATAATAATGACCCAGATGGTGGCGGCAGGCATATTGCTCCTCAAAATGTGAATATATCCTCGTTGATAGCGCTCAATTTAGTATGTGATGTTATCGAAGGAAGCTATCAAATAAATCTAGAACGATCAAATCAAGCTCAGCAAGGATATATTTTGTATTCATTTGCACCAAGAGCCCCTCCAGGGTTTTTAATTATTGAATCCCCGGTGAATCCAGTCTATATGCGATGTCATAATAATTCATTAACAAGAATTAATTTCAAACTCACTGACCAGTCTAATAATCTGATTGATTTACAAGACGAAGTTTTACAAATTAGTCTGTTTGTAAAGTCCTAAGGACTTTCATCCTGAAAGGATTTTCATCCTGAAAGGATTTTCGTCCGAAGACACGATATCGTATCGGACTTGATAAAATATTCGGTTGAAGAGTTTTTACTCATTTTGAAAACCCTGCAGGATCATGTTTTCGGACAAAAATGACTAAGTCTCCATTTGGCAAATGGAGGCTTTCTTTTTTTTGATTTCATTGATTTTTTCATTATTTTTTTTGGACTGATTTCATTGATTTTCATTATTTTTTGACTGATTTCATTGATTTGTAGCCGTTTTGATTGGGTTTTAAGCCCTAATCCATTGAAAACTTGTTTAAAAACGTTGTCTGATTCGCCTCCTCTGCTGCTTCTGCAAATTCTTCCTGAGACTGTTAACACTTTTTTAATCTTCGTTTGACACAATCACGGACAGATAGATATTTCTTAATTGCCTCTAGTTGCTCTCAAGCTAATCTAGCTGTTTAATATTCTTTAACTGGTGCCATATTATTGATACAATGATTTAATTACTTAAACCTAAAGAGTAGCAGAAAGGGCGTGACCTCAATAAACATCTGGGTGGAAAAACAAAACATACATACACTTTTTAAAAACATGACTAAAGATAACAAAAATGAGCTAACCCAATAAGAGAAATTCATGGTCATTTAGAGGCTTCACTTTGGTGTTATTGCACTTATTTTTTTTACATAGTCATAAAAAGCTTTATTTTTTACAATACTGATGTTCCAGAAAATGCTTTGTTCACCCCGTCTGCTGCTCATGTTAATTTGTGTACAAAAACAGTATGAGTTTGTAATTTCATATGTCAGCCGTATTTCTCTATCCAAAAGCAGCAATATCTTGTAATTTCATATGTCAGCCATATTTATCTCAATACAAAAACAGTATGATTTTGTAGTTTCATGTGCCAGCCATTTTCCTCTCCATACAAATGCTGTACGAGCATGTGTCAGCCACATTCAGAGGGTCAATGGAGGAGATACACTGTATGCTGCCAAGACCGATGGTAAATGGAATAGATTCACTGAATGATGCCCAGACAGAGGGTCAATAGAAGAGATACACTGAATGCTGTTCAGAAAGTGGGTCAATGGAGGAGATATGCTGAGGGTTGATTGAAGAGATACACTGCATGCTGGTCAGAGAGAGGGTTAATGGAGGAGATACATTGTATGCTGCTGAGGCAGAGAATCATTGGAGGAGATACATTGTATGCTGCTGAGACAGAGAATCAATGGAGGAGATACAATGATACTGTTATGTATGGCCTGTTTTTGAACATCAGCAGCTTGGGTGAGACTAAACAAATCTGTGTTTACATTTCCCTAGTAGTTTGTTGCAAAAAACACAATAACTCTTGTAAACAGAGATACTCAATCACTTTAAATATGACCAAATCACCATAACTGTGTGTTGTGTTAAATATAGTGATAAGGGAAAACAAATGTGAATCATTAAATATGTATCTGCTGATATTGCATTGCTCAACTATTCTTAGTTCATAAATCTGTGGAAAGACAAAGATACCTTCATTTATCTTAGCTTCACTTAACCTTACAAATGTTCCATCGAGGTACTTGAAAGCTGCGTATGTTTTGTCTGTGGCTTTGAAAATGACGTTTATCATACCCAGCTTGATGTGTGGTAACAAAATCTTCCTCGATTCAAAAAGTGGTGGATCCAAAATACTTTCCTCCAAAGCTCAAATGACTGTCAGAGTGACCAATCACTGTTAATACTTTGTGTATCCAATCTGCAGAACAATCAATAGAGTAAAAACCTTCAAATTGCCACAAAGGTGACACTGATGTTGGACATAGTTTATGCACCTCAAAAGTTGTTTCAAGTTTTCATAGGTTTTCTTCATATGTTAGCATAGTTAGTCATATGTTCTGCATGGCCAACTGGAATTATGGCAAAACATTGCTATTTTTCAGCAACACAGATTTAAGACTCGTCTTCAATGAATCAATGATCTACATTCAACTGGAATTTGAACAATGTTGAGGGTTGCCATTACAGCATCGATGTTATCGCAGAGCTACAAGATTACCTTCCATTAACAAGAATGGGACAAGTCCCTTTTGATAGTTACAGATCAAGGAAACCCTAACATCACCTGACATTGATTATACTGCTGTTTTCTGGAACCCAACAGCTCTGACTTACTATTGGATAGTTCCAAATCGCTGACAAGGTAATTCAGTTCACCTTGTGTGATGAGGATTGGTTCAAATGGGGAGAATGGGAGAAAATATGGATCATGTGACACTGATGATTCAGGGCTATACTGTAAATTCATTGTCTATCACAAACAAGCTGACATTAGATCACTACATCAGATGAAACATTTACATACACAAATATTCTCATGCAAAACCAGAATGGCAGAATAATAATTTCAAGTTTGTCCACCGACTTAAATAAGTTCTGTAAGGACAAAATTAGATTGATGACAAAAGATTTATGAAAGCATGTTTGATACTGCACTAAGCTAAAATAGCATGAATATTGTGAAATTGTCCTACAAAGTTTAATTATTATAGTCATACCAATGAGTTCTGGATACAATTTTCCATTCTTGAACTCATCCCACTTCATTGTGACTGATGGAGCATGTCTCAGGACAAACATATCTGTCGTGATGAGGGACTTCATGGCGTTAATCATCCATTGTGGTTCCAGCACAATCTTCTCTTTCAATAATTCTGTGCTGTACAAAAAAGAGTAATAAGAACACTGATTACCAAACTATATTGTGTTTGCTGTACACTTGAATAAACTGTACACACTGTCTCATAACAATGTTTACCAAACTGCATTGTGTTTGCTGTACACTTGTTTAAAACTGTACAGTCGCACCTGCTACTCGGTTCGTGCCAGGATCCGGCAAATACTACATCCAAATACTTGGATTCGGTACTCAGCGAAAATTATCTACTCGGTTAGGCCGTACTGTACATATAACTTCATTTCAGACCCAATCTACCAAAATGGGTTATCTCTGCTAAAGCAAAATACATAAAGGAGAACCATCCTAACGTATGGTAAATAAATCATCATTGCCAGCTCATGGCCTCCACTATGACTACAAGTCTGTGGCTTGATGCCTCAACCTTAGAAATCACTATAAACTGCAACACTGCATACATCAATGCGACATGACTTAAAAATTTGTAATGTTACATTCAATATCATCAACAGTCTCTTGACCTAGTGTGCTCGTAGAGGAACTGTGCTGCTGAATATCCCTACATTTGTTTATATCATGTCCCAATGCCTGTATCTCTGCAAAACTTTTCTTGTCAATTCTATGATGTTGGCAGTCCACATTTTTCTCTGTCTACCTCTCCTTCTGCTAACCCAGGTACTGCCCTGCAGTGCTGTTGGCTCTAGTAATAAGGAAATACCATTTGAGTTTTCTCTGTATGACAGTGGTGAAGATGTCTTAATAAATGGCCTAATCTGTGTCAGAGGGTATAACGGTATCAATTGCGGAAGTACAGGTGGGTGGAGCTTAAGGTGAAGGGAACCTTGCATTCAGAAATAAACAAGAACACTTGCTATGATTGGTGGATTATGTAAGACTTGTACTTTCTCTTAGGCTTAACAAAACGTTTAGCCTCTTGGCAACATGTGAATTTATGCAAATTCCTATATAGATCATATATTGTATTTGTTATGATTTTTTGGAAAATGTGATACACATGACTGAAAATAAGTATGTTGTAACTAGATAACTCATATCCCTGTCTAGTTCCAGAAGAGTTATCTCTCTTATATACAATGGCGTACGTGGTTATGTCATTGTCGAATTGACAATCTAACATTGTTCTCTATGACAGTGTGTGACATGCATGCCGAAATATGATAGAAAGTATATTTATTTCAGAAAACATTAGCATTGAGGTCTATGGAAAAACAATTGGTACCGTGATGCCTGAGTTGTTTTGCACTTGTTCATTTGTGATGTGGTCCATGTAAGAGATGCCACATATGGTTCTGTAGCATCTCATTTGAAGTGCCTGAATTCTTTGTTGTAATTCTGCTGTCAGGGTCCAGGTACATAAAGACTGAGATGAATAATTCTGATTTTAGTTTTCAGACAGATACTGTTCTCACTCCAGATGGGTGTTAGTTTTGACATAGCTGCCATTATTTGTGCTGCTCGTGACAACATTTCTGCTGTAGATCCCTCTTCGATAATTATGGACCCAAGATATTTGAACTGGCCCATTGTTTCCAGTTCCTGTCCTCTGACTTTAATCTTGGCTGTGATTTGTTTGCCACAATTTGTCATCAGCTTTGTCTTCTCGGCACTTATCTCCATGTTAAATGTGGAAGATATTTCATCCAGGATCTTCACTAAGGTGGAAGGATCGCCTTCACTGCCTGCCAGCCCATCAATGTCATCTGCAAAGCAGAGGTTGGTGATGTTACACCCTCCAAATTTGATTGTCCCACAGTGGTTTTCTAGGGCTTTGCTCAAGATGTGCTCTAAGTAGATGTTGAAAAGCATGATGACAGGAGACAGTCTTGACGTACTCCAACTGTTCTCTTGAACCATTCCCCGCATAACCTTGCGCAATTACTGCACTGGCTTGGCGTACATCTTCCTGATGGTATTGGTCAACTTTTGAACCATTTTATACTTCTTTATGTTGTCTAACAATACCTCATGCCACACTCTGCCAAAGACCATTTTGAAATCTATGAACATGTGATAGATGTCTTGTTGATGTTGCGAGTACATTTCACACAGAACCCTAAGATTGAATATTTGTTATGTTGTACTTCTTCCACTCCAGAACCCTGATTGTTCTTCAATGATTATTTAATCTGCTTGTGGTTTCAATCTGTTCATGACGATCTTCATCTTCACCATACTAGTATAGCTAAAACAACTGCTCATGAAAAGCAACATTTTAACAATAAATATTATATACATGTATTATTCATATTTAATGTGATACTATTACATAAGGTTCACTACTGGTAGAAATTGCTAACTTTAACAGATAGGATATATAACGCATATTTAATGTAACATAGGCAAATATGACACGTACAAATAATATCAGTCTCACCTGAAGAAGAGGATTGAACCAATTTCATGTTGAAATCTCAGAAACAGGTCCAATTCATCTGTGGATACCTGAACACCTCCTGCTTGGTTAACGTTTTCCAACAGACTCCGATGAATCACCTATAGATGAAAAATACATATAGTGTAATGGTGCTAATTCAATACTTCCCTTTTCTTTGTACAAAATTCATTTTACTGCTGTGATCTCGATCTGAAATAAAATATACTATGCAGAACAAATTATTACAGTATTACTGGAAAAACATTTATTTAAATCAAATTGTCCTTGATATGCTGACTGAATCTCACTTTTTGGAGCAGTTTCCAAATCCCCTGGATTATGGAAATGCGATACGTGGTAACCTATTTATTCTTGGAGAGTTCAACATTCACTTTGACTGTCCTGGACACCCATAAACTTCACAACTCCTAGATTCCATTCATGTTTTCAACCTTAAACAGTTACCCAACCCACCCATAACCTTGGTCACATTTGAGACTGGATTCTTCATAGACCTGATGTTAATTTTGTGTGCTCCATGCTTGTATCCCATGAACTTGCATCAGATCACATCTGCATTATATGCCATCTTGATGTATCAGTCCCTAACCCTCCACCTTTATATGCTACTTAATAAAACCTCATTATTATAAACTAATGCATGACATCAAAGCAGACCTAACTTACTTACATACTACAGCAGAACAACTCGATAACTGCCTGCGTTCATTGCTTGAAAAATATGCCACGGCCACCAAGTGCATAGTATCAATTTAAAAGTGTTCTTTGTGGTATAGCAGTTTAGGGACCAGCTTCGCACTGCTAAAAGAAACAGCCGTAAAGCAGAGAGTCTTTGGCATTCCACGAGAATCACTATTGATAAACAAATCTATGAAGCCGCTAAAATGAATGTCACAAACATAGTCCACTTAGCCAATTTAGCCCACTACAGTACTAAGATCATGGAGAATTCCAGCCACAAAGAGCTCTTCAAAATAACTAACAAACTAATGTCAAGGAACAAAACGTACACCAGTTCCAACTACATACTCTCCAGTAGACCTTCCAGATATGTTTGGAAATTTCATTTGTGACAAGGTACAAACCATTAGAGATAAGATTGACAACACAATTTTAATTGACTCATCATCATCATACAGTTACAATACACATTTTCATCGTCACCATACAATACAGAATTTAAATTGACTCGTCGTCATCATAAAGTTACGATACAGAATTTCAGTGCCAACCGTTAGCAGTATTTGAACCTGTCTGTATGAATTTAGTATGGACAAGCATGATGAGTGCACCAAAGTCATGTGAACTTGATCGAATTTCAACATGACTGCTGCTTGAGTGCTTAGAGTCAATATTGCCTTCACTAACTGATTCTATTAATACATAACTCTCATCCACGGAATTCCTATCATATTTAAAAACTGCCATTTGAAAGCCTCTGTTGAAAAAACAAACACTTGACCATAATGATTTAAAGAACTACTGTCCAGTTTCTAATATCCCATTCATATATTAAAAAAATATTTGAAAAAGTTGTTTTAACCCAACTTGTATTTCGTCTGAATTCAAACAGTCTTTTTAGCAATGCACAGTTTGCATATCGCCCTTGCCACAGTATCAAAACTACTCTTCTGAAAATAGTTAATGACATTCTCTCTGATTTGGATAGTGATAAAATTACAATCCTCACACTTCTTGATTTATTTGCAGCATTTGAAACAATAGACCATGATATATTACTTCAGTTTCCAGCATGTACTTAGCATTCACAATACAGCTTTACTGTGGTTCAAGTCATACTTAGTGCACAGGAAACAAATTGTACCTGTAGACAGAATACACTCCATCCCAGTTGATCTATGTTGTGGTGTTTGACAGGTGTATGTTGGTGGACCTGTTCTCCTCATTCTATGCACTATGTAGCTTGCAACTGTAATAGATCATCACCCATTGTCTCACCAATTGTACACTGATGACACCCACATATATAAGTCTAGCCACTCAACTGAAAGTTGATGTGACCATCCAAGGAGTAGAGAGGTGCGTTTCTGATGTGAAATCATTGATGACATGAAACAAGCTACAGCTGAATGATGATAAAACTGAGGTCATTCTGATCACAACAAAACATGAACATATGCAAGGCTGCATATCTTGAGCTGCGATGTATCATCTCCATTCGCAAATATCTTTCAGTTGATGCCACTAAAATATTTGTGTGTTCATTAGTACTTTCAAAACTGGGCTATTGTAACTCAATCCTGTCTGATTCATCTCAATATCTATTCCAGAAACTTCACAAAGTTCAAAACACAGCTGCTTGGATCATCCTCAGAGTACCAAAATCAGAGCACATCTCCCCGCTGCTCTGTACCCCACAATGGCTATCCACTTGATCCATAATTAAACACCAAATTTGTTTTCTGTGCAACGTTTCACTGATGGACTCCAGTCCAACATACATATCTGGCCTCACCCATGTGTACACACCAGCAAGATACTCATGCTCCTCTTAAAAAAATAAATAATAATAATAAAGACTTTATTTAGAGAAGGTAACTCAATTAGTTACAGAACTAATCTACCTTGAGGCCTTCTATCTGTTATGTACAGTATATACAATACATAATTAAACATTAACATCTTTAATAATAATTATAATAATCATATACTCATTATTCCCACAACAAAAATGAAGTCATATGGACAACGTTCTTTAGATATCAGGGCCCAGCAACATGGAATGAATTGCCTATTCAAGTTAGACAAAAAGACAACGTGACTGCTTTCAAGAGGGCTCTTAGAACTCACCTTTCTTGACTGCAGGAACAAACTTATCAGATTAGTTTAGATTAGATTAGATTATATTAGATTAGATAGATCGATATATAGATAGATAGATAGATCGATAGATCGATAGATCGATAGATAGATAGATAGATAGATAGATAGATAGATAGATAGATAGATAGATAAATAGATAGATAAATAGATAGATTGAATATACAATACTGCCAATGCTACTGACAAGAGACAACTATTCTATTATTCAATGACTAGATAAGAACATTTTAAATTCATGTACTTGGACAGTCTTGGTAAATCTACCTTCTACCCTTGAGCCCTTAAGTTCATCAATACTTGTTCCAGGGGGAGCCATTTTGCTGGTATCTCCTCCCCCCAATATGGCTGTCGAGATGCAACTTCTACAATTTTCCTCTTTAAACCCTCCAGTTTGCTGTCGACAACAGTGTTGTCAATGGCAAATTCCTCTTCAACAAGATGAAACCTGGAAGGCTTGTCTTTAAGATGAGAACGGATTTCTCTGAAGTAGTTTTCACAGATTTCATGACGATAATCCTAGAATTAGATGAAGAACTCACATTAAGTCTGGAAAAGTGACTCTTCTTTAATAAGAATGATACACTTTAAAATTTAAATATACTGATTGTATTTCTTGCTTTTAAAATCTACAGACAATATGGTAACAAGTAGCATTTATTCTAATATCTTTAGAATTTGATTGGTATACTTTCGAAAGCACCAAAAAAGTAAGACAAAAGAGTTACCACTATTTTTCAATTCCAACGTTAAGCTAAACTGCTACAGAATGAGTAGATATGTAACACAGGTGTATTATTACCTGTTAAAGTATGAATTATAACGTTAAGCTAAATTGCTACAGAGTGGGTAGATAGGTAACCTAGGTGTATTAGTAGAGTGTTAAAGTATGAATTATAACGTTAAGCTAAATTGTTACAGAATGGGTAGATATGTAACCTAGATGTATTAGTAGATTGTTAAAGTATGAATTATAACGTTAAGCTAAATTGCTACATACTGGGTAGATAGGTAACATAGGTGTATTATTACCTGTTAAAGTACGAATAATAACGTTAAGCTAAATTGCTACATAATGGGTAGATAGGTAACATAGGTGTATTAGTAGATTGTTAAAGTATGAATTATAACGTTAAGCTTAATTGCTACATAATGGGTAGATAGGTAACATAGGTGTATTAGTAGATTGTTAAAGTATGAATTATAATGTTAAGCTTAATTGCTACAGAATGGGTAGATAGGTAACCTAGGTGTATTAGTAGATTGTTAAAGTATGAATTATAACATTAAGCTAAATTGCTGCAGAATGGGTAGATAGGTAACCTAGGTGTATTAGTAGATTGTTAAAGTATAAATTATAACGTTAAGCTAAATTGCTACATAATGGGTAGATAGGTAACATAGGTGTATTAGTAACTTGTTAAAGTACGAATTATAGGGTAGTTGCTTACAAAAGAACTTAGAAAATATACTAACTGCAATGTTTATAAAAATATCAAAAGCAAATGATAATGACCTATTGGCATTAGTGGCATCTTAATATGTTTTTTTTATTTTACAGTAAAACCTGTTCTATGAGACCAACCCTTCTGACAAGAAAAAACTGTCTCTCAAGACAGGTGGTCTCTCAAAGAAGGTTTGTACAAAAGAAGCAGTTTCCATGGTTCAGTTTCCAAGCAATTTCAAGAAAAATAACCACAATCACTCTAGATATATTCTCTTCTTTATTGCTAGTTCTTGCTAAAATATTGTATGATTTCATCTTTAAAAACATTGTATAGCAATACAGATATACTTCTATCGATAAACATGAAATCATATTTACATTTGAAGATCACTTATTTTAGCATATGAAATCATTTCTGAATAACTCGTTTTCCTTTATAACAACCAACATTTCTTTTACCAATGTTTAAACCGCTTTTTTTGGAGTGGTCTGATCTTTTTACTTCAGTTACAATACTTATTTTCTCCAGCTTTAAAATTTGTCTCGTTTTAGCTGGAGGTTTGTCCATTGTTATTAAGTTTGTAAGTGTTAACATTATTTGTGCTCAGTTGTAATATCAAATCTAAAGAATATTTTGACTGGGCTGTGGGAAAATATGACAAAAGTTTGTGCATTGCATATCTAACAGTTATCATTAAGAGTTACTAAGTGTTTTTACTTGACCTCCATCAATTGTACTTGTCCTGCATCAATTTGATTTGTCCTGCATCAAGTTTACATTGAATCTGTTTAAAATACTACTTGTCTAATCAGACATATTTTGAAAAAAGTTATTTCCCTTTCCTCAGCCACCACTCAAATATCCAAGTGTATGAGTGATATGTTTTGAATTCTGATACAGATGAACCCAGTCATAAAGTTTGAAGGCATAAGATTGGATAAGGGTTGTGGTATTACAGCTATGATGTGATTTAAAACAATGTGTCCTACAAGACTGAATTAGATCTGTGATTACAGCTATGAGGTGATTTAAAACAATGTGTCCTATAAAACTGAATTAAATCTGTGATTAAGTGAGTGCTTACATAATCCCTATCCACCTCACTCTGAAAGTAATGTTACAACACTATTCCAACCTGAACAAAATCTGACATGAGATGTGTGCTTGCACAATACTCTTAAGTGTAACAATTTAACAATGCCATACAAATCTACATATCTGTCAGTGGGTGAATACTTACAGAATACTCCCACTCTAAGAGCAATAATTTTACAATCAAACATATATATTAACAGATCTGTAAATGGACGAGTGTTTACATAATACAGCTCTTTGATGATAATGCTACATAGCTATAGAAATCTGAACTAGATATGTCATTAAGTCAATAATGTTACATAGCTATACAAAAACTTAACTAAATCTGTCATTAAGTCAGCGTTGGTACATAGCTATACAAAAACTTAACTAGATATGTCATTAAGTAATGTTACATAGATACACAAAAACTTAACTAGATCTGTCATTAAGTCAGCATTGGTACATAGCTATACAAAAACTTAACAAGATCTGTCATTAAGTAATGTTTCATACCTATACAAAAACTTAACTAGATATGTCATTAAGTAAGTAATGTTGCATAGCTATACAAAAACTTAACTAGATCTGTCATTAAGTAAGTAATGTTACATAGCTATCCAAAAACTTAACTAGATCTGTCATTAAGTCAGTAATGTTACATAGATACAGAAAAAACTTAACCAGATCTGTCATTAAGTCAGTATTGGTACATAGATATACAAAAACTTAACTAGATCTGTCATTAAGTAAGTAATGTTACATAGCTATACAAAAACGTACCTAAATCTGTCATTAAGTCAGTACTGGTACATAGCTAAACAGAACCTTAACTAGATATGTCATTAAGTAATGTTACATAGATACACAAAAACTTAACTAAATCTGTCATCAAGTCAGCATTGGTACATAGCTATACAAAAACTTAACTAGATCTGTCATTAAGTAATGCTACATAGCTATACAAAAACTTAACTAGATCTGTCATTACGTTAGCATTGGTACATAGCTATACAAAACCTTAACTAGATCTTTCATTAAGTAATGCTACATAGCTATGCAAAATCTTAACTAGATCTGTCATTAAGTAAGTAGTGTTACATAACTATACAAAAACTTAACTAGATCTGTCATTAAGTCAGCATTGGTACATAGCTATACAAAAACTTAACTAGATCTGTCATTAAGTACTTAGCTATACAAAAACTTACCTAGATATGTCATTAAGTAAGTAATGCTACATAGCTATACAAAAACGTAACTAAATCTGTCATTAAGTCAACATTGGTACATAGCTATACAAAGACTTAACTAGATCTGTCATTAAGTAGTGCTACATAGCTATACAAAAACTTAACTAAATCTGTCATTAAGTCAGCATTGGTACAACGATATACAACAACTTAACTAGATCTGTCATTAAGTAATGCTACATAGCTATACAAAATCTTAACTAAATCTGTCATTAAGTAAGTAATGTTATATAGCTATACATAAACTTAACTAGATATGTCATTAAGTAAGTAATGTTACATAGCTATACAAAAACTTAACTAGATCTGTCATTAAGTAAGTAATGTTACATAGCTATACAAAAATCTTAACTATATCTGTCATTAAGTCAGAAATAGTTACATAGCAATACAAAAACTCAACTAGATATGTCATTAAGTACTTAGCTATACAAAACCTTAACCAGATATGTCATTAAGTAAGTTATGTTACATAGATATACAAAAATCTTAACTAGATCTGTCCTTAAGTCAGAAATAGTTACATAGCAATACAAAAACTTAACTAGATATGTCATTAAGTAAGTAATGTTACATAGATATACACAAACTTAACTAGATATGTCATTAAGTAAGTAATGTTACATAGATATACAAAAACGTAACTAGATATGTCATTAAGTAAGTAATGTTACATATATAT
This sequence comes from Unio delphinus, assembly GCA_029339505.1. Taxonomy (NCBI): domain Eukaryota; kingdom Metazoa; phylum Mollusca; class Bivalvia; order Unionida; family Unionidae; genus Unio; species Unio delphinus. The sequence goes on from JAQISU010000080.1 coordinate 5,220,647, forward strand.
ACAAAAATCTTAACTAGATCTGTCATTAAGTCAGAAATAGTTACATAGCAATACAAAAACTTAACTAGATATGTCATTAAGTACTTAGCTATACCAAAACTTAACTAGATATGTCATTAAGTAAGTAATGTTACATAGATATACAAAAACTTAACTAGATATGTCATTAAGAAAGTAATGTTCATAGATATACACAAACTTAACTAGATATGTCATTAAGTAAGTAATGTTACATATATATACAAAAATCTTAACTAGATCTGTCATTAAGTCAGAAATAGTTACATAGCAATACAAAAACTTAACTATATATGTCATTAAGTACTTAGCTATACAAAAACTTAACTAGATCTGTCATAAAGTCAGTAATATTACATAGCTATATAAAAACTTAACTAGATCTGTCATTAAGCCAGTAATGTTACATAGCTATATAAAAACGTAACTAGATCTGTCATTAAGTCAGTAATATTACATAGCTATATAAAAACTTAACTAGATCTGTCATTATGTCAGTTTAACAAAAGCTTCACTTGGCCACACGGAAACTGTAAATAAACTTGAAACTGGATTATATGACAGGTAATCTAGAATAGATTAAAAATGTATATATATGTATATGCCAATACTTTTACTCCACTGAATATCCATGCTCTTGATTTGTGGAAACAAATTTGATAATTTACCAAAATAAAACTCAAATAGGAAAGACTTGTTCCCAGTTAAAACTTTAAATTGCTAACCATGTGCCATAATTCTACCACTTTTGGAAGCTTGAGACCCACGAAAACCTGTCCTATAATAATGACTGGTTTTGGAAGCATTCAAGTGATACAATATATATGGATTTCTTTTTCCCCGAACTATACCTTAGTTTGATGCTCATCCAATTCTTTCTCTGCACCAGCTTCCATCTGACTTTTCACCTTGATGGCTTCCACACCTGGAAAATAATTAGATGATGGTATGATCTTCCAAACTGACTGAATGTCTCATTTTACATTCACAGGGAAAGTGTCAACATGATCAATCAAAATTAATTCAGAATGGGAGCAGATTCCAAACTGCATTAATTTAAATCACATTGTTAATTTGTTAAAGTGGAGAAGGTGTCAATAATTTCCTCTTCACCGACAGACGTAAGGGCTTGTCGACATGGCAGTTGTCTTGCATCTGCAAGCAAATGCAATCTGATGGATTTGGTAGTTAGTCATCTACACAATTCCCACACTCATATTGTTACAGATAAGATGTTTCCTTGCATTAGCAAATTATAATATTTCTACTGTTTTGAAACAAAGGCTGTGGAGAACATTAGAAATTAATTGTATGACACAGCCTGAAATGACCTAATTGTTGATTGAAAATAGCAGACAAAAGTTGTCTGAAAATACCATCTGAACATTTGACTAGTGTGTGAATGGCATATGAACAAGTGAGTAGTCTGAGAATGGCATATGAACAGGTGAGTAGTCTGAGAATAACATTGAAACAGGTGAGTAGTCCAAGAATGGTATATGACCAGGTGAGTAGTCTGAGAATGGCATATGTATAGGTGAGTAGTCTGAGACTGGCATATGAACAGGTGATAATTTTCTGAAAAGGGCATCTTAAGAGATGAATAGCCTGAGAATGGATATGAACATGAGAGTATACTCAGAATGACATATGGAAAGGTGAGTTATGTAAAAATGGCATATGAATAGGTGAGTAGTCTGGGAAAGGTATTGGAACAGGTGAGTAGGATGATAATGGCATTGGAACAGGTGTGTAGTATGAGACTGGCATATGAACAGGTAAGTAGGCTAAATATGGCATATGAACAGGTGATAAGCCTGATAATGGCATATGACATTGTAAGTATACTGAGAATGACACATGAAAAGGTGAGTAGTCTGAAAATGACATATCAACAGGTAAGTAGTCAGAAATGGCATATGTACAGGTGTGTAGTATGAGAAAGGTATTGAAACTGGTGAGTACTATGATAATGGCATTGGAACAGGTGATTAGTCTTAGAATGACATATGAACAGGTGAGTAGTCTGAGAATGGCATATAAACATGTGAGTAGTTTGAGAATGATATTTGAACAGGTGATAATCTGAGAATGGCATTGGAACAGATGAGAAGTATGATAATAACATATTAACAGGTAATTAACATTAATTTGGCATATGAACAGGTGATAATTTTCTGAAAATGGCAGGTGAGAAGCCTGAGAATGGCATATGAACATGTGAGTATAATGTGAATAACATATGAAAAGGTGAGTAGTCTGAAAATGGCAGATGAACAGGTAAATATTCAGGAAATGGCATCTGAACAGGTGCAGTCTGATAATTGCATGTGAACAGGTGAGTAGTCTGAGAATGGCATATAAACAGGTGAGTAGTTTGAGAATTACATATGAAAAGGTGAGTAATCTGATAATGGCATATGAACAGGTGAGTATTATGAGAATGGCATTGGAACAGGTGTGTAGTCTGAGAATGGCACACAAACAGGTGAGTACACTGATAATGGCATATAAACACGTGAGTATTCTGAGAATGACATCTGACCAGGTGAGTAATCTGAGAGTGGCATGAAATGGCAGGAATGATGTATTTTCGTCTCGTCTGTCAGCAGATTAAAGGCATTGCAAATGCTATGCTCAAGATTTTTGAGAAAATAAATCATATTGATATCGATTTCATGTTGGTATATCTTGATCAAAGATAGTTCAAGTTTGCTGGGCCGGCATGTAAGCTGCTACCCATGCAGACATCAATGCTGATGATATATCATATTTAGATAGTGTTGTCGACAACTTATTTTTGTTAACGGGTACTCGTTCTTAATTGTCAATACCTGGGTTTTGCGCTACGGTCGGGTACCCGAGTACCCGGGTACCCGTTGCCAGCCCTAATTACCATGTGATTTAAGGTTAGAAGAGACTGATACAAATACTAAATACAGACATGTCAATTACCATGTGATTTAAGGTTAGAAGAGACTGATACAAAGACTAATTACAGACATGTCATTTACCATGTGATTTAAGGTTAGAAGAGACTGATACAAAGACTAAATACAGACATGTCATTTACCATGTGATTTAAGGTTAGAAGAGACTGATACAAATACTAAATACAGACATGGCAATTACCATGTGATTTAAGATTAGAAGACACTGATACAAAGACTAAATACAGACATGTCAATTACCATGTGATTTAAGGTTAGAAGAGACTGATACAAATACTAAATACAGACATGTCAATTACCATGTGATTTAAGATTAGAAGATACTGATACAAAGACTAAATATAGATATGTCATTTACCATGTGATTTAAGGTTAGAAGAGACTGATACAAATACTAAATACAGACATGTCAATTACCATGTGATTTAAGATTAGAAGATACTGATACAAAGACTAAATACAGACATGTCATTTACCATGTGATTTAAGGTTAGAAGAGACTGATACAAAGACTAAATACAGACATGTCATTTACCATGTAATTTAAGGTTAGAAGTGACTGATTCAAAGACTAAATACAGACATGTCAATTACCATGTGACTTAAGGTTAGAAGAGACTGATACATTGATTTCGATGAAAATGTTTATGAGAATTCTATCTAAAGTATTTTACTTCCACTGCTAAGCATTCCAGCTGTTGGATATTCACATAATGTGATGACTACTGGATGCTGAAATTCCCAATTCAATGTGCTTGTGATATTTTTATTATTTCATTTGGTTCTAAATATAAAAAGATTTTATTTAGAGTGATAATCACATTACATAATGAGAAACATTATCTGAGTTAATTTGCTGTATTATTTGATTTATATATATATAGATATAGAATGATTGTATTTAGAGTCTGAATAGCATCACATGAGAAACATTATCTGAGCTAATTTGCTGTATTATTTGATTTGGATCAAGACATAGAATGATTGTATTTAGAGTCTGAATAGCATCACATGAGAAACATTATCTGAGCTAATTTGCTGTATTATTTGATTTGGATCAAGACATAGAATGATTGTATTTAGAGTCTGAATAGCATCACATGAGAAACATTATCTGAGCTAATTTGCTGTATTATTTGATTTGGATCAAGACATAGAATGATTGTATTTAGAGTCTGAATAGCATCACATGAGAAACATTATCTGAGCTAATTTGCTGTATTATTTGTTTTGGATCTAGACATAGAATGATTGTATTTAGAGTGAGAATTGCATTATATAAATCATATATATAATCACATTACATAATGAGAAACACTTATATTTTGTATTTAGTGTTAAAATCGCATTACATAATGAGAAACACTATATGAGCTAATTTGCTGCATACAAAATGATGTGGTTGGATAATTTTGTATCAGATGGACATAATTTACATTATAACAAATTTTCATGATGACCTTGAAAGTTTTGATTTATGGAGTTCAATCAACATCATTGTTATAGACACACCTATATATTGCAAGAGAGACACGCCTATATATTGCAAGAGAGACACACCTATATATTGCAAGAGAGACACACCTATATATTGCAAGAGAGACACACCTATATACTGCAAGCGAGACACACCTAAATATTGCAAGAGACACACCTATATATTGCAAGAGAGACACACCTATATATTACAAGTGAGACACACCTATATATTGCAAGAGAGACACACCAATACATTGCAAGTGAGACACACCTAAATATTGCAAGAGAGACACACCTATATATTGCAAGAGAGATACAACTATATATTGCAAGAGAGACACAAATAAATATTGCAAGAGAGACACAACTATATATTGCAAGAGAGACACCTAAATATGGCAAGAGAGACACACCTACATATTGCAAGAGAGATGCACCTATATATTACAAGAGAGATACAACTATATATTGCAAGAGAAACACAATAATATTTTGCAAGAGAGACACACCTATATATTGCAAGAGAGATACACCTATATATTGCAAGAGAGACACCTAAATATGGAAAGAGAGACACACCTACATATTGCAAGAGAGACGCACCTATATATTACAAGAGAGATACACCTATATATTGCAAGAGAGACACAACTATATTTTGCAAGAGAGACACACCTATATATTACAAGAGAGACACACCTATATATTGCAAGAGAGATACACCTATATATTGCAAGAGAGACACACCTATATATTGCAAGAGAAACACACCTAAATATTGCGAGACACACCTTTATATTGCAAGGGAGACACACCTAAATATTGCAAAAGAGACACACCTATATATTGCAAGAGAGACACACCTATATATTGCAAGAGACACACCTAAATATTGCAAGAGAGACACACCTATATATTGCAAGAGAGACATACCTATATATTGCAAGAGAGACACACCTATATATTGCAAGAGACACACCTATATATTGCAAGAGAGACACACCTATATATTGCAAGAGAGACACACCTATATATTGTAAGAGAGACACACCTATATATTGCAAGAGAGACACACCTATATATTGCAAGTTTCATTATTTGTTTGATTAATTTTTAACTGCACACCAGCACACTTGGGCTATTTAGCGCGATACAATAGGTTATACTTATACATGATTAAAATCCTAAAAGGTTTTATATCGACCAGCGACATAGAAAACCAAATAGTTCAAAGTAAAATGGTAAGATGTTGGTAACAGTAAAATATGAAGCTTCCCAATCAACAAGAGATGTAAATGGTGTATATGGATGAAAAGATATTGCAAAAAAGAGGCTGTATTTGCATTAGATACAATATTATAGGTGATGGCATACAAGTTATATTTTAAAATAAAGATTTACTTCCTTCAGGAAATCTAAAATGCAAGTGATTTGTATAGTATCGAAAAGTTCCTTCATGTCATGTACATTATAGTATTTATCACGCGTAGGTTGCAGGTCGGAACACTCGGTCATAAAGTGTTTAACAGTGAATGGTTCATTGCAAGAAACACGCTCTGGTGGATCTTCCCCTTTAAGTATGTGTGAGTGGGTAATGTATGTATGACCGATTCTGATTCTTGCAATGACAACCTCCTCCTTACGGATAGTTCTGTAGGACGGAGTCTATTATCCCAGGGTTGTTTTGATGGCATGAAGTTTGTTATTGACTGCATCATTCCATGACGCCTGCCACTTCTGGTGTAGGTACTTTTTATACAAGGTTTAAAATCAGCAAACAGTAACTTAAAATCAGATGGTTCTTGGGATAGAGCCATCTTAGCAGCCCGGTCTACTTCTTTGTTACCTCTAAGACCAATATGGCTAGGTAGCCAACAGTATACTATATTATAGGAGGTACTAAGCTCAGAGTTTTTGACGAGAATATTGACTAACAATGGATTATCCAGTTTTATATTGGGAAGCGACTGAAGCACTGATAGTGAGTCACAAAAGATAATGCTATTTAAAATGTGTTTTTGTTCGACAAATTTCAGAGCAAGGTCTATTGCTTTGATTTTCGCTGAAAATATGGACGCATCGTTTGGCAAGCGCACTTTGGTTATGTGTTTGCCACTAACAAAGGCTGCAGCAAGAGAGACACAACTATATATTGCAAGCGAGACACACCTATATATTGCAAGAGAGATACACCTAAAAATTGCAAGAGAGACACACCTATATATTGCAAGTGAGACACACCTAAATATTGCAAGAGAGACACAACAATATATTACAAGAGAGATGCACTTTCTTTAACATTTTCTATACAGATGTTAGAAGCAGCTTTACTCAATTGTCCAATTTATGGGCAGTGATATTTAATATTCTTTATTAGTAATATCTAAATAAAGAAAGAATTGTTTTAAAGAAAATTATGTTAATATGACCATCCCAATATGGCGTTAATATGAAAACTTTTAAAATAAAACTAGTAATACAATTTTCAATATCGTTTTCATATGAAAACCTATAAAATAAATCTAGTAATTCAATTTTCAATATGGTGTTAATATGAAAACCTATAAAATAAATCTAGTAATACAATTTTCAAATATGATGTTAATATGACGGAAATAGTAAGAAGAAAAGATGGTGTTAAGAGTACAAATATTTTCTGTGGGATATATAAAGGACATCGTCTTTCATCATAAGCTGACAAAAACATTCTGTTAGATGTTTAGTGAATTTCCATCAAGACTAACACAATATCATTCTGATGAATACTACAACAGTATGATTTTGATGAAGACTTTTACAATATCATTCTAATGAAGACTACCACAATATCATTCTGATGAAGACTACCACAATATCATTCTGATGAAGACTACCACAATATCATTCTGATGAAGACTACAATATCATTCTTATGAAGACTACAACAATATGATTTTGATGAAGACCATCACAATATCATTCTGATGAAGACTACCACAATATGGATCTGATGAAGACTACCACAATAGCATTCTGATGAAGACTACCACAATATCATTCTGATGAAGACTACAACTATTTGATTTTGATAAAGACTACAACAATATCATTTTGATGAAGATTCTGCAATATCATTTTAATGAAGACTACTACAACATCATTCTGATGAAGACTACAACAATATCATTCTGATGAAGACTACGACTATATCATTTTGATGAAGCCTACCACAATACAATTTTAATGAAGACTACCACAATATAATTCTGATGAAGACTACCACAATATCATTCTGATGAAGACTACCACAATATCATTTTGATGAAGACTACTACAATATCATTCTGATGAAGACTACTACAATATATCATATGACAAAGTCTACTACAATGTCATTCTGATGGAGTCTACCACAATATCATTCAGATGGAGTCTATCAATCAATCATTCTTGTGAAGACTACCACAATATAATTCTGATGAAGACTACCACAATATCATTCTGATGAAGACTACCACAATATCATTCTGATGAAGACCACATTATCATTCTGATGAAGACTACAACAATATGATTTTGATGAAGACCATCACAATATCATTCTGATGAAGACTACTACAGTATGGATCTGATGAAGACTACAACAATATCATTTTGATGAAGACTACCACAATATCATTCTGATGAAGACTACAAATATTTGATTTTGATAAAGACTACAACAATATCATTTTGATGAAGACTTCTACAATATCATTTTAATGAAGACTACTACAATATCATTCTGATGAAGACTACAACAATATCATTCTGATGAAGACTACGACAATATTATTTTGATGAAGACTACCACAATACAATTTTAATGAAGACTACCACAATATAATTCTGATGAAGACTACCACAATATCATTCTGATGAAGACTACCACAATATAATTTTGATCAAGACTACCACAATATCATTCTGATGAAGACTACAACAATATGATTTTTATGAAGACTACCACAATATCATTCTGATGAAGACTACCACAATATCATTCTGATGAAGACTACCACAATATCATTCGGATGAAGACCACCACAATATCATTCTGATGAAGACTACAACAATATCATTCTGATGAAGACTACCACAATATCATTCTGATGAAGACTATCACAATATCATTCTGATGAAGACTACCACAATATCATTCTGATAAAAACTACCACAATATCATTCTGATGAAAACCACATTATCATTCTGATAAAGACTACAACAATATGATTTTGAGGAAGACTACCACAATATCATTCTGATGAAGACTACAACAATATGAATCTGATGAAGTCTACCACAATATCATTTTGATGAAGACTACCACAATATCATTCTGATGAAGACTACAACGATTTTATTTTGATAAAGACTACAACAATGTCATTTTGATGAAGACTTCTACAATATCATTTTAATAAAGACTACTACAATATCATTCTAATGAAGACTACAACAATATCATTCTGATGAAGACTAGCACAATATCATTCTGATGAAGACTACCACAATAAAATTTTGATGAAGACTACCACAATATAATTCTAATGAAGACTACCACAATATTATTCCGATGAAGACTACCACAATATCATTCTGATGAAGACTACTAAAAATATGAATCTGATGAAGACTACCACAATATCATTCTGATGAAGACTACTACAATATATCATATGACAAAGTCTACTACAATGTCATTCTGATGGAGTCTACCACAATATCATTCAGATGGAGTCTATCAATCAATCATTCTTGTGAAGTCTCCCACAAAATAATACTGATGTAAGACTACTACAATATCATTCTGATGGTGTCAACCACAATATCATTCTTGTGAAGTCTCCCACAAAATCATTCTTATGGAGTCTCCTACGATATCATTCAGATGGAGTCTACCCCATTCTGATAAAGCCTACTAGATTATCATTCTGATAAAGATTGTGAATAACCAGACAGGCAACAAGACAAACTGGTCCCTTATTTTGCCATTTAGCAATGTCACATATGCCAATTAGTCATTCCCATGAAACATAGAGACGAACACTGGTGTTATCATTTGTGTACCTGTGTTATACCATTTAGTTTACCTATATGTTAAGAATGATGTCATTACCTGTGTACTTACCTGTATAATGACAAATTTAAAAGTAGTTATCTTCTTGACTTACCTTTCTTAGTGAAAATGTGTCTGAATAGTTTCTTCAGTTTAGGCTGCTTTTTAGAATGTATAGGTTTTGATGCTGCATCTGGGACCAGTGTCATCAGTTTCTCCTTCCCTGCCTACAAATATGTTTACAAGAGTATGAACAAACAACTAAAAAATTACAAAGGAACATTTAAACACGTTAAAAACATTGTACACATATTTAATGTTACTCACCTTTTAAAAAGTTGTTATATGATCCGTTTCATCCATGTCTTTTCATTTCCCTAGAAACATCCATGATTGAGATGTAGGACACAAAGCAAGAAGCCTACATAATTGCAGTACATCTTTACTCAAAGCACTTCCTGCAACTGTTTAATCTGAAGCTAGTATTTACACAAGCTAGTATTTACACAAGCTAGCACTCACATAACCTAATAATCACACAGTCTAGTACTTACACAGCCTAGTACTCACACAACCTAGTAATCACACAGCCTAGTAATTACAGTCTAGTACTCACACAGCCTAGTAATCACACAGCCTAGTACTCACACAAGCTAGTATTCACACAACTTAGTAATCACTCAGCCTAGTACATTACACAACGTAGTAATCACAGAGCCTAGTACTCACACAGCCTAGTATGTATGCAGCCTAGTACTCACACAGCCTAGCAATTACACAGCCTAGCACTAACACAGCCTATTACTCATATCATACAACCTAGATATCACATAACACAAGTTAGTAATTATTCCCGACACTTAGTCAGGCATCCCACACCTTCTTACACTTAGCTACTGTTCCATCGGAAATATCAGTTTGTCACAGAATAAAACAAGAAATAACTTGGCTTCGCATCAGAACGATTTGACTATTTTTCACTGTATATGCATACAACGCTACCTATTAAGCAACTGAACTAGCATGTATCGTATCGGATATCACTTGCGGTGAGAGAAACTAAAAGCACGGTATGTACAAGTATATCACCGTTAATAATACTCATTCTCCTGCGGATTTGAGACAGGTCTTTTTTATAAACTAACACACTGGTCATTGCATGTTGTCAAGCAGTGCACGGTCTCCATTTTCATTCTCCAGATACAGAGCTGTCTCTTTGCTGTCTATACATGTCTGTATGCATGTCTGTATGCATGGTGGATCCATGAAAGGTGGAAGTGGCAATACAAGTGTGCTAACCCAATTCCTGAGAACTGTGTGCGGTCTATACAAATGTGTGCTGATATAAAATGCTGGCTGTCTGGCCATCTGTGTGTCTATATGGATATGAAAGATGATGTAACCATCAAGGCCATACAAAGACAAAACCACTAATTTGTAATCTTGTAAGTTTGGTGGATCCATGAAGGGTGTGAGCAGCCGACCCAAAAATATGGGAGAACTCTGTGGTTTGTCAGTGGAAACATTTCCAAGTGCTTACAAATAATATGAATTGTAGATCTGTACAAAGGTCTGAGTCAAATATTTGTTCTAATTGAGTGTTGTTTCAACTGAGTACAATTTGAGCCATTTTGATTACAAGAGATTATTTGAATCTTATTTTCATTCCATGTGATTAATTGAATCACTCTCTTATTATGTGAGAATATATGAATCTTACCATCATACATTTGAATAAATGAATCATTTTGTTTCCTATTTGTGAATGTTTGCATAGAGTAAAAGAATGAGACGTATGTTTAGAGCGCGATAAAATCACTGTCTTTGTTGAATATATGTTTAATATACATATATATATATATATATATATATATATATATATATATATATATATATATATATATATATATATATATGTGTGTGTGTGTGTGTGCGTGTCTGTGTGTGTGTGTGTGTGTGTGTGTGTTTGTGTGTGTGTTTCGAGTTTCATAAATAATAGCATTCACGTCAATTTGTCATTATTATCAATATGACTTGAACTTCCATTCTACATCCTTAGCAAGGTAAGGTCTAAATGAACTTAATGAACAAAGCATATATATATGTATATATACACAGAGAAAAACAGATCAATCTACACTACACAAAGTGTCTTGCAAAATTTAAACATTTTTAAAGCCTTCTTGTTTATCACCGATTTGCTTGTCCATATCTAACTATTCCTCCAGGTTTTTATCCACACATGTCCTGAGCTATTTGACTTTTTCTCACCGATGTCCTTGAAATATTTGTCATTTTCTCAAGTATGTCCTTGAGCTGTTTGACTTTTTCTCACAGATGTCCTTGAGCTATTTGACTTTCTTTACAGATGTCCTTGAGCTATTTGACTTTATCTCACAGATGTCCTTGAGATATTTAACTTTTCCTCACTGATGTCCTTGAGATATATAAAGTTCTGATGAAAAAAAGGTTCCTCGGATGTTCAGCTTTTAATGCATAGTCATCTGCTAAACTGTTCATTGTTTTTCTATCATACATTAGTGCGGATTTATTTTCTTTCTGAAATCAACGATTTCCTCATGCAATGTTTTTTTTTCCTTAGTTGTTGTCTCAGTCTTCTTTTTTCTTCTTTCTCCTTATCTTGATAAAATGCCTTATATCTGCTGTATGCACTGATGGCATGACACTTATAAGCAGCCTTGGGATAATATCAATTTTATTGATTCTACCAGCAGCTCTAACGGCATCAATAATGACCATTTTGGCAATTAATGTTCTTTCTGCTATTTTTACCTCTTCAATGTCTTTATTAACTGAGTACCCGTTCTCAACAGTGGCATGCCCATGTGACAAGACAAGCAATGTCTTGACAACTTGCCAAAAATTTTGCTGCTGATTAGCAAGCCTGTCATAATTGAAAAGTCTGATCACTTTCTTTATTTCTTGAAAATGATTCTTTAAAAGGACTCAAGTGATCCACTGGTAATGACCAAGTCAACAAATGTTGAAAACTCTTTAAGAATAGCATCACAACAACTGACAATGAACTTTCTCTTTCTGACTATTGATTGTATGCTTCTATTCAATTTAGCTTCTGTTTTGGGTTTACTTTCCAAAATGACGACATGATAAAGACATACCATGTCTTTCACTAAACCATAGTGAAGTGAAGATTTTCTAAGTAACTTGTCAGCAAAACAAATAAGTATACTTTATTTAGCATGCATCCTAAACTTCTAAAATTTGTAGCTGACTCACTTTTTTGGCTTTTTTAGTTCATAAATCATAGACTCTGCAACAGAGCCAACATAAAGCATGTGTTTTTGTTACATGATTTAATGGGTCAGTCATTTGAAATGTAACCATGTCTATTGTTGTTTTGATTTCCTCAATCTTTTCTGGGACAACAAACCTCTTTAGAAGGGTTATGGCAACAGTATTTTTAGGTCATGAAGAGCAAATTGTAGCATCAGTTATTTGTGTTCTGTATTGTAGGGCTCAACATGCTTGTAATGTGCAATAATGAATGCCAGCTTTGTTGCCATAATTTCATTGTTCAAAACGATTCTTTCTCAGTTTTAAAGAATGCCATCTTTGGGGCAGAAACACTTGATACCATTACCTCAACAAAATAACTTCTTGAAGGTTGTATCTTATTTAAAGCCATCTGAGCATAAGTAATGTTCTCTAACCACCTATGTTTGCAGAACTGAAGATGAAAGCTGTTTTTTTGTAGTGCTTAACGCAATCTTCTAGTGAAGTGTTTAACACGATATTTTTAACTTATGAGGCTATACATGGTATCCAGTATTAATGGTGAAGAACCCGGAAAAAAAACAGAAATAACCACTGACCATCAGTGAAACGTAGCACAGATAACAAAGTTTGTGCTTGATTCTGTATCCAATGGATAGCCAGTGTAGGGCACCAAGCAGCTGGGAGATTTTATCTGGTTTTTGGTACTCTAAAGATGATCTGAGGAGCTGTGGTTTTAACGTTTTGAAGTTTCTGGAGTAGATATTGAGATGAACCAGAGCTAATGAATAAACAGGTGTTTTAGTGGCATCAACTAAAAAGGATATTTGCAAATGGAGCTGATGCATCTTGGCTCAAGATATGCAGCCTTGCATATGTTTATGACATGTTGGTACAATATGACAGTACTGGACAGAGTAACATGTAGGTTTTGTTCTGTGTGACTTTAATGTTGGTGTATATTGTGTAAATTGCTGCAGACAAATCAAAAAGGGTGAGGACTGTAATCTTTCCGCTATCCAAAACAGAGAGAATGTCATTATATACTTTCAGAAGATTAGTTTCAGTACTGTGGCAAGGTCGATATGCAATTTGTACATTGCTAAATAGACTGTTCGAATTCAGATGAGAATTCAGATGGGTTAGGACAACTTTTTCTAAGAGTGTTTATATGAATGAGAGATTAGAAACTGGGTGGTATATGGTCAACTGTTGGTTTTTTCAGTACAGGCTTTACAATGGCATTTTGAATGGGAATTCCCCGGATGTGATAGAGGTATTAATAACATCAGTTAGTGAAGGTAATATTGGATCTAAGCACTCAAGCAGCAGTAATATTGAAATTGGATCAAGTTCACATGACTTTGGTGCACACTTCATCACGACTGTCCATACTAAATCCATAGAGACAGGTTAAAATGCTCCTAAATGTTGTCGCTGAAGTTCTGTATCATAACCGTATTGTGATGAAGAGTCAATTGAAATGGTGTTGTCAAGCTTCTCTCTAATGGTTTATACCATGTCACGGAAAAGATTTGCAAACATGTCTGGAAGATCTACGGGAGAGAATGTAGTTAGAAGTGGTGTACATTTTTGTGTTAGTTATCTCGAAGAACACTTTGCAGGTGGAACTTTCCGTAATCTTACTATTGTAGTGGCTAAATTGGCTAAATGACTATATTTGCGACATTCTTCTTATCTGCTTCATATATTTGTTTATGAATAGTGAGTCTGGTTGAAAGCCGAAGCCGCTTTACGGCGGTCTCTTTGGGCAGTGTTAAACTGATCCCGTACACTGCTATGCCAAGGAGAAGACTTTTTAACTGATACCCTGCATTTGGTGGCTGGATGCAGGCAGTAATTGAGTTTTTCTGCTGTAGGAGGTAATGAAGTTGGTAGGTTTGCTTGGATGTCATGCATTAGTTTGGTCCTATTTATCATACAGAGGTTTCTCTTAGTAGCAAATAAAGGTGGAGGGTTAGGGACTGATACATACAGATGGCATATAATGCAGACGTGATCGGGTGCAACCTCGTTGGATACAAGGGTGGACCGTAGAATATAATCATCAGGTATATGAAGAATCCAGTCTAACATGTGACCATGTTTATGGGTGGGTTGGTTTCATGTGTATTGGTTTCCAGGTGAATCAAAGTGAAGGTTAAAATCTCCAAGAAAATTAGGTTGCTACCAATCGAATTTCCATATTCCAGGAGATTCGAAAACTGCTCCAGAAAGAGAGATTCAGTCAGGTTTTTTTTGCTAGGTGGAGGTTGGTAGAGGCAGATAAAATGGACTGACCATTGTTCTGGTGTGAGGGTTGTTTGGACTATTTCAAACGATGCGTTGCAGAAATTGAAGGTTGTGTTGTATTTAAGACACTTTATTTATAAAGGGCTTGATGTAGTAACCATTGGGTGTTAGATCCGCGCACTTGAGCTCTTCGCCTGATGTTTTAGCCATATCTCTATCAGGAAGAAGACATCGATATTTTGATCGTTGATAAAATTAACTATCTCTGTGCGCTTCTCTAGTGGTCCTACTGATTGGGCATTGAATAATGCAATATGCAGTGGTATCTCTGGGATAGTTGACACAACAGTTGACGATTTAATACGGATTTGCATCAGGTTATCTTAAGTAATGGCTTTATTGTTAAAGGGAGATAGCAAGAATTATTATTCCTGTTCTTCGCCAGTCTGCATTGAAACGTTTGTTATTTTGCTTCCATTTATATTGAAGTAATGTAGTCCCAGTTCATTTAGTCTTGGGCACATTGAGGAGCCAAGGAGAGTTTAAAGCAATTGATTAGGGTCCATCATATAATAAACGGGTTAACTGGCGATCAAATAATGGCGGTTAATTTAAGCACAAAGGACGTCCTAATGGTGGAGCAAGACAGCTGAGAAAGATTCTAATTAGTTTCGTTTCCAAAACAACCAGATGAAGAAACACATAAGATCTAAACAGCCAATCCATCATTAAACACGATAATGTAGATGAAGGTAGACAAAAAGCACATATGACAACAAAAACTGCGCAAAAATGGAAAAGTTGCTACAAGCTGGTTAAGCAATAGCGGCCATGTTTCCAGAAGTCCAAATGTACAAGATTTATTGGAAATAAATAGAACAGATTAGGTTAATGTTGTCTTCCAAGAAAAAACATATGCATATTTCAGGACTCGTTGAAACCAAATGAAATGCTAACCACAATGATAATCTATTTCACTGTCAAGGTTACAATAACCCAATACGCGCGGACAAAGAGACAGCAGGGGGAGGTATTGTGGTATACATTATGGAAGATGCAGAGAGGCATCCTGACTTTGGTGTCACATGAAATTTAATGTTTTGGGTGCATATTTCTCTATTAGAAATGCAAAAAGAAAACATTGCTAGTTGGTTTCATTTTATAGGCAACCTTCTTCCAAAGCAATCTGGAAGGATAACTTTTCTAAACAAATATAAAATGTCCTTGCACAGGAGAAAGAAACATATACTCGGTGATATAAATAAGGACAAACTCAATACTAAAATAAAGAAAGCAGCAGGGGGGGGGGGCGAATCGGACATTTGCTCCAGACATCATTTGCTATAAAATCTAACAAACATCTCGAGAGAATTAATTCGAATCCTTCTTTTTCAACCAAAAAAATTACTTTCTCGAAACATATGTTTTTCGCAAAATCATACTTCAAGACCGTTTTCATCGTTTAGTCATAATACGGTCTCGTCGTGATGTCATCGCCCCCCCTCCCCCTGCTGCTATGGGTTTTTCCGATTTCAACCAAATATTTGATCAAGTCCGATACGATATCGTGTTCGAGGATCGTGTACATTTATTCTTATAAATCCATGCGGGGTTGACTGAGCGTTACTGAAGAAATTTTTAAACTGATTGAAGTCCATATCAGAACACCATGTCTGCCAAATATTTCGTAACGTATGTGTATCAACGCCGTTAAACACAGCAAGAATAGTACAGTTATCTCTGATCACTTTTGGAATCTGAGTGTAGCGTTGAGTGACATATATCACGTCAGTGTTTTTGTGCCTGCCCGGGAAAATATTCTAGCTGGGTTTTTTTGATTGTCTAACATCACATCGTCGTATGCGACTAAATTGCTAATGCTCCCATCAAGGTCATCCACGGATGGTGCCTCGTCAATATCGGTTATAAATTCAATAATGCCCCCTCCGGCAATCTCTGAAGCGTTTTCATTAAAATCTTTTAGCACTTAATATCATCGTTGATCATCTACGCTAGGAGCAACTAAATACCACTTATCCCACTTCATCCATCTCATTATTAAATTGAGCAACAATTGCGTTTTACCGGATCCAGATGGCCCGATTATAATTGCGCGGAGAGAGTTTGGTAGCGCCGCATGATGCTTAACTGGTTCTCTTGTTTAAATCGCTGAAAAATCAATTATATCCATATCTCTATACATAAATTATGAATCTATATTGTGTGAAGTGTAAAACGCGTACTGGCACAAATGATGTGACGACGATTACAACTAAAAATAACAGATCAGCACTTACTGGTAGATGTGCAACATGTGGTATAAAAAAGTTTAGATTTGTTTCTATGAAATCCGGAGATGTTTTACAAAAAAAACGAGGAGGTGATATTGCAACCAAATTGGCAAAACTCCCTGGAACCCCATGGGCAAAGTACCCCGGAGAAAAGCACCTTCCAGGATATATCTACTGTGGCCCGGGAACACGATTAGATATCAGACTTGATGATCAAAATCAATCCAGACCCGACGAGTATCCAATAAACGCTATTGATAATGCGTGTCATGCTCATGATGTTGCATATTATAAAAGCAGCAATTTGCAACACAGGCATCTCGCGGATGTGAAATTAATTCATGCGTTAAATGTTATTCCTGATAAATCTTTCAAAGAAAAATTGGCTTCGTGTTTGGTAAAACCAGCTATGAAAGGCAAATTGATGATGGGTGCTGGTAATTAATAATATGGAATCTATTTATTATTCTCCCAAAGGATACTGAAGGGGTAACGCTGCAATCAATAAACTCGCCAACGCCGCAAAAGTGAAAAAGGCCACTGCGGCTATTTGGTTATCCAAACAGGCTATATGGCAAATTTATCTACCGCGTTCTAAACAAATCAATTTCTCGCATTTTGATGTTACCGGACTCAATGAAGTTTATCAAGCTGATTTATTGTTTTTACCACATGACAACGGTTACAAATACGCGCTAACCGTAGTTGACGTTGCGAGTCGATACAAACAAGCAGAACCGCTAAAAACAAAATCATCACCTGAAGTTGCTTCTGCATTTGAAAAGATTTATCGACGATGCCCACTACGCTGGCCAAATCTGTTACAAGTTGATCCTGGCAAGGAATTTCAAGGCGCTGTTTTATCTGCGATGAAACATCATAATGTCACCGTCAGACGGGGGCATACTGCGTTACATCGCGATCAGGCAATTGTTGAACGATTTAATCGGACTCTTGCTGACCGGTTATTTGGATATCAATACGCAAAATAATTCATCCAAGAAAAGCGATCCCGTGAATGGGTCAAAAGGTTACCAGGGGTAGTTGCAGCGCTAAATAACGAGATTACCAGAGCAATCAATATAAAACCTAACAACGCAATAAAAAAGTATATACCACAACCACAGCGGATAGCGTTTCACAGCCAATTCTCAGCAATGTCACCGTGAGATATTTATATGAATCGGTAGAACTCGAAGGTGGTAAAAAAGGGCTACTGATCCTATTTGGAGTGTCACTACGCATAGCATATATACTATAACACGATCAACTGGTAGACCTCCAATCTATACATTGGATTAAACTGCCCCTCAGCGGGATTTTACACGCGAACAGCTACAAGTGATTCCTGACGATACCCAATTGCCACCGCATGGTCTTAACTAGCGCCATTGCGTCTATTACACTCAAGACAAGTCAACATTACATTGTTTCTGACATGACCGAGACTGTTATTTTTTCTGTCTACGGTAAATTAGCGAGAATCTTTATCCGAATACTGCCAACGCATTATACAATTGCAACTCGCGCAGTGCTTATTTTGTTGTTGCTTCAATGCGATTATTAATTCAGCATCAATATCAAATTCTCGTTGTTTTTTTTTTGTCTTGTTGTTTGTAACCACAGAGTTTTGTATTAATGATGCTAACATCAATATCATCCATTGTGATATCATCATCGAAAACAATTCTTCAGAGTTGATTTATTCGCCGTACTCTATACACTGCAAGATAGACTAAATTTGACCATTCAATGCGATTATCATCTATCCAAACAATTTTATTCGCGATGGTTAATCCCTGGGAGGAATGTATCGTCGTTACATAACCCAGTGTCCATGGCGATTGATCAGCACGCAATGCGTCTTCGACAACACTGATATCAACCAGCACAATATCATTTAACACTAGTGTTTGTCTTTCGCGCTGTCCTGGAATTTCAACTTCAATATTTTGTCGCCGTGTATCACAGGGTCTATAACACATCGGCACTGGGCGCGTTGGGAATTTTGCTTTGTGAAGCTCAAACAACTTTTTCTGAAGTGTGTCTCTGACTATCTTTCTACTTGCCACTACAAAATCGATTGGCTCCCACGTTTCATAAAACTGTTTCATTGGAGTTTCAAGAATTATTTCCCTGATTATTTCGCATTGGATTCTGTCGGGTTTCAGTCTAATTAATTTCTTGACCTCCCGTAATTGTTCGTCAAGCGACCTGTAACCGCTATCAATTTCTTCATAATAGTCAACAAAATTCTTTAACCAATCGTGTGGACCCGCGCCGACAAATGGTGGTGGTTGGCCATGATCGCCTCACATTATCACCGCTGTATTCTTTTGCAGCAACCAATCAAGAAACATTTTTAATACATCTACTGAAACGGTACATATCTCATCCCAACTAATAACCGCAGGGATGAATTTATCACCCATTCTTTCAGGGATCCATTCATCGCCCTTGTATCGAAATAAGCTGTGATAAGTACAAGCTTCAACGTTTCGTTGTTTCATCTCTCTGGCAAGTCTGTGTGTTGGTGTTAGCACAATCATGTTTGTGAAATCCGTAGGATTTTTCCCACGAAATAACTCAATCGCGCGAGTCGTCTTTCCTGACCCGCCACAGCCGTTTAAATAAACTATTTTATATCTACAAATTGGATCTGATATCGGTGGTGCATTAGAACGTTCTGATAAATTATCACCGCGTAAGTAATTACTTTTAATTTCAACGTCTGCTGATTCAGAATACTCATGCAGCATTTCTTTTTTAATTCTCCATGATCCCCAGCTTTTATCCGAATTAGTGAATTCAGCAACTGCGCAACTGTACTTGCTGTTAATGTAAAATGAATCAACGGCAACTCTTACCGCAGTGTCAGGAAATCTATTTATCATTGAAAATAAATTAATACATGTATAACCCAGCATCGACGACCTCAAATGTGTATACGGGGATCTGTAACCGTCGCTATAAGTAACAACTGTACCCAATTTTGTTCCATCGGACAAAAGGCATCTTTACGATCCACGTATATGTTTTATATATGTTTTTGGATACTGCATCCGCGATTACGAAGTCGTATTCGGTGTTATCCACAATCAACCGTGAACAATATCGTCTATAGTCGCATTTTTTCCCGTGAATTTTCCGATTATTCTTCTGCCGAAATCTTTTGCTTCGATGTTTCGTTGATTAAATACCCGTTTGGACCACTCAATGATATATTCGTCGTTGGCATCAATATTTTTTTCTGAATTCCTCAATTATACTATCAAGACGTTCCGGTGTTGGTAGCCAGACATTGGTTTGTTTCCGATATGATATAATTGCTTCACTGACCGTCAGCGAAATTAACATTTTTGTATCAATCATGAACCGTAATAACGCTATTGGCAGCCACTTCTTTTCAGACATGTGTCTACCAATCCAAATATAACAAGCGCGATGATACTACACGAGCGAATCCAGTTAAATTAAAATCAGGCAGCGGCCCATTAATTGCAACACGAGTCATTTCATGTACGGGGTGTCCAAATCGTTTAAAATACTCAGTACACTCTCCATAACCAAGAAACCTCGCTGGATAACAAGCAGCCATATCAACTGAAATGATATTATCATGGTCGTATTTGTTATTCCATAAACCATCATGATTAAATTCTAAACAACTAGCCTCAATGTCTGGCAAGAATTCTACGCGTGTTGGTTTCCATGCGTTTTGATTCTTGCAAAATGAGCTGCAACCGACGGGATTGTAAAACAGTTTGTCAATAATTGTTCATCATCGTTGATGATTTCATCGGTGCCTTCGCCACACGCCGTTAAAATCCCACAAGCTGTTTTTTTATTTTGTTGTGAAATGCTTCAGTGCGGTATAATTCACCGTTTGGTCTTACAAACTGATCAAACGTATCCGTGTCGTTTTCAGTGCTGCGAAGTAACCACACCGACACGGGGTCGTTTTTACTCAAATGCGCAATAGCATCGAATAGTTTCCTTTCAACGAGAAAACCGTCCCTGGAAAATTCTTCTCGTAAGAATTCGTCGGGTATATATATTATTGTTCTGTTCCGTGGAAATATTGTGACCGCGGGCGCCCACGCGTGTTCGTTATGATCAATAATTTTAATTGGAGCTCCCTTTGATTTATATTTTGATTCGTATAAAACTTCTCTGGTTATTGTTGTAACGGTTATTGGAAATCTCAGCGACGTTTCTAATTTTGCTATATCGCTAATAGTCGCTCCGCAGTCTTTCACCGTTAACTCCCATTGAGCTATTTTGTTACGCCGTAGATCGGTAAGTTTGTTCCCTCGGGATGCATTTGTAAAATGTTCTGTTATTCGTGCTGCTACACAATTGAGTGGCTAAACCACTGACGACAAAGTCGCCGACGACGACTGTTTCATTGGTTTAAGTTTTCTTATATCAGTTTTTTCATTTAACGGATATATCCCATACAGAACTGCTGTTTCAGGATATGCTCGTTCATAGTATGGTTTGTCAATTCCAGTTAACAAACCCGGCTTAGAATCACGGCTAACAACGACTGTTTTCTTGTCTTTGAGAATCGGTTTAAATTTGTCTCGTATAATCCAACCACCTGATTCTACACGGATAATGAATTTCACTCTAAAAAAAAATACTTTTTGTTGCCAAGTTGGGAAAACATCATGGCTGCGTTGCTGTCGTTCATGGTGGCATCAACAACGCCATCAATTCGAAATGTTGACCAGCTATGAGATGCGTCGTCGTGTTTGAATTCATTAATACAATCGCGTATTTTATTTATCAAGGCTCTATCAGTTATTGCCCGTTTTGGCACATCTTTGAGGGTTCTATCGAGATTGAATTTAACGTTTTTGAAAGGTTTAATTGATGATAATCTCTCGAATTCATCATTCATATAATTAAAACAAGTATTTAAATAGAAAAATATATTATAATGAATCACTGCAACTGGCTAATGATTGGATCAACAACCCCGTCTAACAAGTCATGCAGAAGCGAATTATGTGGGTATCATTTACAAAGCGTTCGCAACGGTTCCTTTGGCCCCCTTCCGTGCCTCCGATGTGGGGTGTGGGTAAGGGGAAAGTCGCAGTTGTGTCTCAGTTGTGGCGGCAAACGATACAGCGAACTAAAACGCTACTATGACAAACGAATCAATGACCCGTTCAATGACAAAGTCATCAAAACCCCTCAAGACTACATTAATAGACTTATAATTAAAGCAAATAATAAATTAGATAAATAGTATTATTATACAAATGAGCCAAGATTTCAGACCTCATCCAGTGCTTGTTAATTATGAAGCATCCCGTGATGGTGTTGTCAGGCACCGCAGACTAAAAAAACCGGTTGTACGGGTAAATAATATGGGATCCCTGATGTTTACAGCTGGGAGGAAGTCATATCTCTGTCACAGAGCCATCTATGAAGCATTTTGCGGATTAATCGAAGACGGATTTGTGATTGATCACGTTGATGGATTCCCTCAAAATAACAAATTGGATAGCTTACGAGTTGTTACTCAAAGTGAGAATGCAAAATTAGGTGGAACCGGCAAACACGCGAAAAAGGCATGTCAATGCATTTGATACAGAAACCAACGAAGAAAAAATATTCCAATGAATAAATGAAGCCAGTACATATTTTGATATTTGTAGGTCTTGAATACCATTTGTTGCAGAAAATATAACTAAATTAACTCTGTCAAAGAAAAATGGCCATAAAATAAAATTCGTATACATCTGAAACGATTCAAGGGAGATAAATTCTTTATGGATAAGTCCGCCACCACTCATAACACTCTATTCACTAAGTTCCCTTGTATTATGACCGTCAAAGGTATTTGTGTCGTCTGCTAACTCACAGGTAGGGAGGTATAATTGACATAGGCGCGCACACGTGAATGTAATGGAGTATATAATACATGAGTTTCGGTAGAGTTGTATTTATCAACTTTTAACATTTCTAAAACTTTTTATTGTCGCTTGGCTAAAACTGCATCATTTAAACGGTTGTATTTATTCAAACCCTTAGACCATCTGCATTCAGTTTACACTTTCAGTAGAAACGTTATTTATAATCAAGCGCGTTACCTATGTTCGCTCAGCCGGAACGAGCATGAAACACTAGTGTTTCCCATTCATTGAAGGAAGTGGGCGTGGTTAAAATTCCTCTGTATACAGCTCTTTGTGATCTAATCGATAACGCATTTTGTCTAGAGAATTAGAACAGAGAAAATACACGCTGTTATCTAACAACTGTATTCTTTTGTTTAGTGTTTTATTTAAATATTTTTTCTCCTTTGAATGTTGTGAAACAGCATTAATAAGTAATTTAAGGAAATAAAATAACACACCCGTGAATCAACGCTGCTGTATTAGTCACCTTATATACGTTTTGTCTCGTAATAAGCTTGGGTCTTTCGAAGGCCAATTAGACCGATCAAAACTAACCAACGCCATTAACCCGTGCGTGTGGTTGTCTTTAGTCAATCATGCAACCGGGTTAATTTAATTGGGTTGCTTTTGATTGGTTGGATTGGCCGTAGGAAATCCGCCCCGTCGTTTCATGTTTGTGCTGTCTTGTGCCGTCCCACATCATTACATCACAAATTCCATCATCGTTTCATTGAATATATCCATCCTTAATTAAGTGATGTCTCCCAAGCATATCTTCTGGGCGGTCTAAGATGATGTTTGTCACCTTAGGCCTCCCTTTCGGAGATGTATGCTTTGGGGATAGCGCAAATTCCATCCCTAATTGAGTTAATAAAGTAACCTCTGGGTCTCTCTGACGTCATAAGGCGCCAGCGAGATTGCCAAATATGGTTTTCATGTATGTGCTGTCCTTAATTAAGTTAATAAAGTAACCTCTGGGTCTCTCTGACGTCAGAGGGCGCCAGCGAGATTGCCAAATGGGGTTTTCATGTATGTGCTGTACTTAATAATAAGTTAATAAAGTAACCTATGGGTCTCTCTGACGTCATAGGGTGCCAGCGAGATTGCCTAATGGTTTTTTCATGTATGTGCTGTCCTTAATTAAGTTAATAAAGTAACCGCTGATTCTCTCTGATGTCATAGGGCGCCAGCAAGATTTCCAAATGAGTGTTATTTTTGTTTAAATTAAACATAAAATGTATTATATTATATTTTTATATAAATAATGGATATCAAAGATTTAAATTCTATAACTGCTGAAATTTCAATTTTGAAAAATCGAGGGATAGTATTATCTGAAGGTCTAGACTGTGACAGGATTACCTCGGAATATGAAGAAATTGAGTATCAGTCTAGTAAGGGTCGTTATGTTTTACCTAAGATGTACAGGCTCGTAAAGGAATTCAAAAGTCCATCAATACTTGCTTTTACGGTAACGACATTAATGTATTTATAACGCTATTTAGCACCGTTGAAGCAATACGTGAAAAGCTCGGCCAAGAGTATCAAAAACGAACTGAAATTAGTTCTAAGGTTCGTGATCTTAGAAAAATATTAAGCGAGAAAAAAACAGTATCCTAACCACGTGAGCGTTAAAATAAAAAAAGGCTTTCAGTATTTTTTTTACCTTTTTTTGTAACACTCACATAGGATTTTCTCCTGAAAGAATACTCATCAGTTTCGACTTGCTCATGCAGTTATGTGCGTACTGGATGATCTGGTCGTGGTAGCAAGAAATCACCGCGACGCCTCCATTTTCACGTAGTTGCCGTTGTTCCCGCGTCGTTAACAAAAATCGTTCATCGCCGTTCTCAGATATTACAATTCTGAAACCCCCAGTGATGTTATTTCTGAATTATTCACGGATAGCGTCGTACAGTTTAACCCTGTCGGAGATGGATACGTTAGCTTGATGGTACATTTATTTAATAATTCAGCTTTTAATTGTGATAGTTTCATATTTGAAAACTCAGTTCACAAACAATATATTGTAGGTGAATCGCTTACAACTAAATTAGCCCGAGAGCGGCTAGCAGCAATTGAAAAGTTTATACCGGTTCGAGACAGACTTCGCGATAAACTTCAACAACGACAACAAGCACAGACTGACTTTTCTGTGTCAAGCGAACAACTGTTTACTCCGATAACAAGTGCGACCAAAGATGTGAAAATGTTAACTGAAGCAGCGATATACGGAGATATTCCTGAAAAAGAACGAGCAAAGAAGGCACCTCTGCTTGATACATTTGAAAAGATATCAGCAGAGACCGAACAAACGCGCGCAGGGATACAACATCTATCCAGTGATATAAAAACTCAACGCGAAGTTGAAGAACAACAAGGTGCAGCTGGAGGAAAAGACTATTCACCTGAGAATATATTTACAGACGCAGCATTACATGAAATTAGAGGAAACCATACGGATTCCGAATTAGCTTATTTTGCTAAAGAAAATTTTCCAAAGGGTAAACAAGAGAATTTATTAAAAGACGAGTTTAAAAGTTTTATAAAAAACAAAGACACTTGGGCATCAAAAATATATTCAGCGAAAAGCGACGGGGATAAAATCAGAGCGTTGCAGCATCCTGGTTATGATGACTTTCTAGCTGCGGTTAAAGGCGGTCCACAACCATCACGTTATACGGAGGATCCAATCCCGGAACAAACAGACATAAGAGCAGAAGCCGGTTCTAAGAAAACAAGCGAAAATGGATATTCATTTAAACATCCTTTGGATTTCAACGCAACTGTGACATGTCCTTGTAACATCCTCAGTGATATATCACT
Source organism: Unio delphinus (assembly GCA_029339505.1). Classification (NCBI taxonomy): domain Eukaryota; kingdom Metazoa; phylum Mollusca; class Bivalvia; order Unionida; family Unionidae; genus Unio; species Unio delphinus. Next base: position 5,246,707 of record JAQISU010000080.1, read on the forward strand.
GTTGGAAAGTACTTATGGGTGGAAAGCGAGCCGGAAACAACTCCGTCGAGATAATTAATGAAGCAGCTGATATCTGTAGACAATTATTTGCCGGCGGTATCATGGACATTAATGTATATCGAGAACTCATTGCTGAATTAGTTGAAAATCACAGAGATGTTCATGGTTATGATGAAAATCATATGGATTTTAGCGATTGAAATTCCTGGAAACGCTAGCGTTTCATAATTGAAAACACTAGTGTTTTTATAACAAGATGATCGTACACTACAACCATGATAAACCCGTAAGCGTCTACGTGGTGAACTCACGATTGCCTGTTTAGAGAGCATATTACGGAGATGGTCTCGGCAATACCATTGCGGGGTTATTTACAAGAATGGCTCCCAAGGTGGCGCCGTTAGCTAAACAATTATCAATGAAAGCCATTGATATTATTCGTGATAACGGAATCAGCGCTGTTGGAAAGGCATTTTCTGCCGCGAAAGATAAAATAACATCATTGGTGCGAAAGAAACCACCAGTGCTGCCATCAACTACAGTGATGCCTGCAAAAATCAGCAAAGCAATAAATTGCGCAGTGGAAGAAAAATTAGCGTCGTTCGCTGCTTCGGTGACTCCGTCATCCGTGGCTGCGCCGCTGGCGAAACGTAACCAGGATGATATCGCAAACATGATAGCAGGAAGTGGTTTGAAACGAAAACAAAAACGACGATGATTACAAAGAATTTCACAATTGAAAATACTGATGTGAATAATAATAATAATGTTCAAAAGAACAGCTGATCCAGCGTAAGATATGGAAGCCCCAGTACCCAAGGACAATTCCGTCCGCGAGTATCAATTTTATTCCTATCATGCAATACAACCAGATATTCGATCGCAAATTTAACTTCAAGTCCATGATACCAGCAAATACTTTCTACCCGCTGAAGCGTTTATCAAAGTAGAAGGAGAACTTGTACGACTTACTGATACTCCTGCTGTACCCGCACCGTATCCAGATGGTACCAAAGTCGGCTTAGTCAATAATGGTATCATGGCGCTATTTGAATCCGCGAGATATTTCATTGACGGAAAAGAGATTGAGTCTATAGAACGTGATGTTGATGTGGCTACAACAATAATTGGGTTAGCAAGATATTCTGACGATTATACAAGATCAGCAGGTCCGTCTATGATGTTTGCAAAAGATAATAAAAACACTGCTGGACACACTCAATTTATTGTGCGACGACCAAATGATCGTGCTGGTCCTCCCGCCCCTGCTGCTATCGAGGATATGATTATAAATACTGATCTCCAGTACAATCTAGCAGCTGCAACACGAATATCAATGTTGGCAGGACAACGCAAATCGCTTCCATGTGCGATTCCGTTGCATCATATATTTGGATTCTGTAGAAATGTACGAAAAGTTATTTATGGAGCGAAGCATACAGTAGTACTCGTGCGAAAGGGTAGTTACGATGATGCAATCTGGAGAATTTCAGCGGATCCTGCAAATCCAGATGCTGACGCTGGTAAAGTAATTTTAACTTAATTGGCCTTGTGGATGCCAGTAATGACCCCATCAATTACCACAGAACAGCGACTACTATCATTTATGGATGCGGGTGGCAAATCATTGCTAAGTTGGCTAACAACAACAACAGATGTTAAGCAATCAAATATCAATGGTACATTTACATGGAACTTAGCATCACAACAGGGCGTTTCAGCTCCACGTCATATATTTATCAAGTTACAGGATATGACAAGAATTAATTCACAATTGCACAGTCATATGATATTTAATCAATTAGGAGTTACTGAGGTCTCCTTGAGAATAAATGGCCAGCAGGAACCATCCGAAGACATACAACTTAATTTCGGTCAAAACCATATTGCGCGCGTGTACCATCGTATGCTGTCATATATGGGCCGTGATCAAAATGTTGATACTGGTTTGCAAATATCGCAACATGATTTTAAGAACTTGTATCCGATCTACTACTTTTCGCTGGAACATCTTGATTTAACAAGGCAATCCGTCGTTGATATACACTTCAGTGCTAATGTCCTTCGTGGCACTATTGCTAATTATAGAGCGGTTGCTGTCATTCTCAGTGATAAATCAATGTTACTTGAAGGCGTTGGTGGACGAATGAGACTTATTGATGCACCAGAGGAAAATATGTAAACGATTCAAAAATAGATCAATTGAAAGCATAAATATGTTTTACAATAAAATTACATATAGTGTTGTTAGTGTCAAGCTGACTGATGGTCAGGTCAAGAAATTGCAATCAAAATCCGCTAAAGAATGTGGAATAACAATAACGTTGAAACCAGCGCAGATGTCCGGCGGTACACATAAAATATCACTGACGGATCGTCAAATAAAACATTTTAATGATGCGCTAAAGAATAAGCGAGGGGTTCAAATTGTATTTTCAAAGGCTACAGTCGCCAACTTGATAAAATCAGGTGGTATATTTAGATAGTTAGCTGCAATACTAGCATTGATTTCAGCGGCTGTCCCAGCGGTGGCGAAGGCGGCTGCGTTGGGAGCCGTTGGAACCGCGGCAGGGATGGCGTTGAAAAAGGCAACTGGGAAAGGATATAAAAAAGGGAAAAGGTCTAAGATTACCAGGAACTCCGTATTCATGGTACAGCGGAAAGGGTCTGAGAATACCAGGAACGGTTTATTAGTTGAAAACCCAATTGATCTCATGTCCAATTTTGATTTAATTGATGCTGCTAAAAAACTAGCAATAAAAAACTTCAGAGGGGTTTTTATGAGAGATCAATTACCGAGAAAACCAAACAACGTTGAAACCGGTATCATCAATCTTGATAACATCAGCGGATCGGGAACTCACTGGGTTGCAAACGCGATTGATCCACGTGGAATTGTTTATTTTGATTCATATGGGTTAGCTCCTCCAAGCGAGTATATGCGGTATATAAATTCTTCGATGAAACTCAAAGAGTTTCCAATTTTTTATTCCACGCTGCCAACACAACAATTAAATGATCCACCGATATGCGGCCGTGAAGTATTAAATGTCCTCGCAGAGATTTCATCGTCACAGAAACCACCTCATCTGGTTGTAAATAAATATACCAGTGTGAAATTACAAATTAATTTTAGAGAATCAATAAATTAAAAATACTAGAGTTTTTACAATAATGATTGATATTTGGGGACGATCTATGTCAATGTCGAAACCCACCGCGGAAACATCTGCGGGTTCTATCGAGGATGTAAAAAAAAATAATTGAAGATGAAATAGCTGAGACGTTAAATTTCGCAAGTGTTGACCCGAACGAAATAGTTGTATTTCAAGATCGCCAGGGTAAATTGAAAATCAGTAATATATCCGCGGATGACATTTTAACACGACAACATGACGCCGCTGAAAACTCTATTGCGCTGTATTCCAGCGACGGACGACTTAAACCAGGCGCACTTGTGTCTACAATCACCAACGCGATTGCCCCCCACGGCCGTGATCTGGATGATTATATACGAGGTTATATAACTTTTCGCAAAAATGTCGTACATAAATTCTTTGGAACCCCGCTTGTGGTTGGCATGACTCTCGCTGAAATTAAAAACTTTTTATCTTTATTCTTTTTTCACAAGGAGGCGGGGAGGATGATGAATGAAGATGAAATCAAGGCAAATTATCTCGATATTTACGCGGATATGTCTAAACTAATAGAAAATTTTGAAAAGGTACAAAAACCCACTAACGACGTCGTTGGTAAGTTTTGGGACCCTCACTTGTGGCAGACTCGACTCTCGCTGAAATTTTCGAGTTTATTGTCAGGCATACTCACAATGCCTACGTCGCTAATAATTTCTTCGGTGTCCTGTCTACATCTACGATGACTCTCAAAGATATTATTATGTTTATTGTGAGACAAGCAACACTTAATACCATTGTGGATAAATTCTTGGGGAGAACACGTGAACCTGAAACCACATCTCTGACAGGCCCGACCCTCACTGAAGTTAAAAAAGCTATTGACGAACAAAAACTCACTAGCGAACTTGTTAATAAGTTCTTTGAGGGGTATGGCCCCCAAGATCACACGACAAAGTTTTATCACATCAACCTGTATCTTAAAGACCATGCACAGCTTAACACCAGAAACCTTCTAGCTTCATTCTTTTCTGACAGGGGGGTGAGGGGGACAATAGATCCTACCAGAATCAGGGCAAATTATCTCGATATTTACAATGATGTTTTTAAACTAAAAGCAGACTTTGAAAGGATACTAAAACCCACCGACTTCCCCATTGTTAAGTTTTTTGGAATCCCACTTAAGGCAGATATGACTCTCGTTGAAATTATCGCGGCTATCAATGAAAGTAAAACAACAGTTAATGCTGTCAAAGATGATTTTACAAAAATGATCGAACGACTCGATAAGGTACAAAAACCCACAAATAACGTCGTCGATAAGTTTTTTGGTGTCCCGGCTACATCTACGATGACTCTCAAAGACATTTACAATGATATTCTTAAACTAAAAGAAACTTTTGAAAAGATAAAGATTCCGCATCCACGCATAAGCATTGAAAATGTCGTGTATACGGTCGATCATGGAACCATGGATTGGATAAGAGACGTTTATACTACATTGTCCGCCGGTCTCTGGAAGCGGGGCGATATCTACAGTCCAACGGGGATTGAAGGTATCTACAGGCTAACGTGGATCTCTATCGATCAATTTAATATGATCGCGGGCGGTAAAACCTACTATGGTGGCACCGCGATGTTAATTATGAAGAGTAACGGTCAACACTTTAATGTCGTCGCGGTTGATAGCTCCACCGTTAGATCAAAAATAACTTGGTGTTTAGAACTTGTAGATGATTTTTCAGGCTGAAGCTATCATAACTACGACATCCCAACCCATCTACCCACCTGGCCTGCCCTGGACCCCTTAACGATGGTGAACAATTGAAAACACTAGCGGGTTTAACATAGTAATGACATCGATGAAATCAATTGAACCGATAATAGTCCCAGAGGTATCACAATCGCATCGATATCGATATGATACCGTGAAAGAGTTTTCCGCGAACTTGAAATCACTTTCTGAGCGTTATCGTGAAAAAATGAAAATATACCGACGCAGCGTAGCAATTATCGACATCACCGTGTAATCGGTGTCCGGTGTGATGGCCAGCGCCGGGGTTATTTTGTCGATGGTGACCATGATGGCTCCGATTGCAGTTCCAATCGCTATCTCCGCGGCAACAACAATCGCGGCAGTCGCCACCGCGATAACTAAAAAATTATCATCATGTTCTCAGAAAAAACTCGCCGATTATACAGCTCGGTACAGGATGGTATTTGATGCGTACTCGAAATTATCCGAGCTGATCTCGCTGTCGATAAATAATTCGTTCATATCCGATGTTGAATTTTCCACGATGACCCAGTTGTATAACTCCGCGATGTTGAAATTGGAAATTGAAGACAGCGTTAACACTAATGTCACTCGAACTGCTTCAACGAATCGCGGAGAATACCACTCCGATACGAACAAGCATTATATCAATAACATCAACAAACCCACAATTTAGTGTGAACTTCCCTTCTCCGATTCCAGTGAGCGAGATTGCGCTGGCAAAATAACGAGTATATCATAGCTGGCCTAATATCAGATCGGTTGCATTTGGCGGTCAGCAACCCAATAACTCGTTAAGGTTTTTGTGGAATAAACCCGATGGTACTCCAGCGTGGGAAACTGTTTCGTTACCAACTGGGTCGTACCAAATTGAGCAAATCGATGCTGAAATTCAGCGTAGAATAAAATCAATCACTGGAAAAGAATCAAAAATAGCTATTAAACTTCATGAACCGACGCTCTCGTCGTCGATCGAAATGAGCACAGAGGGATACATTGTAGATATCTATAACAGCTCGTTAAGAACAGTGTTAGGATGGCCTGAAAAACCACCGGAAAAATCCACCACCGACTTAACCACAGACGTACAATCATATCATGAAATCAATCCCATATATCGAGATAATTTATCTGATATAAAAAAAGGAAAAATCTCTGATAGATTTATATTTACCAATAAAAACACATTGCAATGGGATTTTATTATTAAAAAAACAGCTGACTCATCTGTTACTATTTCATTTACGCTAAATGACATCACTGGTTATTTTAATGAAATTAATCAGTTACATAAAACACAACTAGAACAACTACGGCAAACAAATTCACAAAAACACGTTGAAATACTAAATCAGCTTGTATCTGACATGAAATATATAAATTAACTAATTATTCAAACAATAACCAATGACAACAGCGACAATAAACAACGATTTCTAATCGGTTACAATATCACAGAAGCTGATCTGCGTAATTTATATATAGATATAAAGCTGAGGAACTAACAAAAATTGTTAGAAACAATATCAAGGTGCTACAAACACTAGATTAAACTGTCTTCCTCAAATATAATAATGATCCAGATGGTGGCGGTAGGCATATTGCCCTGCACAATGTGAATATTTCAGCGGTGATTGCTCTCAACTTAACATGTGACGCAATTTAAGGAAGCTATCAAATTAATCTAGAGCAATCAAATCAAGCTCAGCAGGGATATATTCTTTATTTGTTTGAACCAACAGCTCCTCCAGGATTTCTAATTATTGAAAACCCAATTAATCCTGTCTACATGAGATGCCAATAATAATTCGCTAACGAGAATTAATTTCCGACTCACCGACCAGTCAAATAATTTGATTGATCTACAAGACGAGGTGTTAGCGATTAGTTTGTTTGTAAAGTCCTAAAGACTCGATCGAATATTTGGTTGAAATAAATTATTAACCCATAGCAGCATGGGGGCGATGACATCACGACGAGACCGTATTTTCACTAAACGATGAAAACGGTCTTGGAGTATGATTCTGCGAAAAACTTATGTTTCGAGCAAGTAATTTTTTTTGGTTGAGAAAGAAGGATTCGAATTAATTATCTCGAGATGTTTGTTAGATTTAGAGCAAATTATGTCTGAAGCAAATGTCCGATTCGCCCCCCCCCCCACCCCCCACCCCCGCTGCTAAGAACAACTAGATGGAATGTATAGAATCATTAGGCCTAGTCCATCTGGTAAATGAATCCACAAGGAGAACATAAATATCACACACTCTTATTGAACACATTGATACCAACATACCAAACAATATGGCTTTTGTTAATGTACCAAATGTTGGTCGCAGTGACGACTGTCCTACGTTTTTGACAAGACAGGATAAATGGAAGAGAAATAGGAAAAATACAGAAAAATCTATCACAGATCATTCAAACGTTTTAATGAAGAACACTTTTTGTATGAACTGTAGAAGGTTCCATGGGATATGATTCAAAATTCAGACGACATAGATAAAGCTCTGATGGAATATTCTCTAAGCGAGCACCAATGAAAGGAAATCGCGTAAAGTATACAATCCAACCTAATTGCTGTATTAATGAAATACTAGATACTGTGAAGAAATGAGACTAATCGAAGGTTATGGGAAACCATGGACCATTGATCAGATTGGTGTACCACTCATTGAAACTTCTGCCTCATATATTTCGGATAGCATACCATTCATAATCAATTTAAATATTGAAACCTCATCTTTCCTCAAAATATGGACAGATGGAAAAAGTAATGTAATGCACAAATCTGTTTCTATGAATGATGCTAATCAGTACCAGCGAATTTCAATACTACCAAAATTGATTGAAAAAAACATATCCATTACCAGTTTATATCATATTTAACGAAACACTTGCTGTTACACCCTAATCAATCAGGCTGTCAAATAGAAACATTCATGTGAGACTAATTTGATCCCTCTAAATGATAAATGGCTTCAAGCCCTTGATTAAAGTTGAATAATAGGATCTTTATTTGTAGATTTCAGAAAAATTTAGAACATGGTGGATCATGACACCGTTTTGAAGAAACTGGAAAGTTACCAATGAGATGAAAGCACCATTTGATGGTTTACTTCATACTTAAGTGAGAGAACATGACATGTTTACATAAATAATGTTCTGTCCAAACCTGGAAGAATTAGAAATTGATTATCAAACGGCTCTATTCTAGTCCATTGTTATGTATTTTATTTATTAATGATTACCACATTTTTGGGACCGGAGTGGTCTAAAGTGCTCTCAATCTCACCCCTATCCGCTTGGGTTTGAGTCTCAGATTCAGCCAATGTGGGTATTGAAAAGCTTGCCAGTAGCTTCTCATTGGTCAGTGTTTCTTTCCAGTGGTCTTACCGGGTTCTTCCTCCACCATTAATACTGGTCACGATGTAGAGCTTATTATGTGCTGAAAAACAGCGTTAAACCCTACAGCAACTAAACTTTGTGCTCTGATCCAATCAAATAATTGTGCAAGTCTTATCTTATAAAATTCCATACATTAAGGCAATACAATAACTACAAGTTTTACCTGACGAAGTTACGAATTGATGCACTCCTGAAGAATCATACTGTGTACACAATAATGTACCAATTCAGTGAAAAGTTTTAGTATATAACTAACATTAAGGACAAAATGTTTTACCTGTTGAATAGCATCAGCATGGGTACCCACTAGAATAACTGGGGGAGGGATGACATTAGAATTCATGATTTCGTTGTCTGGTGGTGCACAGGAATGAACAGAATTCATCCAAACCTCGACTAATTCTGAAAAGATAAGAAAAAATTGTATCAATAACAATCTGAATACAGATAAAACAACTTACATTGTAACAATTATGACATTTTATACAACAGTACTGACTTTATGAATAATCCAGATCAAGACAGTTGTCTGGTGGTGCACAGGAATGAATAGAATTCATTCAAACCTTGACTAGCTCTGAAAATATAAGGAAAAAAATGAATAATACAGTTCAAGACAGTTTGAAATAAATCTATGACAGAATGAAATGTTTTAAGATGGCACAAGTATTTAAAAAAAAAAACTGTAATATTGCAGTGAAATTTACAAATAAACAATGCCTGAATGGGTTTCAGGAAATAAGTGTCATCAATTCAATCATGTGTACGAGGCCAGCACAAGGCTGAACTACAGTATCTAAATACCGTGTATGCTGACTCAGTCACTCACCCCGATTACAGAGGCCTAACAGGCAGTGTCCTACAGTCTTCTTTAGTACCCAATGTGTTTTTTAAGGTTGCTCCAAATAGTCAATACATGGTCCAACGCAACTGCACCAAAATGACGCATGCTGCCTTGAGTGTGTGTGATTTGGATTTTTAACATAGCTTTAACAATTTTCCAGTTATATCGCTATGTCTGCAGTGTGGCAGGTTATAATGATGCACTAATCTCTTAATGCTGAGCGCCAATCAAGGCAGCTGTTAGTATACTTTGGGCAATTCTCTTTAAGATTGAACCCATAACCTCACGCATCCGAGATGGATGCTGTAACCACTAGGTGACTGGAGCAGTCTCCATGCTGCGTTGAAGAGCAACGTTACGAGTAATTGGAAGGAAAGGAACAGTGCCTGAAATTATGTTGAACACTTGTAAGCAGCAAAACACTGCCTGAAATTATGTTAAAAACTTGTAAGAAAATAAACACTTCCTGAAATATTTGAATCAGAGGTCTCAGAAACGCTTAATTACACATAGTGGAATGCAACTTTTTTTATCTGGGATGCAGAAAATCGATTAACCAAAAGACATAGGCAATCCAGTCCTGCTTTAACCACCTGTTGAGTGGGAAATGTTGATCAATTTAGCTGTGCTGATATTTACAATGACAGAATTCAGTGGCTGAAAGGCCCCCATATGTACATGTTGTCATTAGAGTACATCAACATAATCTGATACAATTGCTTGACAGCAAGTACAAAAACTTTGACTAGCCGCTGAGTGGGAGAAAATATGTTGATATTTACAATAATTGAATTCAGAGGCAAAAAGACCCAGTGTTGCACATGTGGTACATCAAATGAGTAAATTTAGCTTTCATAATTGTGTGTTTCCTAGTGTAGCAAAATAATGAGTGTCACATCGAAATCAACACACATTGAGACTTAGAACAAAATGTCATTTGCAAACTTTGGACAAGTTTTTTGGGTTAAATGACAAATGGATGAAGATTGTAATGAGATTCAAACGAGTACTGAAGTTGCTTGAAGTGATAGTTTGGATGGAATAGTAGCTAAGTGGACTAAGGTCTTTCTTTGAATTGATAAAATTCAGTCTTACTCTAATAGACAAACTAGAGCTATATGTCAGTGGTGTAAAGAAATTGGAAAATTAAACTCAATGACATGCACTTTTTCTTCATTCAGCCACTAAACACTGCTTGAAATATTTGAACACTTGAAAGCAATTAAACACTGCCTGACATTGTCTTAAAAATGTGTCATCAAAGAAATACTGTTTGAAATATTTTTGAATACTTGTTCAAAGTAGCCTTGAGTAAAATTAAATATGTCTCTCATTTTATAGAAAAGTCTTCTCCAAAACATTTACTAGTTTATATGATCATGAAGAACGCTGGCAACACACTTAACATAATAAAGTTTTCATCCAATAGTCCTGAATGAGTGCCTGTCCTGCATTCCCGGCATCAGTAGTTGTCCAGCATTCCTTCAAGCAGAAATTGCCCAGATTGCCCTGAATTAATACTTACCCATCATTGCCTGAATTAATACTTCCCCACCAGGCCCTGGATCAGTACGTCCCCAGCAGGCCCCATTAGAAATTGCATAGGCAGCTTGCCCCAAATTAGTATATCCCCAGCATGTCCTGAATTCATATTTGTCACGCTTGCCCCGAATCAGTACTAACTACGATTGCCCTGAATCAGTAATAGCTACGATTTCCCTGAATCAGTAATAGCTATGATTGCCTTGAATCAGTAATAGCTATGATTGCCCTGAATCTTTAATAACTACGAATGCCCTGAATCAGTAATAACTATGATTGCCCTGAACATGTAGTTTTGCCATCCTGACCCTTGCAGAGAAATAACTGATAGCCTTAAAACAGCATTGTCAACATGGGCAACAAATTGGAAAATTCAATACACCATTAGAAATTCTGATGTGCCACTTATAACTGGGCATGTAAATTTGTAATCCTGAACTAGGCAACTTTAATACTGTAGGTGACTAACAGTGTGATATCTAAGTAAAGTTATGTTCTAGTAAAGAATGAAGTAATTTATCATCACACAGTAATAGCAGCTCTAAACTCACCACCCACTCTGCACTCCATTTTGCCTTTCTTGTCAAAGTAAATTTCATCATCTACAATATCGTTTATATGTCCACTGAGATCTGAAACCAGTAAGTATATGGCACGTCTTGACAGGAACATTTGGTGTGTTGTGTAGAAGGCATATTGGCCTGCAAAGTCCCACATCGTTAAAGGTGCATATTTGCCTAGATCATGTTTTATTTTATCCGCATTCTTTTGCAACAATTGTAAAATTTCCATGTTGGGATCCTTCATACGACTTTCACTGGAAACATTTTCTCCAGGTTCTGATATAACCATGGTGTTTGCAATAGACTCTGGAAGATTTCTGAGAACGTCAGGAGACCCTATTTGCTGACTAGATTTGAGCAAGTCAGGATGAGGAGAAACAAGGTTTGGTTCTTCTGCAACATGGTCCTGTGCACTTATGTCAGTGATCGCGCCTTCATGAGAAATTACAACCTGTTTCTCATCAGCAGTCTCACTTCGCACTTGTTGTTTCTCAGTGAGAACCTTGGCAAGCCGTTGTAGTCGATAATCCTCTTCTGACTCTAAAAATAAAGAGAGCAATTTATACAACTGAAGTTTATGTAATTCAAGAGTAAATAGCCCGTTAGCAGTTATGATCAAATTCTACCATCTCACATTGATGCAGATTCTATTCCGCTTATTTAAGTACAGGTGATGCAAACACTTAAATAGCAATCCATAAATCCTGATTTATTTGCCTAGAATTTTACCAAATTAATGTAAAGTACTATAATTACAACAAACGCACAAAATGACACCAGTATGAGGTAGGGGATAAAGTGTTGTTGAAAGAGCACAACAGGTTGCAAGTTTCTTGGAGGGGTCTGTACATCTAAACCGAGAAGGTTGGATGTCAAACCTATCGAATATGACCACTGACTAAGGAGTAGAAGAAAGAGCGACCATTAGCGATTTTATCGTTGCCATGATCGTCACCGAGGAAGCAGAGGATTTAAACACTGTCCTGAACCATCCCTTAACAAGGGCTGAGACACCCTCGGACGTGGAGTGCAGTACTGTGGGAAGAGATACAGACAATGCTGGCCAGGTATTCTGATGTGCTCACAGAAATACCCAGGAGAACGTCACTTGTCGAGTTCAGGTTAAAGCTTATGGACGGACAACTGGCCAGTCTAGTGGAAACTATACCACTTGCCCCTCATGAAATGGCCAATCATCAGGGAAGAGAAGATGATTGCTCCGGGAGTAAACAAACCCGAAAACTCAATACAGGTATCCGGTAGTCCTAGTGCAGAAGGTAGACACACATCGGTTTGGTGTTGACTACCAGAAGCTGAATTAGGTGATGGAATTTCAGGTTGATATGCTACCTGACCCAGAACAAATCTTCGCTTCTGTCTCGAAAGTGAGATATTTCTCGAAGTTGGTTCTGTTCAAGGGTTATTGGCTAATTCCTGTAAGGAAGGTGGATAGGGCAAAGTTCGTTTTTTTCTACTCCTGGTTTAACCTACCAATAGTTGGTCATGCTGTGCAGAGTCCAGATTGCATCCAGTGTCTTCACTAGAATCAAGCAGAAGTTGTTGAAACCCTTGCATGATAGCTGTATCCACAACTTCATGGGTGATCTCGCGCTTTCCCACAGAGACGTGGGATGAATGTTTCATTGCTGAATGCAAATCCAATGTTTCTCGTAGAATAAAAAAAAAACATTTGAACTGTACTGTAGCTTAATTGTGAAATGGTATTAATCCAGAAGATAAAAGATTAAATGATTAATGATTAGTGGTATCCACGAATGTCCATGTGCCATCTTTTCACAAATCTTTTGTTTATGAACATTTATAAAACTTGTGCTCTTTATATAGATTATATACCTTACAATGCTTGCTAGTGGGCAAACTGTAACAACAGCAAGACTAGCACATAGAGGACCATTGTTGGCATCGTGACCACTGCTGTTATTTTGCGTAGCACTCAACAGAATACACGTTATTTATTCCTGATTTAAGCCGATTGAGAATTGGATAATTAGGAAATTGTGATATTTTGTATGTGACATGAATCGGTGAATTACTTCGAGAGTCGTGAAATTCACGAATGAAAGGACTACCTTATAACCTATGATTGTAGACCTGCCAACCTTGACAAGACTATCACGCTAAGGAATTTTACATTATCTTCCCATATGTTTGACCAGTTTTCAGTAAGATGTAACAAAATATCATAAACTGCTCTTGTAAAGCTATAAAAGGTATTGAAACGTTCGGTATGCGAAACATGCAGCAACAGTAAACATTATGTTCGACTAAAATGTATCTAAGGTATGGTTAGATAAAGGAGTGTTGGGGGTGTGGGCATAAGCGTTTCTGGCTTACTGTTTTCTGTGGTCACTTCCGTTTCAAACCAGTGGTCTGCTTTTACGGCATCTTTGGAGATAAATTTGGAATTTTTTAATGTAACAGCATTGGAACCCAACATAATAAATATCCGGATGCATGTTTATAGTACTAAGCGGTTTGTGGAAGTACAAGTTAGTAATACTTATCAGCACAGTAGGTCTTAAGCTGCCAACAATTTTGAATATATCCATGCATATTTCATATTTCTGAGTAACCTCCATTTACTGTACGGGTATAACGGTAAAAATTGTGTAAATCCAGGTGGTTGGAGCTTAAGGAACATTCAGAAATAAACAACAACACTAGCTATGATTGGTGGATTATGTAAGAGTTGCACTTTCTGTTAATGTGTATATATGCTTATTCCTGTATTCTGTTAATGTGTATATATGCTTATTCCTATATATATCATATTTTGTATTTTTTATGATTTTTTGAAAATGTGATACACGTGACTGAAAATAAGCATGTTGTGACTAGATAACTCATACCCCTGTCTAGTTTCAGCAGAGTTATCTCTCTTAAATGCAGTGGAGTACCTGGTTCTGTCATTGTCAAATTGACAATCTAATATTGTTCTCTATGACAGTGTGTGACATGCATGCTGAAGTAGGATAGAAAGTATATTTATTTCACAAAACATTAGCATTGAGGTCTATGGATAAAAACAATTGGTACCGTGATACCTACGAAGGCTCATTTAAAGAATCCTATAAAATCGTTTCAGCCATGTCTGCAATGACCGGTGCAGAGACAAAGTTATCCCTCTAATATTTAGCACATTAACCCCATTGTCGGTCGGTAGTGTGCAAAACTTGATTTAATTTCTAGAGGTCATTTCATATATATATATATATATATATATATATATATATATATATATATATATATATATATATATATATATATATATATATATATATATATATATATATATATATATATATAATTTCAATCAGAGAAGCAAAATAGTGTTTGTGTTTCTCCTCTTGAAATATATGTATTCAATTTATTCAAATAAACGGTGTCATGGAAAAATTATACCTTTATGAATTTAGTCCTAGAAAACTATATGCAAAATGGACATGCATCACAATTAATTTTACTATACGTTCTATACATATATTTCTCTGCAATGAATTTTCCACTGGATGACAATCAAAAGAAATCATATATTAATCTAAAATTACTCCAAAGATGACTTCACTGTGAAGTTCTTGTGAAATGTTCACCAGTATGTTTTTGAGAGGCAGCACTGTAAACAGAGCAGAATGTAAATAGAACACAGATTTCAGTTCCAGATCATCACCATGGCTTTACTACTCAATGTGCACTGTCGCCGAAATACACACAGACAACCACTCGCTGAGCTCATATTCTCAAGAATAAACAATTACCTTTAAATTCCTACATAAAATGCATAAATAAGTCTTCTGTTGCCACCAAAATGAGAGAAATTTTCTAAAATGGTCACTGAGCTGGAAATACTAATTGGTGATGCGCGTCCAAATGTTGGTGATAGGAAAATGCCTACTGAGTTATGTCCCCTTTATTAAGGCCCCGTTACAGATAGTTTTCATTTCTGAAGTTTAGTATTCATTAAACATAGCTACATTCTGCTGAAATAATTTATACAAACATGAAACAGTTGCAAGGAAGGTACAATAATTGTGTCAGATTTCATGACAGAAATATGGGGTTGGAAAAAAGGTACATATATTTCTCAGAAGGCTGACGATACATGTGACTTGGTATTATAAGCTTTCATTGCTTGTCCTAATTAATAATAAAGCTATACATATGTTTCAGGCACTATCAAGAGTTGTAGACTTTGTTAATTTTCATGAATTTAAGTGGGACCATGTTTTTCTGAAAATTGACAAAAATGCATTTTGAGAATTTCCTACCCTCCACTCATTTCATTTCCTGACTTCACGCCACTCTGCATCACATAGACAGTTTAGACTTAATATTTATCATTCTTAGATGCATCACCATTAAAAAAATTGATTTACTTGCAAAAATTGGTATTTCAATTTTCATGACTTATACCTAAAACATCCAATAAATGTAATTGTGTCCCTTCCTGCTTGCATTACAAAAAAATCTGAATATTATTTATTAGATCTTTATTCTGTGCTGATTATTAACACTTTCTAAGAGACTTAATTTCCATTTCATCTTCATAATACATCGCATGCTGGATGAGTTTTTAAAATTCTGTAGTCAACAGTTTCTTCATGCAGACACTTTGTATAAAACACTATGTGTAGTTTAAGGTACTGCTGAGGTACTGCTATAAAGTTTTAGTCTGGTTCCCTAATTCAAATAATTTTAATATGAAACCTGGATCCAAATTAAACACGGATAAGCCAATTATCTTTTTCAGCAACAATAATTGTTTCAGTATTGTTTTCTTTTTTTCATTTAGATTGGATTTGAAGGGTCATTTTTGTCAGACTTATGGCAAAATTGTAAGGATTTACAGGTCTGTGATTGCAGAGACTGAGCATGCTCTGTCCTTAGAGTAGGAAGGAAATATCTACTGATGAAAGTATGGAAATAAAAGATTAATGCATTTCCAACACTCTTAAAAGATTCTTCAATTTGCGTCATACACAAATGGAATCTGAAGACCTGCCTTTACACATTAAGTAAAAAGACTAGTTGTGTACACAATTACCTGTTTTCCGCAATCTCCATTCATGGCTGGATAATGAAACATCACAGCAATGCAAATGGACATCTATGCCCTCAGTGCTTTGTCTCTCCGAGATGTTGACATCCTTTCCAAGAAGTCGCTTTATGAGGGTTGTCTTGCCGACACCCTGATGTCCGACAACCATAACCCGTATACTGTACACTTTCTCCTTTCCATCTTCGAGTGCATTTTCAAAAAGTTGGATGGATCTGTCATCCATGTTTAAAATTTCTACTGGAATTCCTGTGCCTGTAATTGATGATTAGTTACATATTACTGACATACATATTGAGTAAACTAGAATAGTATACATGCTGGACCTCCACTTCCACATTTGAGTCTAATGACCCTGATAATAAGGCCCCAGTTTCTCAACTTATTCTACCATTAAAAAGGCCCCAGTTTCTCAACTTCATCTACTATTAATAAGGTCCCAGTTTCTCACCTTAATCTACTATTAAAAAGGCCCCAGTTTCTCAACTTAATCTTCTATTAATAAGGCCCCAGTTTCTCAACTTAATCTACTATTAATAAGGCCCTAGTTTCTCAACTTAATCCAATATTTCTAAGAGTATGTGTATCAACTCCGTTGAATACGGCAAGAATATTACAGTTATCTCTGATCACCTTTTGGTATTTGTGTGTATCGTTGAGTGACATATATCACGTCAGTTGTTTTATGCCTACCTCTGGAAAATATCCTAGCGGGATCCTTTTGATTGTCTAACATGATATAATCATATACGACTACATTGTTAATATCTCCATCAATATCATCAATGCTCGGTGCTTCATCGATATCGGTTATAAACTCAATAATACCCTCACCGGATTCTTCTACTGCTTTGTCGTTAAAATCTTTTAACACATTGTAATATCGTTGATCATCTAGACTTGGAGCTATCAAATACAACTTGTCCCATTTCATCCATCTCGTTATTAAATTAAGTAACAATTGTGTCTTGCCGCTTCCAGATGGTCCGATTATAATCATAATATTGAATTATGCAACATCGCATGGTGTTTAATAGGTTCCCTTCGTCGTGTAGCTGAATAATCAATTACATTCATGTTATTATAAATATATTATGGATCTATATTGTGTGAAATGTAAGAAGCGTACTGGCACAAACGACTTGACGACGATTACAACTAAAAATAACCGATCAGCACTTTCTGGTAAATGCGTACAATGCAGTACAAAGAAATTTAGATTTGTTTCTATGAGATCTGCAGATAATTAAAAAA
Organism: Unio delphinus; assembly: GCA_029339505.1. Lineage (NCBI taxonomy): Eukaryota > Metazoa > Mollusca > Bivalvia > Unionida > Unionidae > Unio > Unio delphinus. Next base: position 5,264,300 of record JAQISU010000080.1, read on the forward strand.
AAAAATAAGGAGGTGATATTGCAGCCAAGCTAACTAAACTCCCGGGAACACCATGGGCGAAGTATCCAGGAGAAAATTATCTTCCAGGGTATAGTTATTGCGGACCCGGGACTAGACTCGATATCAGACTCGATGATCGAAACCAACCCCGACGTGGTGAAGAACCAATAAACGCCATTGATAAAGCGTGTCATGCTCATGATGTCGCTTATAAAAGCAGCAATCTGCAATACAGACATATCGCAGATGTGAAATTGATTCACGCGTTGAATTCTATCACTGATAAATCCTTCAAAGAAAATTTGGCTTCATTGTTAGTAAAATCGGCAATGAAAGGTAAATTGATGTCAGGTGCCAGTAATTAATAACAACATGGAATCTATTTATTATTCTCGAAAAGGATACTGGAAGGGTAAAGCAGCAATTGGTAAACTCGCTAACGCCGCGAAGGTGAAATATACCACTGCAGCGGATTGGTTCTCTAAACAGGCGATATGGCAAATTTATTTACCACCACCTAAACAAATTAAGTACTCGCCTTTTGATGTGACTGTTCCTAATGAAGTTCATGAAGCTGATATATTATTTCTGCCACATGATGGTGGTTACAAATACGCGTTAACCGTAGTTGATATTGCGAGTTGATACAAACAAGCAGAACCGTTAAAAACAAAATCATCAACTGAAGTGGCTTCTGCGTTTGAAAAGATTTGTCGGCGGGGTCCTCTGCGCTGGCCAAATCTGTTACAAGTTGATCCTGGCAAGGAATTTCAGGGTGTAGTGTTATCAACAATGAAGCATCATAATGTCACTATCAGACGAGGGCATACTGCACTGCACTACATCGCGATCAGGCAATTGTTGAACGATTTAATCGTACACTTGCTAAGCGGTTATTCGGATATCAATATGCTAAGGAATTTATTCGGGATAAACGATCTCGTGAATGGGTTAAGAGATTACCAACTGTGATTACCGCGCTATGCAATGAGATTACTCGAACAATCAACATGAAACCTAACAACGCGCTTAAAAAGAAGTATATACCAGTAAAACCGCAAAAAGATTTTTTCCAAACAACCAATACTCGGTAATGTCACTGTAAGATATATATGAACCAGGAGAGCTTGAAGGTGGTAAAAAAGGGCTACTGATCCTATTTGGAGCGTTACCGCGCAGAAAATATCTAGTATAACGCGATCTACGGGTAGACCAGCAATCTATAGATTGGATTTGACCGCTCCTCAGCCGCGTGGTCTTAACTAGCACTTCTTCGTCTGTTGCACTCAAGACAAGTCAGCATCACATTTTCCCTGGTATGACCTACGCTGCTATCTTTTCTGTCTACGGTAAATTGTCGAGGATCTTTATCCGACCAACACTAATGCATTATACAATTGCGCAGTGATTATTCTATTGTTGTTTCAGTGTAAGTATTATTTCAGCATCAATATCAAATCCTCTGTTATTTTTTTTATCCTGCTGTTTATAACCAGAGAGTTTTTTTCTGGATATGTCATCGCTGACAATATCACTTATTGTAGTTTCGTTATCATCTAAAATAGCTCTTCGAAGTTGATTTATTCTTCGTACTCTGGACACTGCGAGATGAACTAAATTTGATCACTTAATGTGATTATCCACCATCCAAACAATTGTATCGGATATAGTTAATCCCTGTGAAGAATGTATCGTCGCTGCGTAACCTAGCGTCCATGGGGATTTATCAGCGCTATTCGTACTCTGGACACTGCGAGATGAACTAAATTTGATCACTCGATGTGATTATCCACCATCCAAACAATTGTATCGGATATAGTTAATCCTTGTGAAGAATGTATCGTCGCTGCGTAACCTAGCGTCCATGGGGATTTATGAGCGCGCAATGCATCGTCGACGGTGCTGATATCAACCAACACAATATCATTTAGCGTTAAATTCTGCTTTCTTGACTCTGTCAAGCCTGGAATATCAACTTCAATATTCTGTTTTCGTGTATCCGAAGGCCTATAACATAACGGTACTGGAAGTGTTGTAAATTTTTCTTATGCAATTCAAATAACTTCATCTGAAGAGTGTCTCTGACTATCTTTCTACCTGCTACTATCAAACCGTTTGGTCTCCACGCTTCCCAAAAATCTTTTCCTGGTGTTTCCGAAATTATTTCACGGGAAATGTTGCATTGGATTCTATCAAGTTGTAATCTGATTAGTTTTTTAAACTCGCGTAATTGTTCATTAAGTGCTCTATGATCAGTATTAATTTCTTCATAATAGTCTACAAACTTCTTTAGCCAATCATGTGGGGATAAACTGACAAATGGTGGTGGTTGACCATGATCGCCGCACATTATCACTTTTGTATTCGCTAACAATAACCAATCGAGAAATCTTTGTAATACATGTAACGATACCGTGCATATCTCATCCCAAATAATGACTTCAGGAATAAATTTCTCACCCATTCGTTCAGAAGTCCATTCATCGCCTTTCCATCGAAAGAAACTGTGATAAGTACAAGCATTTACCCCTCGTTGTTTCATCTCTCTAGCGAGTCTGTGTGTTGGTGTTAGTACAATTATATTTGATTTCCCACGAAATAACTCAATCGCACGAGTCGTCTTTCCTGACCCGCCACAGCCGTTTAGGTAGCTCGTTTTATATCTACATATTGGATCAGATATCTGCGGTGCATCAGATAGTTCTGATATCTGATTATTTTTCAAATATTTATCTGCAATCGTAACATCTGCTGATTTGGAATAGTCACGCAGTATTTCCCTCTTAATTCTCCATGATCCCCAACTCTCGTCAGAATTGGTGAATTCAGCCACTGCTTCGCTGTGTTTCGCGTCTATATAAAATGAATCAGTGGCTACGCTAACTGCGGTGTCAGTAAATCTATTTATCATTGAAAATAAATTGATAGAAGCATAAGCTAACATAGACGCCCTCAAATGTGTATACTGAAGACTATATCCATCGTTGTAAGTAACAATTGTATCAAATTTTGTTCTATCAGACAAGAAAGCGTCTTTACCATCGACATATATACCCTTAGATGTTATATCCGCGATTATAAAAACGTACTCAACACTATCTATAATCAACCATGAAAAATATCTTGTATTGTCGTATTTTCCACCTTGAGTAAATTACCAATTATTCTTCTATCGAGATCCTTTGCGTGTTTATTCCTAACTTCAAATAATTGTTTGGACTATTTCACGATATTTTCTTCGTCAAGATCGGGAAACTGTTTTCGCTGTTCGCTGATTATACTATCTAGATTGGATTGTGGTAACCATACTTCAGTCTGAGCTCGATAGGATATAAGCACTTCACTGACAATTAGCGATATCAACATTCTACAATCAATCATATACCGTAACAGTACTATTGGCATCCAGTGTTCTTCAGATATATGTCTACCAAGCCAAACATAACAGCACGGATGAAGTCCTGTAGCCAATTAAAATGATACCACACGAGCGAATCCGGTTAAATCAAAATCGGGTAGTGGCCCATTAATGGCAACACGGGCCATCTCGTGTGTTGGATGTCCAAATCCTTTAAAGTATTCAGCGCATTCTCTGTACCCGAAAAAACTCGCCGGATAACACACGACCTTATCAACTGATATAATACTTTCACGGTCGTATTTTGTATTCCATAGTCCGCCGTGGTTGTATTCTATGCAACTTGATTTGATGTCTGTGAGAAACTCACCTCGCGTTGGTTTCCATGTGTTTTTCTTTCTCGCAAAATGAGCTGCAACCGACGGAATTGTAAAACAGTTTGTTAGTAATTGTTCGTCGTCGAAACTCTTCGAGAAACTACTAGGCAGTTTTTTCATTGCCTGTTGGAGGGCTTCAGTGCGGTATAATTCGCCATTGGGTCTTACAAATTGATCGAATCTACCCTTGGAGTTAGGTAACCACACTAACACAGGATCGTTTTTACTCAACTGATGAATAAAATCAAATAGTTTCTCTTCTCCGGAGAATTCCCCAGAAAATTCCACGGGTATATATTATATAGTTCTATCCCGCGGAAATTTTGTTACTGCAGATGTCCATGCGTGTTCGTTAAAATCAATAATTTCGATTGCTGCTCCATTTGATTTATATTTTGATTCGTATAATACTTCACTGGTTATTGTCATTACCGATATGGGGAATCTTAATGATGTTTCAAATTTAGTTATATCTTGCATTGTTGCCCCTCGCTGTTTCACTGTTAACCCCCACTCGGTTATTTTTTTACGTCTTAGATCATTCAATTTGTTTCCACGCAGCGCATTTGTGCAGTGTTATATTATTCGTTCTGCCACACAATTCATTCTTGACGAAGTCAACAATGACAGTTTCATGGGTTTTAGTTTTTCAATACTCGGTTTATCATTTAACGGATATATCCCATAAACAACTGCTGTTACAGTATAGGATTTCTCGTAGTATGGTTTGTCAATTCCAGTCAGAATTCCTGGTTTGGAATCTTGACTCACAGTGACAGTTTTTTTATCCTTCAAGATGGGTTCAAATTTATCTCTGATAATCCAATCTCCAGTGTCTGAACGGATAATGAATTTTATTCTAAAAAAATACCTTTTTCGCCCAAGATGTGAAATTATCACTGCTGCGTTTTTATCATTCATGGTAGCATTCACACTACCATCAATTCGGAATGTTAACCAACAGTGAGATGCTCCATCACGCTTGAATTCATTAAAACAATCACGGAATTTACCTATCATGGTTCTATCACGATTTTTACCCTTTGGCTTATCAGAGACTCTATCGAGATTAAATTTAGCATTTTTTCAAGGAGTAATTTTCGATAATCGCTCGAACTCTTTCAAATTATAATTAAAACAAGTATTTAAATAGAGAATGTATTATATAATGAATCATTGCAAATGGCTTATGATTGGATCAGTACCCCGTGTAAAAATCATGCAGAAAGGAGTTCTGTGGGTATCATATGCAAAGCGTTCGACGCAGAAGCCTTGGTCAAATTCCATGTATAAGATATGGGGTAGGGGTGTGAGGAATATCACAATTGTGTCTAGGTTGTGGTGGTAAGAGATACAGAGAGTTGAAGCGCTATTATGATAAACGAATTAAGAACTCCATTAATGACTCTGACTCTGACAGTGTCAAAATCATAAGAACTCCCCAAGACTACATTGATAGATTCTCAAGTGATGTTATCATTAGACCAAACAATGAATTAGACAAACAATAAGTATAGTATATAAATGAACCAAGAATTACGACCACACCCTGTGATTGCTAACTATGAGGCATCTAGTGATGGTACTGTCAGACACCGTAGATTGAAGAAATCACTTGGTGTTGTGAATAATCAGGGTTATTTGAGGTTTTGCGCTGGAGGGAAAACTTTTCTTAATCATATAATCACATACGAATGTTTCCATGGATTGATCGAGGATGGTTTTGTTATTGAACACTTAAATGGTATTAAGACTGATAATTCTTTGAGTAACCTACAAGTTGTTACACAGAGTGAGAATTCCAAACAAGGAGGAACTGGTTCTTATTAATCAATTGGAAAAAGACCTGTACAATCTTTTAATACAGCAACTAACGAAGAAATTATATTTCAATCTATGAATGAAGCCGGTAGATATTTTGATATGTGTATGCCCTCAGTACAAAGAGTAGCAGAACGAGTAAAAAATTCAGCTTTTTCAAAGCGTTTTAAGAATAGCATTAAGTTCACATATGCTTGAATTCCGTTTTGCACTATGTGTATATAACACCAAAGGAGATAACTCGTGTGGATATGTTACGGCTTATGAAAGAGTTAATGATCTCAATCGCTGTGTCACCTGATTTCTGATTGATTGATTTTTAATTACCACGATAATCTATTTTGTGGGGGAACGAAATAAATACGCAGTGTTTACAAACAATTTTATTCTTTTTTTTTCTTTCAAATATTCGGTTCTGCTTTAATATTGTCAGTAAATACAATTCATGTCCTATACATCACGTCATTCATTATCCGTACAGTCAGCCTGAGCTAGTATTGATCGGTTGTCTACAGCTACCAGCGCGCGTAACACATGTTATTGATTTACACATTATACCTGTAAAACAGTTAGTGTAATTATCTGAAAACGAATCAAATATACAGTGTTTACAAACGCTCGGCTCTGCTTTAATTTTGTCAGTAAATAGTATATAGATTAAAAATAATACGATTGTGGCATCTATATTTCACATGCGTTTGACGTACATCACATCTGTTCGTGTTTATCTGCCCATCTGTATTTAACTTACCTGTATATTATAAGAACCGTTAACTCAGTGTAAATACAATTATTTTGTAACAAAACGAATCAAATATGTAGTGTTTTACAAATAATTATATTTTTAGTTTTTCTTTTAAGTATTCGGATTTGTTTCATACAGAAAGGTATATGGATTCGTTAATTCAGTCAGTTGTGGCTTTGTGATCGATCCATTGACGTCATACATCACACCTGTTTGCTATTGATTACATTAGCTTATCTTAATCAATTGCCAAAACACTCGAATGGAATTGTATAATCATTCATTGGCATCATTCATTGTATATATCCATCCTTTATGTATGCCTAGAAACTACCCAAAACCGTAGTAATGGCATTATGCTGTCCTTAACATGTTTGTGCTGTCCCTATACAATTGCCAAAACACTCGAATGGAATTGTATAATCATTCATTGACATCATTCATTGTATATATCCATCATTTATTTATGCCTAGAAACTACCAAAAACCGTAGTAATGGCATTGTGCTGTCTAAAAAACGGGTCAAAATTGACCCCCATTTTTTATATTAGAAATATGTATTTTCAAACATGAATTCTGAAAATATCAATAAGATTATAGCTGAAATTTAAAAATTGAAAAAGCAAGAGATTAAATTATCTAACAATTTAAACCCTGACCAAATTATGTCTTACTTTAAAGATATAGAATACAGTATTATTACTAGCAAATATATGCTGCCAAAGAAATATGCGCTGATAAAAAAAATCCAGAATTCTATTCGGGACTCTCTTGCATTCTGTGGTGACGTAAGTGTGTTTGTCCCATTATTTACTATTGTGGAAGGAATACGAAAAGAATCGGGTCGAGATTATGAATTGAAAAAGGAGGTTAATTCGAAGATTAGAAATATACGGGCGTTAATTCAAGAAAATGAAAAAACGAAAACGCTGGATACAACTAACGATTTGACAGTATAGCGCGTTAGATGGAATTAAATTAACTCAAAAATATTTTAGTGATTGTTTGTTTTTGTTGTTACTTGTTTATCTGATGACAAAATCACTACATCGTACATTAATTGGAAACTGCTTTACTGTTTCAATAATGGTCAACAAAGCTTTAACAACTAGATTAGCTCGTGAAAGATTAGATGCAATTAAGAGATATATACCAATCCGCGACAATGTCATAAATAAACTACAAGCTAGACAGAGTTTACAAACGTATTTTGTTGCGGGATCTGAAGAGTTGTTTAACCCAAAAACCACAGCAACGATGGGGGTACTATCAGCTACTGAGCGTGCTATATGGGGGGGGGGGATATACCGAAACGGGGGAAAAAAGTAAAGAAAAACCTCTTATTGGTGAACTTGAAAAAATATCAGCTGAAACTGAACAAACAAAACAAGCTGTACAAAAACTTCACGGTGACATTGATGCTAGTAAACCACCTGAATCAAAAAGAACAGTAGATGATTTACGCGCGAGATTTAACGAGGAAGGGTTAGCAGCAATTGATAAGACTGATCCAGCAGGAATTCCTGCGCTTGTTGTTACGACTTATGAAAACAGGAAACAAATGTTGAAACCAGAGCATCATAAGTATATTAGAAGTATAAATCATTGGGCTGATATATTCTACAAAATCAAAACTAAAAAAAGTCAAATTTATAAGGATAAAGATGTATCATACATAGGATATATCAATGCGGTGGGTACAGTGTATAATCAATATGAAGAACTAAAACAACAACAAAAACCGCAAAAATTGCAAAGAAAGCGACAGCAACCTTCAAAGAAAATATCTTTTTCACCTAAAAACAAAAAGAACCTCAACAACAACTACCACCCCAAGCTTCGCTTGGACCATTGAATATACCACCTGATCGAGATGATGATGATGATGATGATTATGATGATTTTAATTATTTACAAAGTACAGATTTAGAAACACTGGATGCATCAACTGGTTATAGTAGCGGGGAGGGATTTTCTGGGAGTGGAATTTCAGGTCGTGGTCTAGTTAGTTGTCCTGATAATGTTCTTGGTGATATAGCACGATTAGAAGTATTTATCGGAGGGAAACGAGCTGGAAATAACTCCCGGAAGTAATTAATGAAGCAGCTGATATCTGCAAGCGGTTATTTCAAGGCGGTGTTATGGATAATGGTCTATATCGAGATTTCATTGATGAGTTAGTTGAAAATCCTACGGATTATCACAGTGACTAAGTCATCGCATTAGATAAATATCATTTAAATAAGATGATCATTCACTACAACCATGATAAACCAACCAGCGTCTATGTAGTAAACTCACGATTTCCAGTTTATAACGCGTACTATGGAGATTGTCTCGGTGATACAATTGCAGGGTTATTTGCAAGAATGGCTCCAAAAGTAGCGCCGCTAGCAAAACAGTTATCGATGAAAGCAATTGATGTTATTCGTGATAAGGGTATTAGCGCTGTTGGAGATGCTGCCCGAAAAGCGTTTTCAGCCGCGAAGGATAAACTAATAGCGCTAGTTCGACGGCGAAGGAAACCGGGACCACTGCCATCTACATCGGAAATGCCCGCGCGAGTTAGTAAAATAATAAATAACGCAGTGGATCAAAAACTAGCGTCACTGGCGACTTCGTTTACAGCAAGTGACCAAGATAATATAACCGCAAATATGATAGCGGGAAGCGGCTTAAAAAAAACACGACGACGTCGACGACGATGATTTAGACCAACGAGTATATAATAAAATGTTCAAACGGTCACCTGATACAGCGTTTGATATGGACGCCCCAGTGCTCAAGAATGATTCGGTACGTGATTATCAATTTTATTCTTATCACGCAACACAACCAGATCTGCGATCAAGTATTGAATTTCAAGTTCATGATACCAGTAAATACTTTTTGCCTTGTGAAGCGTTTATCGAAGTAGAAGGAGAACTTGTAACAAATGATGCTGCTCATAATGATCCACCATATGACAATAACCCAACTATCCGAGTTGGTTTTGTTAATAATGGGGTCATGGCGTTATTCGAAAGTGCTAGATATTTCATTGATGGAAAAGAAATTGAATCTATAGAGCGTGATGTTGATGTTGCCACAACAATAATAGGGTTAGCAAGATATTCTAATGATTATACAAGATCAGCAGGTCCATCTATGATGTTCGCAAAAGATCTCACTGATCACCCTGAAACACGTCCAGTATTCCAGAGTAAAGACAACGCTAGCTACTGCAGTTGATCCAGCACCAGCCGGATATATAATACCAGCTGCTGATTTTGATGTCATAAATGCTATTACTAATTACAACTTAGGATTTGCTATACGTGTTGCAACGTTACAAGAACTGCGTCGACAATTTTCATGCGCGATTCCACTGCATCATTTATTTGGATTCTGTAGAAATGTTAGAAAAGTTATCTATGGAGTGAAGCATACAGTATCACTCGTGCGAAAGGGTACTGATGCAGTCTGCTGCGGTGCTGGTGTCCCCGAGGGTAAAGTTATTTTATCAAAACTATCATTATGGATGTCAGAGTTAACTCCATCAATCACCGCAGAGGAGCGATTACTATCATGTATGGACCAAGGAGGAAAGTCGTTGCTACGTTGGTTATCAGTGACTACGGATATTAAACAGGATAATATTGATGGTATATTTACATGGCACCTGGCATCAAAACAGGGTATTTCAGCTCCACGTCATATATTTATTGCATTACAAAATAATGCGCGAGTTGGTAATCAAGAACGAAGTCATATGATATTTGATCAGATGGGTGTTAATGAGGTCTCGCTGAGAATAAACGGACAGCAGGAACCATCCGAGGACTACTTGATTACAACACTAAAGATATCGCCCGCGTGTACCATCGTCTGTTGACATATATGGCGCGCGATCAAAATGTTGATACTGGTTTGCAAATATCACAATTGGATTTTAAAAGTTTATATCCGATTTATTACTTTTCATTGGAACATCTTGATTTAACAAGACAATCAGTCGTTGATATACACTTTAGAGCTCGTGTAACCCGCCCGACTGGTCCACCAGTTGGTGGGGCACCTGTTATCCTCATCCCGAATTATAGAGCGGTTGCTGTTATTCTCAGCGATAAATCAATGCTACTCGAAGGTGTTGGTGGAAGAATGAGAGCGATAGATGCGCCAGTGGAAAACATGTAACAATTATATCAATCTGTTATTGTACAATGAAATACAGTTATATTAGTGTTACGTTAACCCCCGGTCAACTCAAGAAATTCCAATCGGAATCAGTTAAAAAATGCAGAACAACAATAACACTGAAACCCAATCAGATGACTGGCGGGGCGAATAAGTTGTCACTGACAACTCGTCAAGTAAAACACTTCAATGATGCGTTCAAAGATAAAAAATGGCGTTCAGACCACTCTCTGCGGCTGGGGCCCCGAGTGGCCGAGTGGTCTAAAGCGATGTCCGTTACGGACCACTGCCATCTCACCTCTGTCTGTATGTGTTCGAGTCTAAGATTCGGCAAATGTAGTTATGTGAGAAAGCTTGCCAGTAGCTTCTCGTGGGTCGGTGGTTCTTTCCGGGGTTTGTCCGGTTTCTTCCTCCACCATTAATACTGGCCGCCATGTATAGCCTATATTGTGCTGGAAAATGGCGTTAAACCATAAAAAACAAAAAACAAACTCTCTGCGGCTGCTATCAAAAACATGATAAAATCAGGTGGTATATTCCGTTGTTAGCTGCAATCCCAGCATTAATTGCGGCAGCGGCACCAGCGGTGGCTAAAGCGGCGGCGTTAGGAGCCGTTGATACTGTGGCAGGAATGGCACTAAAGAAAGCAACTGGAAAAGGATACAAAAAAGAGAAAGGGTCTAAGACTACCAGGAACCCCGTATTCATGGTACAGCGGAAAAGGTCTGAGAATCCCAGGAACAGTTTACTAGTTGAGGAATATTTGACTCCTATGTCAAATTTTGATTTACTCGATGCTGCTAAAATACTCGCGATTAAAAACTTCAGAGTGTCTTTATGAAAGATCAGCTGCCGGTACAACCAAACAGCGCTGAAACCGGTATCATTAATCTCGATAACAGCACCGGACCTGGAACTCATTGGGTTGCATACGCGATTGATCCACGTGCAATTGTTTATTATTTCGATTCATATGGATTAGCACCGCCGAAGGATTTAATGCGTTATATAAACCGCTTAAAAACTCCTCGTTGGTATTCTACGCTACCAAAACAACAAATGAATGACCATCCAATATGTGGTAACGAAGTATTAAATGTCCTTGAATCTATTTCAACATCTGGAAAACCACCACATATTGTCGTAAATGAATACACTAGTAATCACTTTTTAGAGAGAGATTATATAAACTAACATGATTGATATTTGGGGGAGATCTTTATCACCGCTGAAGAAACCAACCACATAAATATCTGCAACCGGTGATAGAAAACAAATAATCGAAGATGAAATAACTGAGACGTTGAACTTAGTATTTCAAGATCGTCAGGGTAAACTGAAAACTAGTAATTTTTCCCTGGATGATATTTTAGTTAAACAACGAGACGCAACCGAGAACACCGGTGCGCTATTTTCCGATCAGGGTAAACTCAAACCAGGCGTACTCGTTTCGACGATTACAGATAAATTAAAAACTCTCAACGATGAGTTAAAATTCATACAATATTTTTTTGGGTGATCCAGCGACAACATCACCGAATTTATCGTTAATAAAAATCTCTAATGACAATATAAAGACTGTCAATGACGAATTAAAATCAATTATGGCTTTCTTCGGCGAACCAGCGGTAAAATTACCGAAGCTCACAGAGATAAAAAAATATATGTTGGAACTACCAACACTCCAAACCAAATATGAAGACCACGTTGAAAAGTTTTCATCATTTCGTAAAAGCCTCATCGAGAAATTTTTTACAACCACGCCGGATAAATTCGACATAAAACCTGATATTAAAAAATCCATCGATGAGACGGAAAAAAGTTATCGAAGAAATCAAAGATTATTTTCCGAGGATGATAACAATCATTGAAAAAACAAAAATCCCTCATACGAAAACCAACAACGTAGTATACACGATTCAATACGGATCATTTGCGTGGACACCCACAAACAATATACTACATATCACTGCAACCGTCAAAGGTATTTATCGATTAACACTAGTGACACCAACCCAATTAATATATCATCATCGAGTTCATCTGGGGTCAACAATACAATATCAACGATCATCGACAAGGATACAATTGAACAGTTCATTATAGCATCCACTGATAATAATTTAGCTAGTGTTTCAGTAACATGGTATGTGGAATTCGTAGCGGATTTGAGTAGACAACTAAATATAAATCGTAAACTGATTTGGAAATAAAATGTCATCATCAACGGTACCTTCGGTATCTCAATATCGCTATGATCAAGCCAGAGAGTTTCAGACTAAACTCAAAACTCTCACTGAGGAGTATCAAACAAAAATTAAAAAATACCAACGAAGAATCACCGCAGTTGATGTTACCGTGTACTCGGTGAATGGTGTAATAACCGGAGCCGGAATTATACTCTCCTCGGTGACAATGATTGCTCCGATAGCTGTTCCAATTTGTATATCAGCGGCGACAACAATCGCGGGAATAATTTCGATAATAACAAAATAAATATCATCATGCAACCAACGCAAACTACAAGACTACATAATTAATTTTCATGTTGTATCAACCGCGTACTCACAATTGTCCTCGATGATATCGTCGTCGCTCGATGATACATTTATATCAGATAGTGAGTTCTTAGCGATGGTAAGTATTTATGATTCCGCGATGTCAAAATTAGAAATACAACATGAATATAACAACAATGACGACACCGCAGGAATTACTTCAACGAATAGTGGAGAACACAAACCCAGTACAAACCAGCATAATCTCAATAAAATCAACCAATCCTGAATTCAGTGTGAATTTCCTTATTCCGATTCCCGTGAAGGAGATAGCGCTAGCAAAACTACGAGTGTGTCACAGTTGGCCAAATATTAGGTCGGTACCCATATGGCGGTCAACAACCGAATAACAGCTTAGTATTTGCGAATAATAATAAAGAAGACGGGACTCCAGACTGGAACGTTGTTTCGCTGCCATCTGGGTCATACCAAATTGAACAAATCAATGCTGAATTTCAGCGTAGAATAAAATCCATTACTGGAACAGATTCGAAAATCGCTATAACGGTTCATGAACAAACACTATCATCCGCGAATGAGATAAACTCACCTAGTTATGTTGTAGATATCTACCAGAGCTCAAACAGAACAATACTGCGATGGCCTGAAATACCACCTCGACAAGTTAACATACCACCTGAACCACAAAAATTAGATTATGTTACTGACAGGATAAAACCTACCATTAATAAGGCCCCGGTTTCTCAACTAAATCTACTATTAATAAGGCCCCAGTTTCTCAACTTAATCTACTATTAATAAGGACCCAGTTTCTCAACTTAATCTACTATATATAAGGCCTCAGTTTCATAACTTAATCTACTATTAACAAGGCCCAAGTTTCTAAACTTAATCTACTGTTAATAAGACCTTAATTTCTTAACTGAATCTACTATTACTATGGCCCCAGTTTCTCAACTTAATCTAGTATTAATAAGGCCCCAGTTTCTCAACTTAATCTACTATTAGTAAGGCCCCAGTTTCTCAACTTAATCTACTATTAATAAGGTCCCAGTCTGTCAACTTAGTTTACTATTAATAAGGCCCCAGTTTCTCAACTTAATCTACTATTAGTAAGGTCCCAGTTTCTCAACTTAATCTACTATTATTAAGGCCCCAGTCTGTCAACTTAATCTACTATTAATAAGGCCACAGTTTCTCAACTTAATCTACTGTTAATAAGACCCCATTTTTTCAACTTAATCTACTTTTTTAATGACGTCCCCGATACATTTTGAAGATTACAACCAGTCCACATCCATTTTGGTTCACTGTTAAAAGTGAAAGACATGAATACTCTTACTATTATATAGTTCAGTGCCTACTGGACACAGCCTAGAAAGTATCATTCAATAATGACTACCTTTACACTTTATTGGTGAACACTCTTGCTATTATCGAAATAAATTTCAGTGCCTACTGGACACAGCCTAGAAAGTAACATTCAATAATGACTACCTTTACACCTTATTGGTGAACACTCTTATTATTATCCAAATACTGGACACAACATATCGATACAAGAGGTTGAGAATCTTAACAAAACAATATTAACTAGATACAATTTATTTTTAACTATGGCAGTCATGAACAAGTATTAGTCATTTGCCCTGTTATTACTTAAACTTAGAACTCACATGAGACAGATTAGACATATTAGATTAGATTAACAACTTATTGTTGTTAGTAAAAATTGAAATACTTGAAACACTTAATATGCTTCATTTGCAATTAAATGTACTACAGATGAGAAAATTTTACTTTATTGAAAAATGGAACTGGACAAGATTTAAATTAGACATTTAATTTTGCGGGCTGTACGACGTCCTTGAACTTAATGGTACCTCTCTTTTATTGCCACAACTCGGATAAATCCTAAAATGGCAGAGATGTGAAATTAATTTCCACTATCTGCACTTGTGCTGTTATGATAGATATTTTAGTAAAATTAATAGATTGCAATTTTCTTTAAATTGTATTAAAGTAATGTTTTATTCATTTATATTAAAGTAAGTTTCTAAAATATATTAATATTAAATTCATTTATTTCCAAAGCACAACTATATATTAATGGAAGGAAAATAGTTGATGTGCAAGCATAAAATTGGCAATGTACATCACTAGCTATACCAATGTACATTGTTGTGTGGAATAAGTGTAGAATGTTACTAAAGGCATTGTATGCTGTTTCGCTGATTCAGTAAGAACTCCCAGCTGTTCTGTAAGAAATATATAGTCCTAAAAACCAGACAAATTTCAAGATTATGAATTGGCAAATACATCACATATCGCCGATTTAGCTGGAAACTCCTAGATGTTATCAGTAAAAACATATATTCTGTAACCCAGACATTGACGAATACATACCATATCACTGATTTAGCTACAACTCATAGATACTATCGGTGAAGACATATATTATGTGACCCAGACATTAGCGAATTACCAATTCGGTTAATAAAAGTGGAACAACCTTTCTCTAAAGAACTTCTAGTGATGCAAGGCAAAATGGTTCTCAGCTGATTCTTATCTGATGAAGCTGGTTCTTACCTGAAGAAACAGACTTCTAGCAGACTTCTTTTTCTCACTGGCACGCTAAACGTGTGACCTTGTTTAACCCTGGTATGAGCTGGATGCGTATAAATAGATCACGTATCCAAGCTCAGGTCAGTTTCAGTACCGACAAGAAAATAGATGTCTGTCTTCTTATTCCAGGCAAGAACTGTACACGTCGAAAAACTTCTTTTAGGAATAAGTATTTTTTTTTAATGTTTGAGATTTTACTAGTAACATTGTTATGTTAGCAACATTGTTCACTTAATACTTTTATTTATAATATAGTGTAATGGAATGTTTAAATGTTTTGAAGAATTCATATTTAATTTTCTTTATGTAATTTTTATTTTAAAGGTTGAATTCGCTACCAACTTTATGTATTGATTTAATGATTGAAATAAAGTATTCTTCAAGCAAGAAAGAATAATGTCTAGCAATATATTATAAATTTATATTTTATTTTAAAATAAGTAAAATACATTTCTTTAAATTAATTGTTACATTAATTACAGTTATTACATTTTATACTTTGGCTATATTGAAATTGATCGAGAATTAATTATTTGTATAATATTCTAGAATGAATCAATGAAGTTGGAAAACTTAATAAGGAAAATATAATATGTATTTCATGAATTTTTATTATAAAGATTTAGATGTGTTTCTAGAATGTAGTCAATATATGTGTGTTGATTAATTAAATAAAAGCTTTCGTACCGACAGAAAAATAGAAGTTTGTCTTCTTATTACAGCTTCGATTCCGTACCTGAACTTTCTCCAAGACATTCCTATCACCTGGTGACATATTTTATCTCGGAACTCCTTCCATTCTTCTTCCTACCTTCCTGAGTTCCCGGCATGTGTTTATGAGAACGAACTGTAATTCTTCCAATAAAAGCCATTGCACATTATTAAAACCTAATTTGCTGTTAGGGTTGAGTGTGTGTTGGGTCTATTCCCACTCACCCAGGATCCTCCATTCAAGTCGATGATTACTTAATAGCAACCCCGACCCGATTAAATAGTATTCCTTGAGTACATAAATGCCTGGGGGAGGCAGCACCATTCTTCCCCAAAGGAGTAATTAAATATCCAGCTTTCCTGGAAACTTAAAACAGTCCTACATGCCCCTAGTGGGCAATACAGCACTATAATTCAACTTCATCATCATAAACTTGACGAAAGAGTGGCCATTCTTGATAAAGCACTTACAAAGACATGATGTCAGGCTATGTGATTGTGTGAATAAGCAACATTTTTACAAATTCATATACTTGAACTGCAGTGATGTGCAATAACACCAACAAATTATTTGATACTGACACATATAAAAAATATAACTTGTGCAGTTAGTAAAAAAAAAACAATAAACTTCCAAAAACCTTGACACAACATACTTCATGGCAGTAGAGGTGTTGTAACACCTGTTGCAACATTTGTTTATCAAGTAGGCAACAATTTACACAGATGGACCCCTCAGCTTGACATAAATGGCTGCTAAATAAAATTTGATTGACACACTGTGTCTTGGAACAAGCATTATGCCTTAGTGTGAGCCCTACATCAAGGACATTTAAAAATGGGTGTTAAAATATGAGCTACCTAGAAAACCCAAAATGACCAATTCCCTGTGTTATTCATCTTCATGATTTCATGAAGCAACTACTGGCTGTTAAAAGTGGTAACAAATATTTTAATTGTATGAATTATATCAGATCAATGGATCTGAGCAAGGTCACGTTTTAGGCTGATTGCCATATTTGATCACAAGATAGCTTATATATGGCAGCCAGTAAAAATGGTGCAGGAAAAACCAGGAAAAACCCCAGTAGGAAACATTGACCCAATTTTGTAAGACTTACTAAATATGGATTAAGTTGCAATTAAATGTACTAAAGAAGAGAACATGACTTTTGAAAATGTGAAATGCTAAATTTGCAAGAACACTTTTTTCATTACACTTCAATACATTAATTGAACTGAATTGATATTGCTGAAAATAAATTGGCTATCAAGTCAATGAGGACAACAGTCACAATTACTAAGACAGCTTGTAAAGTATAAAATAAAACATCAATAAATTATGTTTATATAGACTGCTAGATAAATCAGGTATTGCTGAATTGAATTTATAATGGGGTCAAGTCGGTGAGGATAACACTCACAATGACTAAGACAACTTGCAAATTATGAAATTAAACATCAAAAAATTATGTTTTTATAGACTGCTATATAATTCAGGTTTTGCTGAATTGAATTTGTAATGGGGTCAAGTCGGTGAGGATAACATCAATAGATTATGTTTTTATAGACTGCTAGATAAATCAGGTATTGCTTACTTAAATTTGTAATTAAATTTTTTTTATAGACTAGTATTGTTGAATTGAATTTTTAATGGGGTCAAAGTCAGTGAAGACAACATCAATAAATTATGTTTTTATAGACTAGCATTGATGAATTAAATTTGTAATGGAGTCAAGTCGGTGAGGATAACATCAATAAATTATGTTTTTATAGACTGGTATTGCTGAATTGAATTTATAATGGGACCATGTCAGTTAGGAGAACACTTAGGATGACTTGGACATCTGAGTTTCTTATTAAAATGTTGGAATTATGTAGATCAAGTATTAGATTAAGTAAATGACTAAACTGGATTGAAAATTTCAAATCAGTGAGGACAATGACCACAATGGCTTGGGCATTATATTTTCCTATGAACGTTTTCAGCTTTATAAGTTAAGAAAATCAATTATATACTTATAACATATTGACATTTCTTTGTATTCATTTCGCTTCCAATTTTTTTTTAGAAAATTAAAAAATATAAGTATTGTTCTTTAAGAAAAACACTCACTTGACTAGATAACTAATGCTTAGGGCAAATTATATATATATTGTTACGTACACATGTATTTGATATGAGTCATTTATATTTATTTTTAATGTTTGTTTGTCAGATTCAAATTTGGCATTTTGAGTTTAAGATTCATTCATGCGGGGGTGACCTGTACTTTACAAAATAAATACCAGGTGTTGACCTCATTTCTGACCTGGCTTCAGAGTTGTAAACAAGGTTATAAAATGATTGGTTGGTTCCAAGGACATTATAGAGCTTTGTATAAACATCTTCCCATTTTAGTTGGGTCATACGGTGGGTACGTAAGTTTTTGAACGTAAATTTGTTCTAAAAGATTCTAGAAGATCCCGCGACCCCTTTCTTGTTTAGATAAAAGCTGGTATAATAATTATGTTTTTTAGCGAAATAAAACTTAGAACTGGGGCTGTTAGAATATTAAGTTGTGTCGTTTTGAGTCACCTTGTACTGGAAATTATTTAAATATATATATATATATATATATATATATATATATATATATATATATATATATATATATATATATATATATATATGTATATATATATATATATATATATATATATATATATATATATATATATATATAGTTTGTTTGTAAATAAATTTAGAAATAAACAGAATTCATATAATTTAGATGAGAAACAGAAATTACTAATTTACTTTAATAAATATTGCTCGGGCTTAAATAAACTAAAAACACAATATTACTGTCCAAAATATTGCCTAAAGTTACCCAATTCTTCACCAAAAGTAAAAACAAAACAAAATTCACAATAACTGATGTGGCTACCATAGTTTTGTTGTAGTTGTTGTTGGGTGTAATGCCATGTATTCAGCTCAAGATAGGCTAAACATTGCAGCTAGTATAACTGGTGTAGGAAGAACCCTAAAAAAAAACAGGAATTACTCCTGACGAAAAGATATTGTCATGAGTTCTCACGTACCCAAGTTAACCGAGCCTCAGACTCGAACCCATGCAGACAGAAGTGAGATGTGAGTGATCCAGAATGGTGAATGCTTTAGATCCCTCTGCCACTCGGGGCTCCGACTAGTTTTAAGAGCTGCTGACAGACTACCCACTGAGAAAACTAAAAAATCTCACAATTAATAAAACCCACTGATCCAACAAAACCCTAAATTTGTTAGAATATTCAAAAATGAGCTACTATTGCGACTGCACATTAAGGCAATTTTCTCAATGATTATGTCACGAAATTACCAACGCGATATCATACACATTACTACATTATAATTGTGTTATTTCCCCCACTCCAATCATACTGTGATGACAACGTCGCTTATAGTAATGGTTCAAAACCTGTGTTATGTTATGCACTCTTACAATATTACTAAGGTAGACCGCAACGGAAGCCAGCATCTGCTAATACCAAAAGGATACTTTTTTTAAAGTTTAACATAGAAAGTGTGAACTTGAGGAAATAATGGAGGAAGAAATCGTAAACTCAAAAGAGGCTTTGGATGGAGTCCGGAGCGCTACTAACAAAACTAATAATTTTAAATAAAAATTATTTCAATTAATTAAAATATAAGTTATTAAATGAAGCAACAATCTGGTATAATGTGGAAAAACATATAAATTACACAATGCCCACAAAACCCACAAAACTGACAGCACCTACAAAATCCACAAAAGCATCAAAATGAATGCACTTTTACTTTACCAAAGGGATTTTAGTGTGGGAAAAAGTAAAAAATATAGCAGTATCAAATATGTAGGAAAAGTAAAAAATAAACATAGCAGTACCAATATCAGGTTTCTAACTAGTAATATGTGGGAAAAAGTACAAAAGATATAGCAGTACCAATATGAGGTTTATAACTAGTAAAATGTGGTGGCAGGGGTGGGGTGAATATAGCAATGTCAGAGACAGATGTGAGGGAATCAATGGTAAATCTGGGCTACTAGGTCAGCGTCAAAGAAGCTAATGTAACTTGGGTGTGAGAACATATCAAGTAAAGTTGTGGGGTTTCAAGACCTCTTTGATAAACCTGGGCAAACAGGTCAGCATCATAATATATCAGGATAACTCGGTCATATTCATGCTATTTCATCACCATTTAGTAATGTTATGATCTGGGGGAAGGGAGCTGTCATTCATCTAGTAACCGCTTAGCCAATCATATTCTGTATGTGGGGAAAGGGTGTGGGGTTACGATATGTGTTAGAAATGGTTAGCCAATCATATTCTGTATGTGGGGAAAAAGTGTAGGGTTACGATATGTGTTAGCAACGGTTAGCCAATCATAGTCTGAATGTGGGGAAAGGGTGTGGGGTTACGATATGTGTTAGCAACGGTTAGCCAATCATAGTCTGAATGTGGGGAAAGGGTTTGGGGTTACGATATTTATTAGTAATGGTTAGCCAATCATGGTCTGTATGTGGGGAAAGGGTTTGGGGTTATGATATGTGTTTACAAGATATAGTGTGCAGATAGAGAACGGAAAGGGCAGAAGGACACAAAGTTGAAAGAAAAAGCGACAGCAGAAATATGATGTAGTTGGATTTAACCACGGTGCTTGCATAAGACTTTGGAAGATTTCTTAGAACTTAACGGCATTTCGGGAAGGTTTGAACAAAGAATTGGAATCAAGTGCCTGGACATAAGGAAAGAAACTTATAAAACTATGCCACGTATTAATACTGGCAAAATCGTACTAAGAGTTGATTCAAGGGACGCCAAAAAAGTCCCTGAATTTTTTTAAAAGTACATGTACCAGTCCAATTATGGTTTCATGGTTGTGAGAAGAATTTAAGATGCTACAACATGCTGATGATTGTACGAACTTTATAAAAGATCCCAAATCCTTTTTATATTTACAAAAGGAATACGAAGCTTTTAGTATAGCTTTGGGGTCGCAAATAAATCACGACAAAACGGAAATTTTGAAAATAGGAAACTAGAGAGGTAATCACCATGGATTACCCCCACATTTGATACAAATTAGGGTCAAAGTCCTAGGGATATTATTTGGGACAAATGAAGAGAAGGAAAACTGCCTAAAAGTTAAACAAAAATAAAAGAAGTAATATATATCTGGGTATTTACGCCACTTGGTCTAAAAATGCCCCGTTCACAAAAAATCACACGATGTCTCAATGTGACAAAACAAAGGAAGACAGGATCAAACTGATAATGGAAATCATGAAAATAGACAAATATGACAGACGGCTAATATTCTTCCTAGACGGAAATTTCAACAAAAACTTAATTACACAAATTACGGACTTTATAACGAAGACGATGTTTAGATGCGGACCAATAATTACGGTTAAGAAATAGTATATAATGTAAACCAAATTTATTTATTTATTCTTCATTTTATAATATATGATAAAATTTATAAAAGTTAAAAATTTTAAAATTATAAATATATATATATATATATATATATATATATATATATATATATATATATATATGTGTGTGTGTGTGTGTGTGTGTGTGTGTGTGTGTGTGTGTGTGTATTACAACTAAGTAAACCTTGATGGGGCAAGTACATTAATGAGGATGTCAGGGGGCTATATCACATGGCGGTACACAGAGTAGGCAGGCCTATGGAAGAGTTTGGAAAAACACCCCATCAAGGAAAATTAATTATAATACTTGCAATATTCTTTTTATTTCATTTATTTTTTTTATGAATGCACTTTTTACGAAACAAAACTTGGATACTAAATCCATAAACTCTTTATCCGTCCAGATCCTATACTGGACAGGGTACCCATTTAAAGGGAAAATTACAACTATTTGAAAAATTTTAATAGAATAAATTAAATAATTAAAGGCGACCCAGGAGAAGTATAGCCAAATAAATTTGTACAGACCCTGAGTCAAGGCAGGCAGACTAGAAAAAATAAATATATAGTAAGTAAAGTTAGACAACTTAAAAAAACTATAAATAAAAAACCTCACTTTACACAAAATTCAAAAATCTCATAAATTATTTTTAAAATTTAAATAAAATGAATAATGTGAAAACACATTTAGAGGTAAAATCACAGAATAAGACAACTGGTGAATTTGAATTTGAACAAGAAAAGGCTATCCTAACAAAAACACAATATATATATTTATATATAGCACACATACAAATGGCACTAACACAAATAGCAAAAACAGGATATAGGAGACCACAAGCCATGGTCAAAAGGAAAAAAAAAGATAGTGCATCCGAAGGAGAGTAGATCAAATCCCACTTCGCAAATCGGAGGGTGCACAAACACAGATAAAAACTTGTTTACTTTTTGTTGAGGGGGTGCCCCATAAAAAAGAAGAGAAGTCAGAATTTGATACCTAAAGAGGACTCATGTGAACCCCTCCACTATGAATAAACATCCATAGAAAAGTTGTTAATCATGAAAATAATACAAAAGTGGAATATATAATGAGAATCAAAAAGAAAAATCTGTGATATTTTTTATCAACAAAAGGACTTTTGATCCAATGCGCTATGGACCAATAAAACGGATCGTGCCGATAAGGGGCTAAGGGCCCAAACAAGACCAAAAACTTAAAGCCATACACATACACCATCACAAATATTGCCCCCACTCATAAATCCCCCCAAAATAACAAGGAAAAACGAAATAAATATAATCAAAATTGAATTTAAAAAAATGGATACTAAATACAATACGTACGTGAAAACACATATAATTACCAAAAACAGACAATTCCTTTTGGACTTATTTTAAATACAAAACTACATCAGATAAATAAGGAAAACAACTGGAACAACTTGATATATGCTGTTGAAGACATAAACACAATACAATACACACATTATAGCATATACACACTAGACAAACATGACTCTGGTGCAAGACATAAACACAATAAAATACACACATTATAGCATATACACACTGAACAAACATCACTCTGGTCCAAGACATAAACGCAATACAATACACACATTATAGCATATACACACTGGACAAACATGACTCTGGTCCAAGACATAAAAAAACGCAATACAATACACAGTATAGCATATGCACACTGCAAAAACATGACTCTGGTCTAAGACATAAATAAACACAATACAATACACACATTATAGCATATACACACTAGACAAACATGACTCTGGTCCAAGAGATAAATAAACGCAATACAATACACACATTATAGCATATACAGATTGGACTCACATGCTTCTGGTCTAAGACATAACTAAACGCAATACAATACACACATTATAGCATATACACACTGGACAAACATGACTCTGGTCTAAGACATAAATAAACACAATACAATACACACATTATAGCATATACACACTGGACAAACATGACTCTGGTCCAAGACATAAACACAATACAATACACACATTATAGCATATACACACTAGACAAACATGACTCTGGTCCAAGACATAAATACAATACAATACACACATTATAGCATATACACACTAGACAAACATGACTCTGGTCCAAGACATAAACACAATACAATACACACATTATATCATATACACACTGGACAAACATGACTCTGGCAAAGTCACTACGTGAACAATTGAAAGAAGACCAAAGGAAAGGAAACCCACCAAGGGATTAATATAATCCTGTGAGTGAATAGTACAATCCTTGTTAAAAGAGACAAGCTGTACAGGAAACTATAACTCACTGATACCCTGAGGTGAGGGCAATACCCAAAGCCAGCACAGGCAGAGGGGTAGGGAGTACATCCAGTATGCCTCTTTTGTGGTAAAAAGAACCCTACTAATATATGATAAACGAAACAAATATTAACCCTCAAATTTGTTTTCTTGTAGAAATAAATGTGAAAACAAACTAATAAAAATACATAACATGCATGGGAGGACAAGGGAAACATACACTTAAAAAAAGACATAATTTCTGAAAACAAGGGTGTTACCCAAAATTCAAACCAACGTAAAATGTTGGGAAGCGTTTTAAGGGTATCAACGACGAGAACGAAAAAGGGACAGCAGAGATAAGATGTAGCTGGAAATAAAATTCAAAGATATACAATAAACTTAAGACATAAGATATACAATAAAGTAAGTTAAGAGACAGGATACCTAATACACATAATGAAGTGATAGATATTCTGAATGGACAAATATAGTGAGAAACAATGTTGATAAACATTAGTGTAGAATTTGGAGAGGTGGGCAGAACTTGTGTGCATATTGGATATAATCAGAAGATTACAAAATAACAAAGTGCTTTAATTAGTATTTGTGTTATTTTTTAAATATTAAGGAATATGCTAATTATTATTATTATTAATATTATTATTATGATAGTATTATTATTATTATTATTATTATTATTATTATTTTAATTATAGTATTAGTATTATTAGCATTATTTTTTATTATTATTATACTATTATTATTATTATTATTATTATTATTATTATTATTAGTATTATTATTATTATAGTCGTTGTATTATTATTAAAAGTGCTTTAATTCGTTTGCACACCAGGGCCCGGCAACGTGGAACGAATTGCCCATTGAAATTAGACACAAAGACACAGTGGTCCCTTTTAAGAGTGCTCTCAAGACTCACCTGTTTCGACTTCAGTGACAAACTTAGCGACCTAAATGATTTGTATCTTATATATTTTCAGCATGTTTTTATGTTTTCCAATTTAATTGTTTTTGTCATTTGTTGTTCTGTAGTGTAGTCATATCATTATTGATGGTGTAAAGCGCTTAGAGCTTTTAAAGATTAGGTGCTATACAAAGTCCTCATTATTATTATTATTATTATTATTATTATTATTATTATTATTATAGTATTAGTATCATTAACATTATTATTATAGTTTTTATTATAGTATTACTATTATTAGTATTATTTTTTTATTAGTATTATAGTATTATTATTATTATTACTATTATTATTATAATTATTATTATTATAATTATTATTATTATTATTATCAGTCATATTATTATTATAGTATTATTATTATTATTATTATTATTATTATTATTATCATCATTATTATAGTAGTACAATTATTATAATAATGATAATTATTATTATTATCATTATTATTATTATTATTATTATTATTATTATTATTATTATTATTATTATAGTATTACTATTATTATTTGTACTAAGGTTTACCTGGCTAATGGCTTATATGGTTAAGTACAGATACCATTCACCATGTAGCTATGTTACAAAGCAGTTTAGCATGCTGCAGAGGATGATTAAAAGCCAAGGAGTGCATAAAGAAGTGGAAAAGCAAAAGCTGGAAAATGCATATTATATGTATGATATTATAAAGAAGTTTTGAATAATTATTAAACATTTTCACCTTGTAACTCACGTTTACTCATCAATATCTCATTATCTTCAATGGTTTGAGTCTTGATCTTGGCCAAAGTATGCAAGAAAGCTCACCAGCATCTTCCAGTGGGTTGGTGGTTCTTCCAAGGGTTATTTCTGTACCAAATATACTGACTTCCATATATAGCCATTTATGTGCCAAAAAATGGTGCTTTCTGTCTGTGTTTAATATGCTGCTGATAGGTTTAATGATACATTCCATGTCGGTGGTGATGATGTTATGTATTTAATGATGCCATCACAATGTACTAAATCATGTGACCCATGAAGTTAAGCTTATGTATTTAATGATGTCATCACAATGTACTAAACCATGTGACCTATGAAGTTAAGCTTATGTATTTAATGATGTCATCACAATGTACTAAACCATGTGACACATGAAGTTAAGCTTATGTATTTAATGATGTCATCACAATGTAATAAACCATGTGACCCATGAAGTTAAGCTTTTGTATTTAATGATGCCATCACAATGTACTAAATCATATGACCCATGAAGTTAAGCTTATATATTTAATGATGTCATCACAATGTAATAAACCATGTGACCTATGAAGTCAAGCTTATGTATTTAATGATGTCATCACAATGTACTAAACCATGTGACCAATGAAGTCAAGCTTATGTATTTAATGATGTCATCACAATTTAATAAACCATGTGGTCCATGAAGTTAAGCTTATGTATTTAATGATGTCATCACAATGTACTAAATCATATGACCCATGAAGTTAAGCTTATGTATTTAATGATGTCATCACAATTTAATAAACCATGTGGTCCATGAAGTTAAGCTTATGTATTTAATGATGTCATCACAATTTAATAAACCATGTGGTCCATGAAGTTAAGCTTATGTATTTAATGATGTCATCACAATGTACTAAATCATATGACCCATGAAGTTAAGCTTATGTATTTAATGATGTCATCACAATTTAATAAACCATGTGGTCCATGAAGTTAAGCTTATGTATTTAATGATGTCATCACAATGTACTAAACCATGTGACCAATGAAGTCAAGCTTATGTATTTAATGATGTCATCACAATTTAATAAACCATGTGGTCCATGAAGTTAAGCTTATGTATTTAATGATGCCATCACAATGTACTAAATCATATGACCCATGAAGTTAAGCTTATGTATTTAAAGTGCCACAACAGTGTATCAACATTTATTCAGCTCATTTCATGGTGAACGAGATTATATATTCAAAATACGAATGTAAAAAATCCGAGTGAAATATTTTCAGTAATAACAGCATAGGAGCCTACATAATATCGCGTTTGCACCTGTCTACGAAAAATAACCGAGTGCAAATGCCGACCACTTCCGGTATTCAGTGAAACCAAAGCGCTGCGTCATATTTTGAACACTTTTTGTAAACAAAGCCCGAGGTGGTATCATCATATTATGGAAAACTCTTTAGAAATTCTACACGAAAGCAGCGATTCTGAGGGAAGTGAGTTATCACTGTCTTGCGGGTCTTCGCCATTCGAAGATGGAGAGGTAATAAGCACGGGAGATTCTGATAATGGTGTAAAAGCGGCTGCCGGCATCCAGATCAATCCGTACCAGTTTTAACCCTATATTTCCAATACCAACGAATCCGAAGTTGCAGATGAAGATGACGAAGAGAAAAGACAAGATAGATTGAGACTATTCATGGTAATTGTTTTCTGAATATGTATACAGCCAAAGTTACGATAAATTTATTTATCCCACGATATTTATAAAACTGTTCAACACGTTGATAAATAAAAGGTACATCGGATCAGTTGCAAGCTTCGAAAACATGTGAACAAATTGATACGAGTTAGATGTATTTAAGATTCCTAAGTCAGGAGGTCCTCTTTGTACGACTGTTGAAATAGGCAGGATATTACCCTCATGACATTAAAATTGAATTCATATTCTGTATACTGTATTATAAGTTAAAATGTCGAATTTCTCATATGTATGCTAATAGTTGATTTTTTAAATGAAATATGAAATAAACTCTTTTTTCCCCTGTGGTAAGCATCTACTTGCAACTTTTATTTTCTTTGATATCTAAATCTTTTACCTGTTCCTGACTTTAGTCAGCTTGTAATTGTACTGTGCTATTGATGAGTTCATAAATATGAGATTACATTTGGCAAGCAAAGCACTATCTGATAATGAAGACAACTATATTCTAGGTTAGGTTAATTGTGGACACTGCTTGGTAATGACCACAGCAAGGGAATGTGTATGTTGTTGTGAAGTATGTCACAAGTGTCCGCAATGAATACCAGGGAATACAATGTATTTCACACCATCCAGGGTTCAGTCCAGTTTGCCTTGACATCCATGTTTTAAACGTTTCTTACTACCAGTATAGACAACAATTTGGAGAACGTCCAGAACAAGGAAATGAGTAAGTATGAAGTCGGAGAAATTTTTAATGTTCTTGTGTTTCCATAACTTTTGTTTTCAGGATCTATGCATGACAATATAGTATTTGGAGTTACAGCAAATAAATAAACCATTTTTTCCAGTCAATTTATGACACCTTCATGACTTGAATCGATGTTTTGGAGGCCTACACTATCTAACCCATTATACCACAGTTATACTGATAAATCATGCCCAAAACAACACATATACATGTACAAATGTCTTATTTCATTTTTTGTCAGAAGATAAAATGGTTATATATATATATATATATATATATATATATATATATATATATATATATATATATATATATACACACACACATATATATATATATACATATATATATATATATATATATATATATATATATATATATATATATATATATATATATATATATATATATATACATGCACAGTTTATGTTGGAATCATTTAACTTTATTGATATACAAAATAAAGATAAATCACACTGGGCCACACTAATACTAATCTACTAAAAACGTTTGATTTCCTAATTTGATCTAATGCATAAAGCATATTTTATTTCAACTTAATTTTCAAATTATTATTTCAGAAGACATCGGTATACAGCATATAGACAATTTGCTCGGTGGTGTTGGCACTTCTTGGGCAAGGACGTGAGGGTCGTCATTGCAGCATGTGTTGTTCAGAGGATCCGCACCGCCTTTCCTGATCAGAACCTGCACTACACTGGCTTTCATGAGGCTGACAGCGATTAAACCTGCTGAGAAACTTTTGGGGGGGGCAATATCCTTCTCAGGCCTCTCATACATACTACATAATGGTGGTGGTACATCTACCAGAAGTTTCACTCCTTCCTCATTCATGTGAGACACCTGTCCAATTGTGAATGCTGTGTCCATTAGACATTCAACATAATCTGTAAAGTAAATTTAATATGTATTGTATTATACAAGCCAAAAAATGCAACCTTTTTGTTGAAGTTAATATTTGAATTAAAAATATTTGTCTTTACAATTGTTTGCATAATTGTATTAATTTACAACAGGGCAAAATCATGATCTTTAAAATTAAAGGAGTTTCAGCATAACAAATATTTTTCCTTTACTGTTTGAATTTTAAATATATGTACTTTCACTTGGTCATATATTCTTTTCTGTTTATTAATTACTAA
The DNA here is from genome assembly GCA_029339505.1 of Unio delphinus. Taxonomy (NCBI): domain Eukaryota; kingdom Metazoa; phylum Mollusca; class Bivalvia; order Unionida; family Unionidae; genus Unio; species Unio delphinus. The sequence goes on from JAQISU010000080.1 coordinate 5,293,731, forward strand.
TGTGTATTCTTACCATATGTTGAATCGACAAGGATTTTCCTGATAGTGTATTCGCCTTTCTTGTACTTTGGATACACTATCTTATATCTGACTCTCCCATCCTTTGTGCATGCTTGCTCTCTTTGGCTGTTTTCGTTAAAATGCAGTACAGCTAGCCAAAGCCTATTTTAAAGTAAATAAAAATGCAAAATATATAATTCTATCAAAAAACAGATATTTATTTTTATAGATACTTTATTTACAAACATTCCAAAAGACAAAAAAACTAATACAATTTTACATTGTAGGATATCAAAAGATATGATCTTGATATATATGATTTAATTGAAGATGAATAAACTGGACTATAAATAAAACCTTGAAATACCTGAATCAGTATTTCTTGTGTGCAATAATTTAAGATTTACCTTAAAAGCATTCCGTGACAGGAGAAACCAATCATCTTTGGTGCAAAATGATTGATCACGGAGTGGCATCCCTCTAGTGCTGAAGTTTGTTGACCAGATGACAGCATTAGTACATCGTTTCTCATTTGTCTACTGGTCACAATTGCGTGAAGCTTTTCAAATGCTTTAGATCCTATAAGTTTTAAAATATACTCATCAAAGCTTGGTTTTATGCTGTATTGCATGAAAATTAAAGTGTGCACTAACAAAAATGTATCTAAACTCCAAACATTACTAGGCCAATACAGTTAAGTCAAAATCACATTCATATCTGACATGTACTCCATAAGATGATTTTGCTCACCAAATATCATTGATGAATTAGAAATAGATCTACTAACTGAACAAACTCGATGGACCTAAACAATTGTGATAAAAATACAAGTATGTTTTTTTTAAAAATAAAGAAAGATTTTAACCATTGTGTACTACCTGGTTTCAACCACAACTTTTGTCTCTCTCTTCCCTCCAAAGTACCATGTTCACATGATGCAAATAAATCACCATGGCCTGAATGCACATTTGAGATGTGGTTTATGAAAAGTGCCACTTTTCCAGCATTCATTCTTTGTTATGGTCAGGTGATTATGCTGCATTCCAATACAGGTGGTTGACCAAACTCTTTATCCATGGAGTTATATCTGAAGTCTTTTTCTTTTGACAAGGCAAAGAGTTTCTTTTTCAGTCCTGAATATAGAAACAGAAAAAGAGCATCATCAAATATTTGTTTCAACAATACCTTTTGCAAGTAAATTGTAAGTTCTAAAAAAATCCTTTTTGACCAACTGATTGAACAAATTGTTATACAGTATTATAAATATCTAAAAATTCTATACTAAATGAAACCACATATAGGGTATGATTTTGAGTGTCACATGAAAAACATTAACACTTCTTGCATTGGCATTTACTTTAATCTGGTTCTTCTTCACTTCATAACTTAAAAATGAACATCAATACAAAAACATTTTGAATTTTGTTTGTCTTACCTTTAGCAACATGCCAGACATCAAAGTAGTGTTGAGTGTCTGTCATATTTTCCCTCACCCATTTCACTACTTGGACATGTCTGTCTGCAATTAGGGATTTGATTGGGATCCCATGGTACTTAAAGAATTCTACACTCCTTACAAGGCTTTCCTTTTCCATGTGGCAGCTGCTCTTTACCTCATTACTCTGTAACATAATGTTGGCATAATATTAAATCATATGTAATTCTTAATGCTGTGCCCAACACTATTTCACTTACATTATGTAAACCAGTTTTATTACTAATTTTCAAGCATTTAATGGCACGTTTTACAATAATTTAGTTGTTTTGTGTTGGCCAGTTTAATTTATGGAGGAAGCTGTAATATTTGTACAAAACCTCAAACCATGCACAAGCAACAGACAAACTTTATCATATGATTTGGACATATAACCTTGTGGCAAGCTAGTAATCAAGAGATGTTTAAACAAATGACTATAAGATGGAGACCACTATGTAATTAAGAATAAACATGACACAATTTTAACTGTAAATTACAATAAAATCATCAGAGCCCATTTTGGATTAAAATGTAATTTTTATTTATATATTATTTTATACCTGTACTAGTTCCACATCCTTAACAATGCCCTTGTCTAAGTCGAGCATTCTGTAGCTGCCATATTTTGCACTGTGTCCTGGAGTGTCAGCTCTGCCATCTCCTCCAAGTGTAACAGATATCTGCTGCTCAATGATCTCTTGCACATAGGTTTTTTGAAAATTGTGCCAAACACTTCCAATAGCAGCATACAGGTAGAATTTCTGATGGTTGATAAATGTTGACATGCTTATGCAGGACACGTTCATGAATTTGTACATGCGTAAGGATTTGCTAGGAATTGAACCAGAAAATAAAATTCCTGCTGATATTAGCAAGTTTCCAGCTGGTTTACTTCCAATAAAAGGCTGGCTAAACCAGTGGCGCACATAAAAGCAGTTCTTGCATTCTTGTTTTATTTTTACCAAAGATCCATTCACATAAATAATTTCACCAACTGTGTTTGAACAGCACTTGGTACAACATTTAAATAAATCCATTAGATTTGATTCAAAGACTAAAAATTTAGTTTCCACATCAGCTGGAACATTCCTGAAAAATAAGAGTTTGATCTATATATCGAATAGCCATAGCGAAGCATACTACATGTGAAATATCCTATATAGAGCGGTTTTGAAACTTTATTTTCTTTACTTTAGCATACTCATACTGTACTTTCATGTAGGTACATTATCATCTTCCATATTCTTCAATAAGCAATTTATAACTTGCCTCTTAAGTTTATCTTAACATTGCAGTAAAGGGCAGAGGGCAGTATCTGTATCAGCTACCTTGGCATTTGTCAGCTTGATTGTGCAAGTGAATTCAGCTAATGGGCACATACTAGAGGAATATGGTTATGTTACATGTTTTCATGTTCATCAATTATGTTATCTTCATCTGATGACTGAGGGGAAGTTGGTGGCTCATAGTCACTGTCTGAAAAGTCATTTTTCACTGGTGATGAAGGTGGTTCTTCAAATCGGCTGGCTGATGCACTTTGGTTGAAAATGTTATTAGCTGTTGGTCTTGTATCAAACTCAAAGTAATTGGGGCGGACTAGCTGGAATGCATCTCTCATCACAAGTCTGTTATCTATAAAATCAGTCTGCACTCCTAGATAATTTAAAATAGTTTATAAAAGCAGAACACTTTTACATACATGAATACAGATTTTTAAAAAAATGTAATTTCATCTACATTGGGAATTTAAATAGTGTGTTCCATGACAAAGATAGTTTTGATGTACTAGTATTCAGCTTAACTATCATTTTCCTGGTATAAAACACAGTAATTGACAAAAGAAAAAGCCAATCACATTTCATCAAAATTCTTTAAAATAGTAAATGTTTAAAAAGAAAGCATACATTTTAGTTTAACTTACTAATAAATTGGAACAGTATATATGGACATTGTTTAACTGTTGCCTGGAAAAAAATTCATAACAAAAAGTGATCATATGAAAGTATGAGTACCTGTGCTTATCATCTCCACTGCAGGTCGTGTTCTTGATTTTGGCACCTTAATATAAGTCTGGCATTTCTTTGACCGCTGTTTTGTCTTTTTGTTGACTTGGCAGCCAATGGACGCAGACAGAGGCTTCACTTTATCAATTTCATATTCAACTACCTGTAAAAGGTCAATTGCATCAGTTTTATTACTTTTGATTACTGCACTTTGTTCAAGTTATTTTAGCATTTAGACATTTTAAGAAGATGAAATCATTTTTGGGATAAAGAAAATAGGTCCCAAATTTATTATGATGAATTCAGTAATCCACCATAACAGAATGTGTTTGAAACGTATAAAAAATGTGTTATTCAAAACCGACACTTTTTCCTTACGATGATCAAACCTATCCTTTCCTCCAAACCTTTAAGCTGTAGTTCTTCCTTTATTTCTAGAAATCTTATATGTAGTTTGTTAAAACATGTTCTTGTCTGAAATGTCACTCTCATTATATATATATATATATATATATATATATATATATATATATATATATATATAAGCTAAATTTTTACCTCTTTCATAATGTCAAATGAGGTTTCTAATCCTTGATCCTGAGTTGTCTCACTGCCTGTTTGCTGTGAACATTGTTCTTCGTGTGCAGCAATAATCTAAAACAAAATGTACTCTATTAGAGAACATTTATCACTCATGTTTGTAAATATCTATAAATATCTATATGTAATCTGATTCACACATTAGCCTGACAATGAAATATATATGTAGGCCTTCTAAATCTACCGGCAGAAATATGTTTATATGCACATGGGCAAGATGAAAAGGTTGATAATATTTATCAGATGTTTATATCTTAGTTCTTGATTGATTAGATATTTACATCATTTGTTTTGAATGCTATGCAAGAACGTTCTAGAGGGTACAAATGGAAATGTTGCAGTGACTGGTCTTTTGAATATCATATATATAATATATTGTACTTGTCATCATAAACTCACCCTTGCTGCTTCTCTATTTGAATAGCCCCTTCTTATTTTCTTTGGTGGTGACACTTGACAAGTTACTTTCTCTTATGGTGACAATATTTCAAGCCTACACAGCTGATGTTTTGGTGTTGAAGGTTCTGATACAGTTGCAGTTACTTGGTTGTCAGTTTCCTTCAAGCATTGTACAGACGGGACAGCATCATCATTGAGTTTGACTTTCTTTGGTGCCCTACCCATATGCTCAACCTCAAATCTATACCTAAATGGGAAGCATTCTGGTGTGAAATGAAAGGAGCAGATGGCAGAAAACTTAGTCGGACCATCCCAGTTTGCTCTTTTGATTTTTACAAAATCTGTCCGCCTATGACAAAGTGCTTGGTCTTTCGGAAAGGAATGCATGGAAAACCCATCGACATTTGTATTCCCACAATTTGCGACAACACACCTGACACCGCTGCACTTGCTTGAACCTCCACGATCTCCTCTTGGCATGATTGTGATGATAAAAGCTTTAAAACAAACTAATATGGAACGGAACATGAGCTTTGTTTATGTTTCACTAGAAACGGAAGTACCGCGTGTGTTCATGAAGTGACGTCAGACGGTCTTCACTCTGCGGAAATTACCGAGCGATAAAATCGGTCCCATGTGTATTATTTTCGAAAACACACCTGAGCGTTTTTCTCTGTCATTATGCCGAATTTTTCCATCGGGTTTCTTTATACAGCTTCCAGATTTTATTTTCTATTCAAATAATATTGAATTGTATTTTCGGTTTTTACACTGGTATGGCACTTCAATGATGTCATCACAATGTAATAAACCATGTGACCTATGAAGTTAAGCTTTTGTATTTAATGACGTCACCACAATGTACTAAATCATGTGACCCATGATGTTATGTATTTAATGATGCCATCACAATGTACTAAATCATGTGACCCATGAAGTTAAGCTTATGTATTTAATGATGCCATCACAATGTACTAAATCATGTGACCCATGAAGTTAAGCTTACTTAGAAAGATTGACAAATAAACAGTCTATAAACTTGATCTAATATGCTTTCAGTTATTCTTCCTTAAAGTGTTTTTTTGTACAATTCTTCGAAGTTGATTTATTCGCATTACTCTAGACACTGCAAGATAGACTAAATTTGACCACTCAATGCGATTATCGACTATCTAAACAATTGTATCCGCGATGGTTAATCCCTGCGAGGAATGTATCGTCGTTACATAACCCAGTGTCCATGGCCATTTATTAGCACGCAATGCATCTTCGACAACATTGATATCAACCAGCACAATATCATTTAATACTAGTGTTTGTCTTTCGCATTGTCCTGGAATTTCAACTTCAATATTCTGTTGCCGTGTATCACAGGGTCTATAACACAGCGGCACTGGAAGCATTGGGAATTTTTCTTTGTGAAGCTTAAACAACTTTTTCTGAAGTGTGTCTCTGACTATCTTTCTACTCGCCACTACAAAATCGTTTGGTCTCCATGCTTCCCAAAATTCCTCCATGTGAGTTTCAGGAATTATTTCCCTGATTATTTCGCATTGGACTTTATCGGGTTGCATTCTAATTAAATTCTTAAGTGTACGTAATTGTTCATCATGTGCTCTATAGTCAGTATCGATTTCTTCATAATAGTCAACAAAATTCTTTAGCCAATCATGTGGACCCGCGCCGACAAATGGTGGTGGTTGGCCATGATCTCCACATATTATTACCGCTGTATTCTTTTGCAGCAACCAATCAAGAAACATTTTTAATACATCTACCGAAACCGTGCATATCTCATCCCAAATTATAACCGCAGGGATTAATTTATCACCCATTCTTTCAGGGGACCATTCATGGCCCTTGTATCGAAAAAAGCTGTGATAAGTACAAGCTTCAACGTTTCGTTGTTTCATCTCTCTGGCAAGTCTGTGTGTTGGTGTTAGCACAATCATGTTTGTGAAATCCGTAGGATTTTTCCCACGAAATAACTCGATTGCACGCGTCGCCTTTCCTGACCCGCTACAGCCGATTAAAAAAACTGTTTTATATCTACAAATTGGATCTGATATCGATGGTGCATTAGAACGCTCTGATAAATTATCACCGCGTAAGTAACTGTTTTTAATCTCAACGTCTGCTGATTAGGAATAATCATGCAGCATTTCTTTTTTAATTCTCCATGATCCCCAACTTTCATCCGAATTAGTGAATTCAGCAAAGTCATATTCGGTGTTATCCATAATCAGTCGTGAACAATATCGTCTATAGTCGCATTTATTTCCTCCCTGAGTGAATTTTCCGATTATTCTTCTGCCGAGATCTTTTGCTTCGATGTTTCGTTGATTAATAATCCGTTTGGAACACTCAATTATATCTTCTTCGTTGGCATCAATATGTTTTCTGAATTCGTCAATTATACTATCAAGACTTTCCGGTGTTGGTAACCAGACATTGGTTTGTTTCCGATATGATATAATTGCTTCACTGACCGTCAGTGAAATTAACATTTTTGTATCAATCATGAACCGTAATAGCGTTATTGGCAGCCACTTCTTTTCAGACATGTGTCTACCAATCCAAATATAACAACAGCGATGAAGTCCTGCTGCGAACTCAAATGATACTACACGAGCGAATCCAGTTAAATCAAAATCAGGCAGCGGCCCATTAATTGCAACATGAGTCATTTCATGTACGGGGTGTCCAAATCGTTTAAAATACTCAGTACACTCTCCATAACCAAGAAAACTCGCTTGATAACAAGCAGCCATATCAACTGAAATGATATTATCACTGTCTTATTTGTTTTTCCATAAACCGCCATGATTAAATTCTAAACAACTAGCCTCAATGTCTGGCAAGAATTCTACGCGTGTTGGTTTCCATGCATTTTTGATTCTTGCAAAATGAGCTGCAACCGACGGGATTGTAAAACAGTTTGTCAATAATTGTTCATCATCGTTGATGATTTCATCATTGTTGTTGCCTTCGCCATTGGCGACTTCGTCGCCCACCGTTAAAAACCCACTAGCTATTTTTTTTTCATTTTGTTGTAAAATACTTTAGTGAGGTATAATTCACCGTTTGGTCTTGCAAACTGATCAAACGTATCCATGTCTTTTTCAGTGTTGCGAAGTAACCACACCGACACGGGGTCGTTTTTACTCAAATGCGCAATAGCATCGAATAGTTTCTTTTCAACGAGAAAACCATCCCTGGAAAATTCTTCTCCCAATAAGTCGTCGGGTATATACTTTATTGTTCTGTTTCGTGGAAATATTGTGACCGCGGACGTCCATGCGTATTCGTTATGATCAATAAATTTAATTGGGGCTCCATTTGTGTTATATTTTGATTCGTATAAAACTTCTCCGGTTATCGTCATAACTGTTATTGGAAATCTCAGTGACGTTTCTAATTTTGCTATATCGCTAATAGTCGCTCCGCGGTCTTTCACCGTTAACTCCCATTGAGCTATTTTGCTACGTCGTAGATCGGTAAGTTTGTTCCCTCGAGATGCATTTGTAAAATGTTCTGTTATTCGTGCTGCTACACAATTGAGTGGCAAAGCCACTGACGACGAAGTCGCCGGCGACGACTGTTTCATTGGTTTAAGTTTTCTTATATCAGGTTTTTCATTTAACGGATATATCCCATACACAACTGCTGTTTCAGGATACGCTTGTTCATAGTATGGTTTGTCAATTCCAGTTAACAGACCCGGCTTAGAATCACGGCTAACAACGACTGTTTTCTTGTCTTTGAGAATCGGTTCAAATTTGCCTCGTATAATCCAACTACCTGATTCTAGACGGATAATGATAATGAATTTCACTCTATAAAAAATACTTTTTGTTGCCAAGTTGTGATAACATCAACGCTGCGTTGCTGTCGTTGATGATCGCATCAACAGCGCAATCAATTCGAAATGTTGACCAGCTATGAGATGCACAATCGCGTATTTTATTTATCAGGGCTCTATCCGTTATTACCCGTTTTGGCACATCTTTGAGGGTTCTATCGAGATTGAATTTAACTTTTTTGAAAGGCTTAATTGCTGATAATCTCTCGAACTCCTCCATGTTATAATTAAAACAAGTATTTAAATAGAAAAATATAGTATAATTAATCACTGCAAGTGGCTAATGATTGGATCAACAAACCCGTGTAACAAATAATGCAGAAGCGAATTCTGTGGGTATCATTTACAAAGTGTTCGCAACGGTTCCTTTGGCCCCCTTCCTTGCCTACGATGTGGGGTGGGGGTAAGGGGAAAGTCGCAGTTGTGTCTCAGTTGTGGCGGCAAACGATACAGGGAACTAAAACGCTATTATGACAAACGAATAAAAAATGCAATCATTGATTCTACCGATGACTCCGTCAGCGATAAAGTCATCAAAACCCCTCAAGATTATATCAAGAGGTTTATAATTAAAGCAGATAATAAATTAGACAAGTAGTATTATTATACAAATGAGCCAAGATTTCAAACCTCACCCAGTGCTTGTTAATTACGAAGCCTCCAGTGATTGTGTTGTTAGAAATTGCAGACTAAAGAAGCCGGATGGATGGGTAAATAATAGAGGATACTTGACCCTTAGTGCCGGGAAGAAGAGATATTGTTGTCATCGATTCGTATATGAATGTCACAACGGATTGATCAAAGATGGTTTTGTGATTGATCAATTTGATGGATTCCCTCAAAATAACAAATTGGATAACTTACGAGTTGTTACTCAAAGTCAGAATACAAAATTAGGTGGAACCGGCAAACACGCAAAAAGGCAAAACATGTCAAATCATTTGATACAGAATCTAGCCAGGAGAAAATATTTCAATCAATGAATGAAGCCAGTAGATATTTCGATATTTGTAGGTCTTCAATACGATTTGTTGCAGAAGGAATTCAAAACTCGGCTCTGTCAAATAAAAACTCACACAGGATACAATTTTCATATACATCTGAAACGATTCAAGGGAGATAAATCGACAATAATAAAGTCGCATGACAGAGTTACGTCCCTTGTAGTTCAATTACTACTATGTGCACACAGGATACAATTTTCATATATCAAGGGAGATAAATCGTACAATAATAAAGTCGCATGACAGAGTTACGCCCCTTGAAGTCCAATTAATATTACGATCAATTAATCATTTTACGATGAAAACTAATGAAATACACGCTGTTATCTAAGAACTGTATTATTTTGTTTAGTGTTTTATTCAAATATTTTGTCTCATTTAAATGTTGTGAAACAGCATTAATAGGTAATTCAAGGAAATAAAATAACACACCCGTGAATCAACGCTGCTGTATTAGTCACCTTATATAAGTTTTGACTCGTAATACGCTTGGGACTTTCGAAGGCCAGTTCGACCGATCAAAACTAACCCACGCCATTTAACTCGGGTGTGTGGTTGTCTTTTGTTCACAATCATGCAACCGGGTTAATTTAATTGGGTTGCTTTTGATTTGTTGGTTGGCCGTAGAAAATCCGCGCCGTCGTTTCATGTTTGTGCTGTCTTGTGCCGTCCCACATCATTACATCATAATTTCCATCATCGTTTCATTGAATATATCCATCCCTAATTATTTATATGTTACGCCTACAATCTGCCACAACACTCGAGTGGAGATATATATGGCATTGTGCCGTCCCTAATTAAGTTAAATAAGTACATGTTGTGACGTCACCCCAAGCATATCTTCTGGGCGGTCTAAGATGACGTTTGTCACCTTAGGCCTCCCGCAGGAGATGTATGTTTCGGGTCCCCTTGGGCTTACTTGGATGTAAAGGCAACCAAGGAGTTGCTAAGATGTTTTGTCGTATATGTAACCTCTGGGTCTCTTTCACGTTATTTGACGCGAAAGGGGTTTCCAAATGGGGTTTTCATATATGTGCTGTCCTAACCTCTGGGTCTCTCTGACGTCATAGGGCGCCAGCGAGATTGCCAAATGAGTGTTATTTTTTTAATAATTAGATATACAGTATACTATAAAAATATGGATATCAAAGATGTAAATTCTATAATTGCTGAAATCTCAGATTTAAAAAATAGAGGGGTAGTATTATCTGAAGGTCTCGACTGTGACAGGATTGCCTCGGAATATGAAGAAATTGATTATCAGTCTAGTAAGGGTCGTTATGTTTTACCTAAGATGTACAGATTCGTGAAAGGAATTCAAAAGTCCATCAACGCTTCTTTGTACGGTAACGACATGAATGCATTTATAACGCTGTTTAGCACCGTTGAAGCAATACGTCAAAAACTCGGCCAAGAGTATCAAAAACGAACTGAAATTAGTTATAAGGTTCGTGATCTTAGAAAAATATTAAACGAGGAAAAACCAGTATCCTAACCACGTGAGCGTTACTATAAAAAATAGGCTTTCAGTATTTTTTACTGAAAATTTTTTTTTAGCGTTTTTTTGTAACACTCACATGGGATTTTCTCCTGAAACGATACTCAGCAGTTTGGGCTTGTTCATGCAGTTATGTGCGTACTGGATGATCTGGTTGTGGTAGCAAGTAATCACCGCGACGCCTCCATTTTCACGTAGCTGTTGTTGTTGCCGCGTCGTTAACAAAAATCGTTCATCGCCGTTCTCAGATATTACAATTCTGAAACCCCCAGCGATGTTATTTCTGAAACATTCACGGATAGCGTCGTACAGTTTAACCTTGTCGGAGATGGATACGCTAGCTTGATGGTACATTTATTTAATAACTCAGCTTTTAATTGTGATAGTTTCATATTTGAAAACTCAGTTCACTAACAATATATGGTAGGTGAATCGCTTACAACTAAATTAGCCCGAGAGCGGCTAGCAGCAATTAAAAAGTTTATACCGGTTCGAGACAGACTTCGCGAGAAACTTCAACAACGACAGCAAGCGCAGACTGACTTTTCTGTGTCAAGTGAACAACTGTTTACTCCGATAACAAGTGCGACCAAAGATGTGAAAACAGCAACTGAACGAGCAATATTTGTGGATATTCCTGAGGAAGGCAAGCGACGAGAAGTGCCTGTTCTTGGTGTGCTTGAAAAAATAGCAGCAGAGACCGAACAAACGCGCGCAGCGATACAACAGCTATCCAGTGATATAAAAACTCAACGCGAAATTGAAGAACTCGAAGAAGAACAACAAGGTGCAGCTGGAGGAAACGAATATTCACCTGAGAATATATTTACATTAAATGAAATTAAAGGAAACCATACGGATTCCGAATTAGCTGATTTTGCTAGAGACAATTTTCCAAAGGGTAAAAGAGAGAATTTATTAAAAGACGAATTTAAAAGTTTTATAAAAAACAAAGACACTTGGGCTTTAAAAATATATTTAGTGAAACGCGGCGGGAATAAAATCTCGGCGTTGCAGCACCCTGGTTATAATAACATTCTAGCTGCGGTTAAAGGCGGTCCACAACCACCACGTTATACGGAAAATCCAATCCCGGAAAAAACAGACATAGAAGCAGAAGCTGGTTCTAAGAAAACAAGCGGAAAAGGATATTCAATAAAAAATTATTTGGATTTCAACGCAGCTGTGACATGTCCTGGTAATATCCTCAGTGATATATCACGGTTAGAGGTTCTCATCGGAGGGAAACGAGCCGGAAATAACTCTCCGGAAATAATTAATGAAGCAGCTGATATATGTAGACGATTATTTGCCGGAGGTATCATGGGCATTGATGTATATCGAGAACTCATTGCTGAATTAGTTGAAAATCACAGAGACGCCCATGGTTATGATGAAAATCCTATGGATTTTAGCGATTGATCACTAATTGAAAAACTACTAGTTTTATAACAAGATGATCATACTCTACAACCATGATAAACCCGTAAGCGTCTACGTGGTGAACTCACGATTGCCTGTTTATAGAGCATATTACGGAGATGGTTTCGGCAATACCATTGCGGGGTTATTTACAAGAATGGCCCCAAAAGTGGCGCCGTTAGCTAAACAATTATCAATGAAAGCCATTGATATTATTCGTGATAAGGGAATCAGCACTGTTGGAAATTTTGCCGGAAAGGCATTTTCTGCCGCGAAAGATAAAATAACATCATTGGTGCGACGACGAAAAAAGCAACCAGTTGTACTGCCATCTACAACAGTGATGCCTGCAAGTTTCAGCAAACCAACAAATAGCGCAGTGGAAGAAAAATTAGCGTCTTTGGCTGCTTCGGTGATCCGTCATCCGTGGCTGCGCCGCTGGCAAACAGTAATCATGATGATATCGCAAACATGATAGCAGGAAGTGGTTTGAAACGAAAATAAAAACGACGATGATTACAAAGAATTTCACAATTGAAAATACTAGTATGTTAATATAATGTTCAAAAGAACAGCTGATCCAGCGTTAGATATGGAAGCCCCAGTACCCAAGGACAATTTCGTCCGCGATTATCAATTTTATTACTATCATGCAATACAAGCAGATATTCGATCGCGAATTGAACTTCAAGTCCATGATACCAGCAAATACTTTCTACCCGCTAAAGCGTTTATCAAAGTAGAAGGAGAACTTGTACGACTTACTGATACTCCTGCTGTACCCGCACCGTATCCAGATGGTACCAAAGTCGGCTTAGTCAATAATGGTATCATGGCGCTATTTGAATCCGCGAGATATCTCATTGACGGAAAAGAGATTGAGTCTATAGACAGTGATGTTGATGTGGCTACAACAATAATTGGGTTAGCAAGATATTCTGACGATTATACAAGATCAGCAGGTCCGTCTATGATGTTTGCAAAAGATAATAAAAACACTGCTGGGCACACTCAATTTATTGTACGACGACCAAATGATCGTGCTGGTCCTCCCGCCCCTGCTGCTATCGAGTATATGATTATAAATACTGATCCCCAGTACAATCTAGGAGCTGCAACACGAATAGCAATGTTGGCAGCACAGCGTAGATCGTTTTCATGTGCGATTCCGTTGCATCATATATTTGGATTCTGCAGAAATGTACGAAAAGTTATTTATGGAGCGAAGCATACAGTAGTACTAGTGCGAAAGGGTAGTGACAATGATGCAATCTGGAGAATTCCAGCGGATCTTGCAAATCCAAATGCTGACGCTGGTAAAGTCATTTTAACTAAATTGGTCTTGTGGATGCCAGTAATGACCCCATCAATTACCACAGAACAGCGACTATTATCATTTATGGATGCGGGTGGCAAATCATTGCTAAGTTGGCTAACACCAACAACAGATGTTAAGCAATCAAATATCAATGGTACATTTAAATGGAACTTGGCATCACAACAAGGCGTTTCAGCTCCACGTCATATATTTATCACGTTACAGGATATGACAAGAGTGGAATCACAATTACACAGTCATATGATATTTGATCACTTAGGAGTTACTGAGGTCTCATTGATAATAAATGGTCAGCAGGAACCATCCGAATACATACAACTTAATTTCGGTCAAAACCATATTGCTGATGATGATGATATGATGGCGTTGAAAAAGGCAACCGGGAAAGGATATAAAAAAGGGAAGGGGGTTGTACCTACCAGGAACCCCGTATTCATGGTACAGCGGGAGATCCGTTCACGGATCAGGTCTGAGAATACCAGGAACGGTTTATTAGTTGAAAACCCAATGCTCCCTATGTCCAATTTTGATTTAATTGATGCTGCTAAAAAACTAGCGAGAAAAAACTTCAGAAGGTTTTTTATGAGAGATCAATTACCGAGAAAACCAAACAGCGTTGAAACCGGTATCATCAATCTTGATAACAGTAACGGATCGGGAACTCACTGGGTTGCATACGCGATTGATTCACGTGGAATTGTATATTTCGATTCATATGGGTTAGCCCCACTGAGCGAGTTTATGCGGTATATAAATTCTTCGATGCAACTCTAAGAGTTTCCGATTTTTTATTCCACGCTGCCAACACAACAATTAAATGATCCACTGATATGCGGCCGTGAAGTATTAAATGTCCTCGCGGAGATTTCATTAAAATCCTTTGGATTTCCGTGGAAACCACCTCATCTGGTTGTAAATAAATACACGAGCTGGAAATTATAAGGTAATTTTGGAGAATCAATAAATTGAAAATACTAGAGTCTTTACAATAATGATTGATATTTGGGGACTATCTCTGTCAATGTCGGAACCCACCCCGGAAACATCTGCGGGGTCTATCGAGGATGTAAAAAAAATAATTGAAGATGAAATCGCTGAGACGTTAAATTTAGCAAGGGTTAACCCGAACGAAATAGTTGTATTTCAAGATCTCCAGGGTAAATTGAAAACCAGTAATATATCCGTGAATGACATTTTCATACGGCAGCGCGACGCAGCTGAAAACTCTATTGCGCTGTATTCCAACGATGGACAACTTAATCCAGGCGAACTTGTGTCTACGATCACCGACGCGATTGACGCCCACGACAGCATGATTGCCACCCGCGGCCGTGAGCTGGATGATCATATACGAGGTTATAATAATTTTCGCAAAAATGTCGTACATAAATTCTTTGGAACCCCGCTTGTGGTTGGCATGACTCTCGCTGAAATTAAAAACTTTCTATCTTTATTCTTTTTTAACAAGGAGGCGGGAAGGATGATGGATGAAAATGAAATCAAGGCAAATTATCTCGATATTTGCAATGATATTTTTAAAATAATAGAAAATCTTGAAAAGGTACAAAAACCCACTAACGACGTCGTTGGTAAGTTTTTGGGAACCCCACTTGTGGCAGGCATGACTCTCGCTGAAATTAGCGAGTTTATTGGCAAGCATACTCAAAATGCCTACGTCGTTAATAGTTTCTTTGGTGTCCCAGTTACATCTACGATGACTCTCAAAGATATTAATATGTTTATGGTGAGACAAACAACACTTAATACCATCGTGGATAAATTCTTGGGGAGAACACCTGTGTCTGAAACCACATCTCTGACAGGCCCGACCCTCGCTGAAGTTAAAAAAGCTATTGACGAACAAAAACGCACCAATGAAATTGTTAATACGTTCTTTGAGGGTTCTGAAAGTTACAATATCACGACGACATATTCTCAACTCAACGGTAATTATAATACCCAAAAAGGTATAGAATCTAACTTACTTTTGATTTCTTTTTTTAAACGCCGCGGTGGAACGATGATGAAATATACCGAAATCAAAAAACCTATCTCGACGTTTACGACGATATTCTTAAACTAAAAGAAAAATCTGAAAAGGTACAAAACCCCACCAGCGACGTCGTCGATAAGTTTTCTGGAACCCTACTTGTGGCAGTCATGACTCTCGCTGAAATTAAAGCGGCTATCGATGAAAGTAAAACAACAGTTAATGCCGTCAAAGATGATTTTCCAAAAATAATCGAACGACTCGATAAGGTAAAAATTCCACACCGCGTAAAAACCGTTGATACACAGTTGCCAGTGGGACCTTTGATTGGATCCAAGGAAATGAAAATACTTTATATTTTCACAGCAAATATAGTAGTATACCGGGTTGTTATCGATTTACAATAATACATCGCCGTAAATTTGATTTGGGAGTCGGCCCGGCGATGTATATAATCAGTGTTAACACAGTGATGTATATAAACGATATGATACCCGAAGCGCCCGACCGAATAAGATCCCCTATTAGAATTGATATAACTACATCCGACGGGCCAGCGGCAGGGGTTAGGGAGTCGCTACCCTGGACGCTTGAATTTGTATCCGGTATTCCCCCCATCGACCATATATCCAGATACATAATCGAGTAATTGAAAACTCTAGCGTGTTTTAAATAGTAATGACATAGACGAAATCAATTGAACCGATAATAGTCCCAGAGGTATCACAATCGTATCGATATCGATATGATACCGTGAAAGAATTTTCCGCGAATTTGAAATTTCTTTCTGAGCGCTATCGTGAAAAAATGAAAAAATACCGACGCAGCGTAGCAATCATCGACATCACCGTGTACTCGGTATCCGGTGTGATGGCCAGCGCCGGGGTTATTTTATCGACGGTGACCATGATGGCTCCGATTGCAGTTCTAATCGCTAAATCCGCGGCAACAACGATCGCGGCAGTCGCCACCGCGATAACTAAAAAATTATCATCATGTTCTCAGAAAAAAACTCGCCGATTATACAGCTCGATACAGGGTGGTATTTGACGCGTACTCAAAATTATCCGAGTTGATCTCGCTGTTGATAGATAATTCGTTCATATCCGATGTTGAATTTTCCACGATGACCCAGTTGTATAACTCCGCGATGTTGAAATTGGAAATTGAAGACAGCGTTAACAATAATGTCACTCGAACTGCTTCAACGAATCGCGGAGAATACCACCCCGATACGAACAAGCATGATATCAATAACATCAACAAACCCTGAATTTAGTGTGAACTTCCCTTCTCCGATTCCAGTGCGTGAGATCGCGCTGGCAAAATTACGAGTATATCATAGCTGGCCTAATATCAGATCGGTTGTATTTGGCGGTCAGCAACCCAATAACACACTGGTGTTCTCGTATAAGAATAAACCCGATGGTACTCCAGAGTTGGAAACTGTTTCGTTACCAACTGGGTCGTACCAAATTAAGCAAATCAATGCTGAAATTCAGCGTAGAATAAAATCAATCACTGGAAAAGAATCAAAAATAGATATTAATCTTCATCAACCGACTCTCTCGTCGTCGATCGAAATAAGCGCAGAGGGATACATTGTAGATATCTATAACAGCTCGTTAAGAACGGTGCTAAGATGGCCTGAAAAACCACCCGGAGTCGCCACCGACTTGACCACGGACGTACAATCATATCATGAAATCAATCCCATATATCGAGATAATTTATCTGATATTAAAAAAGGAAAAATCGCCGATAGATTTATATTTATCAACAAAAACACTATGCAATGGGATTTTATCATTAAAAGAACAGCCGACTCATCTGTTACTATTTCATTTACGCTAACTGACATCACTGGTTATTTTAATGAAATTAATCAATTATATAAAACACAAATAGAACAACTACGACAAACAAAATCGCAAAAACACGTTGAAATAGTAAATCAGCTTGTATCTGACATGGAATATATAAATGAACTAATTATTCAAACAATAACCAATGACAACAGCGACAATAAACAACGATTCCTAACCGATTACAATATCACAGAAGACAATCTGCGTAATTTCAAGTTTCCCAAATACAACGCTGAGGAACTAACAAAAATTGTTAGGAATATTATCAAAACGATACAAAAACAAGATCCGTCTGTCCTCCTCAAATATAATAATGATCCAGATGGTGGCGGTAGACATATTGCCCCGCACAATGTGAATATTTCAGCGGTGATTGCGCTCAATTTAACATGTGATGCAATTGAAGGAAGCTATCAAATTAATCTAGAGCAATCAAATCAAGCTCAGCAAGGATATATTCTTTATTCGTTTGCACCAACAGCTCCTCCAGGATTCCTAATTATTGAAAACCCAATTAATCCTGTCTACATGCGATGCCATAATAATTCGTTAACGAGAATTAATTTCCGACTCACCGACCAGACAAATAATTTGATTGATCTACAAGATGAGGTGTTAGCGATTAGTTTGTTTGTGAAATCATAAATGATTTTCGTCCTAAAGACTTGATCAAATATTTGGTTGAAATAAATTATTAACCCATAGCAGCAGAGGGGGTGATGACATCACGACAAGACCGTATTTTGACTAAACGATGAAAACGGCCTTTGAGTATAATTTGCGAAAAACTTATGTTTCGAGCAAGTAATCTTTTTTTTTGGTTGAAAAAGAAGGATTCGAATTAATTCTCTCGAGATGTTTGTTAGATTTAGAGCAAATGATGTCTCGGACAAATGTAGGGTTCACCCCCTCTGCTGCTCTCTTATACACACTATGAAATAAATGTGTGAAACAAAAATTATGAAGCTATGGTTTGATTACATATCAATGCCATCTCATACTTTCTATTTTTTAACGGGGTAATAAAGTTCACTTGTTCTGTACTTACTACTCATACGTAAATTCATAATTTCTTATATAAATGCGCTGCGTGGAAGTACGCCCAGTTTTCGACGATCCCGTTATGTGGAAAGGGACTAGGGGTAACATTTTTAGAAACATATCATTATAAAACACACTTACATACAATCATCTCATTCATCGACAGAATCTATTTTGCGTTTAAACAAAGCAAAGCTGCAAGTAAACAAATCAACACTCATCGAGTTTCTTACCTTAAAACTCGGCCCCGCATCGCGCCGTATTGCAACAATCCATTTTCTCCGAAACTCCATCTTTTTCACTGCTGGAATATGGTGAAGCTTAAATCCATATGAATTCTACCATTGCCATTGCACAACGGAACAGAACAATAACTCTCACGGATTTTTTCTCCCGTCGCCGGTATCAACTGTAGCAGCCATGGTTGTGAGGTAAAACAAAACTGGCGCCTATCTTAGCCTCGTTTTGGATGCGTTGACCCAGGGTCACATGAATATATACACTATAGTAACATGTACATTGGCCAATTGACATGATTGGTGTCATGATGTGTCACGAAATGTACACTATACACTAAAAATACACCATGCCAATATAAAATCATAAATATGTACATAGGCCAGTTGACATGATTGATGTCATGATGTGTCAAGAAATGTACACTATACACTAATAATTCACTATTCCAGCTTAATAACAATTATGATTAAACACTATGCCAATGTTACTACATGCGCTGTACAACAGTAGTAGGTGCATTTCAATAATAAGCAATGATAATTTCTATAATAACTTTGTGCATTGTGAAATCAATAATAATAATAAATAATAATAATAATAATAATAATAAATCTAAATCTAAACAATAGTCTGTGCACACATCCCCGTTTGTTTGTACCCCCTGCAAAACAAATCCATAAATCTTACTCAATTCATTCATTGATTTATAATTTTATACCTGATTGCGACCAAAGTGTCAATAACACCTTCATCCTCTGCGCCTTTGATGCTTAGCGGAAGTTTTCATTACAACAATGGCCGTCCTCGACATCAATTTCCAGTCTCTGGACAAGTCTATTTTCAGCGAATTAGCGGATGCGTAATCGAGGGAAGTGTCCGGGAGTAACAAAATAGTAGCAATGACGTCACTTTGGAACATAGATTTGCCCAAATTGTGTGCAATATGGTCTCGTGTTAGTATGAAAACTTCCGCTAAGCATGAGACGCGCAGACTTTATACTTTCCTGATTTCCTTCCTAAGTTTAGTCTCCATCCACTTAAAACATATTCTTAATTTGTAACTGTCTATTTAAGAAATTATTTATTTTAAATAAACCTTATTATTTTCTTTGGAATTTCATCTTTGCTTTATCATTTCAGTAAGTATTAATTTTACTTTGATGAAATGAGCTATCTTTTCTTCTTTTCCCTCTGTCGCTCAACTTTTAGAACTTAGTCTTACTCTCTCTGTCTTTCTCTCCAATAACTAAATTATATCACCTAATACCCTTATATTAGAAACGAACCTGGGCTGAAATAAATGGTGACTAATTGCCCCCGTTACAGTATTATAAGTATTTGTTCCTAGAAGCTAAAATAGATGTTTCCAGTCAGCTATCATACAGATTTTTTTTGTATTTATTGTTTAATACTTTTGACACGATCCCCACTTGCATAAACAAAGAATCGTAGCTTATTTTGACTACAGTATATCATACATTTCATGTACCTAATTCAGAAATTAGATTTATTTAACACATAAATAATTTATTATTTCATTGCTGACACCCCCGTAACCAATCATAATGTCGAATGGAAATTAAAAATCCAACCTCAATTTTAAAACTCAATCCTGGCTATCATACAATATTTTTTTATTTATTGTTTAACACTTTTGACACAATCCCCTTCCTCCTATACAACTAGTCATGTAACTTTTTATTTACTACATTATATCATAATTCAGAAATAAACAACAGCCTGGTTATCCATTTCAAATTGGCAATCAAACTTTGCTATCTATGATAGTGTACAACGTGCATGCTGATGTAGGATAGAAATTATATTTTTATTTATTTATTTTATTTATTCCAGGAAAAAATAATGATGATAAAACTGAGGCTATTCTGATCACAACACAAAGACTTTCTCATTCACATCCTTAACCTCAGACAATAAATATCAGCAACACCAACATTAAATTCTCACAGTCAGTACGAAACCTAGGCGTTACTCTAGACAGTACTCTCAAATAGCACCAACATGTCATGAACATCTGCAGGGCTACATATCTTGAATTGAGTCGCATCAGTTCCATTCGTAAATATCTTTCAGTTGATGCCACAAAAACACTCGTGTGTTCATTAGTACTTTCAAGACTGGACTATTGTAACTCAGTTCTGTCTGGTTCATCACAAAATTTACTTCAGAAACTTCAAAAAGTTCAAAACACAGCTGCACGGATCATCTTTAGAGTACTTCGATCAGAGCACACCTCACCACTGCTCTATACCCTATAATGGCTATCAATTCGATACAGAATCAAGCACAAAATTTGTTCTCTGTGCTATGTTTCAATGACACACTCCAGTCCAACATACCTATCCAGCCTCACCCATGTGTATACACCAGCTAGATCCTTACGCTCTTCTTCTGATAATCGTATACTCATTGTTCCCAAGGTGAAAACAAAATCATATAGACAACGTTCGTTAGCACATCAGGGCCCGGCGACGTGGAACGAATTGCCCATTGAAATTAGACACAAAGACACAGTGGTCTCTTTTAAGTGTGCTCTCAAGACTCACCTGTTTCGACTTCAGGGACAAACTTAGCGACCTAATCATGTTTTGTATCTTATATGTTTTCAGCATGTTTTTATGTTTTCCAATTTCATTGTTTTTTGTCATTTGTTGTTCTGTAGTGTAGTCATATTATTATTAATGGTGTAAAGTGCTTAGTGCTTTGAAAGATTAGGCGCTATACAAAGTCCTCATTATTATTATTATTATTATTATTATTATTATTATTATTATTATTATTTCATCGCTGACACCCCACCCCACCTCTCATAACTAATGATAATGTCGAATGGAAAGTAAAGATCCTACCTCCCTTATATTAAAACTCCGGCTATCATACAATATTTTTTATTTATTGTTAAACACTTTTGACACGATCCCCATTCTCCTATACAAAGAGTCATGTAGATTATTGTTGACTACAGACTACAGTACCAATGTACAAATACGCCGCCATTTTTAGGCAAGACTAACTATTTGTATAAATCAGTCAAAACTGGTTTTTGCGTCGCGTGCTAAAAGAATGAATGAAAGCGCCAACTGGCATAAAATATTTATTTACTACGATTAAAATGCCTGAATTTGTCGGTTTCCATTGATATTTTTCTGCTTATATTTTTGTAATGATAACCCAGCTATACAATTAATAAAAATAAATAATGAACATACCTATTTAAAAGTAGCTTAGTAATAAATTCTATAACAATGAAAAAAACGTTAATTTATAATTTACTTAAACAAATAAGCCAACACCTACACACATGACTGTATAATGCAATCATACAAAATAACAATCTTATTTCAAATATAATTTAAATTGTATTTAAATATTTTAAAATGTTTAATAATAAAGTTATAATAAATGTGTTGTTGATGTCGATGAAGTAAAAATAAAATAGGTTTCTTACCTTGCTGTGGTGTTTTGTACTTTGTGATCTTATTACTTTTCCAAGATTTGTACATCGTTTTGTACTTGGTGATCTTATTACGGTTTGCAGATGTCAGGTAAAGAACTCCACTGTCCCAGAAAATGGCCATAGGAAGATGTGGTATATCATTTTTATAAATGGTTACTAATTCACATTTCCCTGTCAGATGATGAATGGAATAATTCCTGTAGTTACACACAAATAAATGACCAATGTCATTCACAGTTATTCCACTTGGCCATTCTAGTTCCTTATGTTTGTAGATGTAAGTCGGTTGACTTGGATTCAGTAAATTAAATCCATACACACTATCAATGTCGTCATCGGAGTATACAACAACAGGACACGAGATATAAACCATGTCTTCTTTAACCGTCAAGAAACTTGAAAAAACAATATGGACTTTTTCACAGACCTTATGTAATTTGTCAAGTTGTCCATCTTTTAACGACACAACGCACCACCATATCGTGAAGCCTTTTCCACCACTGACAACAATGGTGTCGTTCCATAGTGCAACACCATAACAAAAATGAAATGTTGATCTTAAATCGAATGTTCTACCCCTAGAAATCAGACCCGAGTCCTGTACCGACATGATTTCTCTGATACCGTCTTCTATAGCCACACACAATTCCGTGTCACTGACACTACACAGGCCTCTGGGCCTTGATTCCAATATGTCTGTTGAAGACAACAACATGCCGTCATGGCGTCTGTATACACGGACTTTATAAGACTTCCCGTCTGTGATTACCAGCTTGTCTCCGACGACAACGACACCCATAGGGTTAAGGTCATCTATAAATAAAATTAATATAGACATCAATAATCACTTGTTTAACTATTTTAAAATACAATGTAACTTATAGACATCAAAATAAATTTAATTGATGACCTAAAAATAGTCTACTGTCATAATTATTCATCACCACCACAACTATTGTCGTCTTGTTCTTGTTGTTGTTATTATTATTGTAAGAGAGATATACATTAGACCTCATAAATGTCACATATAAGTAAATTTGTTAGCCAGGAAATACATGTACACAAAATACTGTAGCTGTATCATTACATTATTATTATTATTATTATTATTATTATTATTATTATTATTATTATTATTATTATTATTATTTTTATATTTGTCATTATCATTATTATTATTATACTATTATTATTATTATTACTATTATTATTACTATTATTATTATTACTATTAGTATCATTATATTTATATTTTATTATTATTAGTAGTAGCAGTAGTAGTAGTATTAGTATTATCATTTATATTATTATTATATTTAGTATTATTATTATTATCAATACTAATATATTATTATTAGCGTTAATACTAATAATAATAATAATAATAATAATAATAATAATAATAATAATAATAATATTATTATTATTATCATCATCATTATTATTATTATTATTATTATTATTATTATTATTATTATTATTATTATTATTATTATTATCTCAAGAGGGATTTTGTACCAGACGTCAAATGGAACCAGCAAGTACACTATACTTGTTCTGTACAATATTTTATTAAGTTGAACATGTCCGATTTACCGTACTTTTTTTTGGACATTTGTAATGTCATTAACAAAAAAATATTGTACAGAGTCATGAATCAATATAGTGTGATAACTGGTTCTATGTGGAAACTGTTGTTGTCCCTCTATCATTTCCAATTCTTACTACAAAAAATTAAACAACATAAATCAAATAAAATTTATGTCACTGATATATTGGTTGGTGTATACAGTATCAGTAACGAAATTAATGTTCTTAGCGTAAAATAGGGGTGGGGTTAGAGCGCATGGGTCATCGTTTTTCTACAAATTTCAAAATAAATCAAGTCCTATACACATTCGCTCCGTGTAAAATACATTTATAAAAGACTGAAACTGACTCCCCAGTAGATACACTACCCAGATAAACTTTATAAACAAAGACACACTAACCAAAAGAGATTTCAAAATGGGTTTTACAAAAACCGAGAAGTATAATCTCACAAACACTTTTATAATTACTATGTATCTATGTTTCTCGGGAGCTGTGTTGACTTGGGGCCTTTGAGATCATTGTTCTTTTTCATTTTCTCTAAAGATATTTTTCTCAACTAATATTCGCGAGTCAATTTTTTTAGGCCGACCACCTCACACAAAAAATAAAATAAAACTGAATGGCTATTTCTTAGATAGAAACAGGCTGTCTTATCATACAAATTAAAATTCCCTTGACTGCATCAAACAATTATATTCAGTACAATTCGTTGCATTAAAAAATATGACAAATGTATAATTCTTTATTTACTGGAACAATATCTTTAGATATCTAAGCACTGGGCATAAAAACTAAATGAGGGGTCCATACATAAAGATTTATAACTTATACCGTAACTTAAAAGGAAATAAAACTTACTGTAAAGATAAAATATACACTACTTGGTTATTCATCTAATACGTCCCTGTCATACTGAACCTTTCTAGGCATCCTAAATGTCCTGTTACCCTGAATATTTCAGTGAAAATCCCAGTTGATAGACTACTTGAATTTCATCTCTCTTCACTGACTGTGGCACTGTGTCGTCTGCTGCTTTCATTGTATTACCTCCCTTGCGTTATGACGTTGACACTGATAGAACGCTGGTGATGAATTTCCATCAGAGAATTAGAGTTCTACGCTATTTTATTTACTTCTCTATTTTGGATTGTACAATCTGATAACATCATACTCATTATGACGTCACAAGGTAGCGCGTTTGAGACTGGATATTAATATTTCTACACGATTTATTTTCATGTATCATGAGCGGTAAAGACATATTATAAAATGAATTTAAAGCGTGAGGAAATTGTATGACTTCTTGCATCACACAAACTTAGCCTACTACAGCAGTATAAAAAGTGTAAAAGTGAAGACATTAAACGTTACAGAAAAACGATTACGTGTACATGTATTCTAAAGTTATATTTCAATGCAAATCATGATTTGTTTACAGTAATGCAAAATAAATCGTTGTCGCTTTGAAATAAGAAAAAAAAATTAAGTATTATTTTGAAATTATGTATAATAAAAAAACGAGTATTATTTGATAATTATTATAGAACTTTTGAAAATAAACTTTGAAATCACTCCTTTGTCGAGAGTGTCTTCTTACAACAGCTGCTGTTGAAAGATGCACATTTTTAAAACTTAATTTGTTTGGAGAGAGAGAGAGAGAGAGAGAGAGAGAGAGAGAGAGAGAGAGAGAGAGAGAGAGAGAGAGAGAGAGAGAGAGAGAGAACTTACATATTATAGTATCTTTCACTCCCATCCCTTGAATAATAATTTTTAAACAACTAACAAAGCACTGTTCAATCGGAAACAGAAAAATGATTACGTGTATTCTAAAGTTATCTTTCAATGCAAATCGTGATTTGTTTACAGTATACAAAATAAATCGTTGTCGCTTTGAAAGAAGAAAAAAATGGGGATTATATTGAAATAATGTATAATATAAACGAGTATAAATTTATAATTATTATAGAAAATTTGAAATTAAACTTTGAAATCACTCTTTTGTCGGGTGTCTTCTTGCAACAGCTGGCCTTAAAAGATGCGCATTTTTCAAACTTAATTTGTTAGGAGAGAGAGAGAGAGAGAGAGAGAGAGAGAGAGAGAGAGAGAGGGGGGGGGTTCCTGACATTCCAGTATAAATCGTAAACTGGCAGTTCCTACAGAAACGTACATTGTATACAGTTTTACATGCCACTTTAAAATTAAAATATAACTAAATATTCATATCAGTAATTCTAGCGTTAAACGAAAAATTAGAGTTCTACGCTATCTTATTTATTTCTCTATTCATTTATTTATTTATGTATTTATTTATTTATTTATTTGCTGTGAGACATTTTGAGATTAAGATTTTGTACAAGAAATAGCTAACTTGTTAGCATCACATAGCTGATACATTAGTCACTTATCTTTATCCCTTGAAACATAAATTTCTAAGTCAACTTACAAGGTATATATCAATAGGCAGCCTAACATCTTGGATGACTGTCTTTTAAAAGCTCAGAATATACATTTCTTTACATCTGATTTCAACCAATCAGTAGCTTATTATCTGATTATTTATTTGTTATAAGATTTTTTAATTTGAAATATGGTCCCAAAAAAAATCTAACTTGCTATTATTTCAAAACTTACATATAAAATAAAGAAAGGTTTCTCATCCTGCTTACTTGGAGGGGGGGGGGGGCACAGACTGAGCTAGTATCGTCACCATTTGGTATTTTACAGGAACGTGTACGTTACAGCTACAGCAAACATTTAAAGAGTAGTTAAATAAAATATTCATGTACCAACCCATTCTCACATAATTCCACAGTCTGATATTGTCAATATTGTTTGAAAGTGCCAATTTAAATGATTTAATTATATATTATAACAATTTGTTTAATTATAATAAATAACCCAGGTTGTATTGATTGTTTACTGTTTTTTACCACGTGCTACAGAGTCCACACATTTTTTGACTAATCACACTATTTAAATAAAACAAATATAAGAATGCTGTCCGAGTAACATATATGTACTTTATTGAAACACAACAGCAGTTTGTAATATATCACTGAATATATTTTAATTTGATCTTGTTCGTCCTGTTCGTCGATCTGTCCATCCATACTTACGGTCTGTCATAGGAAGCAGACGAGGATAACTGTCGCTAGACAGATGCATTAACTTTAATAGTACCATTACAAAAACGATTCATAAAAATTCATGCTTTCAAACAATTTATGCCTACTAAAAATCATTTATTAATTATTATTTTAAAAAAACAACTTAAAAAAGTAAATTTGCATGCTTTGAAATATTTAATTTTGGGGTGATTTAAAAATGTTCAGGATTGTTAAAGAAAATAAAATCCAAAGAAAAGGTTTTATCCCATAATAGGAGATACATCACGGCGAGGAAGACCCTGTAAAATCAAGGTAAATATCACGGGCCCAGAGGAAGCTATAGGCAAAAGATCTCACATACCCACAATAGACGAAAATGGAACCCTTGCGGACAGACGTGTGATGGTGGTGATTGATATATTGCTGAATTTAGTTTTACCACTTGGTTGACCCTCATCCGGGCGTCTGTTTTGCAAAGTAGTCATGATTAATATCGATGTATTAAGAAATAATTTCAGTTGGGCTTTTTAACACTAAGACATGAAGGTGTTTTTTTGTGCCCAGTCTGAGTTTAATATTTAAGTTTTTTTTTTTTTAAATAAATTATTTGGATTGAAAAAGATTATGTTTCCTTGATAATATTTGCGCTCAAACTTAATTCTTGGACAAAGACAGTTATCGAAATGTACAGAATTCAAACACCGGAATATTGTTTTCTATGGTTCAACAAAGAATTGTAGACACGTCAATACTGTTCTGACCACAACATACATCATCGCCTTCCATTTTTGATTTCGTCGGAACTCGAACTCAGCTTCATTAGGACATTTTATTACTAGGACTTTTTTATATTCTTGGATTATTTTTGGATTTGATTCTTAAATCGTTTTCTCAAATTTACCCTGTTTCTATAATGAAATAAATGATTTGTTAAATTTTACAAAGCTTGTTTTCTTCATTTCTTATTATTACTGTTTATGAGAACCTAAACACGTAACAATAAACGTGGCTGTTATTTCATATTTTTATGTACATTGGGTTTCCTTGATATTAGTAATACAAGTGACCGTTTGTGTCCCAGATGATTAGAGAGTCCGTCTTGGAAGCCAAAGTCGAGAGATCAATCTCCGGCCGAGTCATACCCAAAAACAAATTATTTTTTTAAAATGGTGCTAGCAGCTGCCTCGCTTGGCGCTCAGTATTAAGAGGTTAGTGTTAGGATAGACCAACACATTATTATACACCTTTTGCTTTGTTTTGCCAGTCAAAAATAAAAGGCGGAGAACAATTTGTTGGTCTAAGTTTTAGGACTGATCTGCCTGGTGTCAAGGCCATGTGGCTGACTGGGTGGGTCAGGATGCTACATGCATGTGTCATGATGCCCCAGTGCTAGACATCACACTTAACTGCCACACTGTACTGGAAACCTGTTAAAGCTACGTTAACAATCACACACACACACACAAGAGTACTACAAGCATATGATGTGCTGCTGTTGATCCGTGTGTGTGTGTGTAAAAACAAGAGAGAGAGAGAGAGAGAGAGAGAGAGAGAGAGAGAGAGAGAGAGAGAGAGAGAGAACTAGCGTTGAGACGATCCCCAAACTACGGAAAGGAATCTAGATCACTTCCTCAATATACAATGTAACATTATCCCAAGTTTTGCACTTGGTGAGTGTCGATCTCGTGAATGAATGAGACATTATTCAAATGGATTTTTAGTCTTACATTAAAGAAGCAGAAGCCAAATAAAACTAGAAACCAAACAATATCTTTGTAAGACCTTGAACTACTTGTAGAAGGAATCATTCTAGATCAGAACAAATTGTCGCCTTAAAGTGGTATTAGAATTTAGAATGGCTGTTTGGTATTTACAACTGCTAATGGGTACTTACAATGGCTGATTGGTACTTACAATCGCTGATTGGTTTTTACAATGGTTGATAGGAATAAAATGCGACGTATTCATTGTCATTGAATAATCTGATGACGATAATGGTGTCAAATATTTCCCTGATGACTGTGGTGTTTGGCATTGGAAAAGTGCTACAACAGTTAATCAGACTTGTGTTGTCACCTATTCGGTTGACAAATTACGTACCGTGTAAATGAAAAAGGAACAGTACTGTGTCTTGAAAATGGTCAATGGCGCGATCATATATGAACCAATATTTCCTCAGCCGTCGAGTGTTTTAACATTGCATAGATATACTAAACTGATGGAAGACAAATCATTCAAAAAACGAATAACAACAATTTCTAGACTGCCCGATTTCTTTTCTGTAGAGAAGAAAATGCTGGCCATTGTGGAATACTGCGGCACAATGCCAATCAACTTGAAAAAGCACATAAATTCGACGAAATCGGAGCCATATATAAGGACAGATCCAAACATTATTCAGAGAGCAGCTGAAATGACAGAGCACGAGAAAATCAGCAACTTTATGACAAAACTTATGGAAGACAACAGTTTCACTGCTCCAAAATCTACGCGACAAGTAAATGACAAGAAATTCAGATACCGCAAACGAAAACGTGAAGAAAATATGAACTCCAAAATAAATATAGTTGATGATCTGGTCAGTGTTTTAAGCGAGCTTCACAGTAATCCAGTCACTCAAGAAATAATTTTGACGAAACACAAGAAACCTGTTGTCATTATTTATAGCAACCAACAGATGGATGACATGATCAGAAACTTTGAAGTTGATGACGGGAGTGTTCTAGGTGTTGATAGAACTTTCAACTTGGGGCATTTTTATGTCACAGTCTTTTCCTAGAAAAACCGATGTGTGATAAGCAATAGAACCAATGATTTTCCGGTAATGTTTGGGCCGTGCATGATACATTTTGATGCCGAAGAGGAAACTTACGGGAAATTTTTCTCACTCGTTAGCGATCGATTTTTAACAGAAAGCGCGATTAACCAATGGAAGTGACAAAGAAAGCATGACGAACGCCCTCAAAGCCACATTTACGCAGGAAAAAATGTTGTTATATACTAAAACCATTAATGACAATGTCCGACGTCATCTTCAAGAAAATGGGGCATGTGTACTGGCCCATAAACGAATACTCCAAATCATTTATGGAACAATTTTAATAAAATCTTGACATAATGGGGACAATTTACACCATAACACCGTGAACATCGAACACAGGCACTTGATTCTGGGTCAATTAATGTATACACTCACCATATCATATAACACTGATATGGTGAGTGTATACATTAATTGACCCAGAATCAATTGCATGTGGCATAGAACAATACAAAGACTCAGAAGCATTTATTGATAAGTACGGATTCATGGATAATGGCATAGGTAACGATTTTGTTCATTAAGATGCTAAAATTATATTGTTCTTACAACAGTAAACAACATACTACACAAATTAAGCTACTGACTTTGTCAGTGAAAATGACGGATGCATGGATCATAGTTCACATATAAAGTTGTATAAATGTTTAAATGAAGTTGTTTAGGCTCCATTCTAAATCTGCTACTAGTAACGACGACTATATTTAAAGATGGGGGTGGGTTTATGTTTTGTTTACAAAATTCCCAAACGAGAAATGTGAACATGTAAACGTCAATTGTTTTCATGTTTTCAGCAACTGTTACGTCTATCCTATCGCTTTCCACTGCATTAAAATACATTAGTTAACATATCCATCGGCAAATTGTCTATCCCTTAGTAGGGCACACGGTGCCTATAATCTCGAATCGTATCGCATTTGATATTTGACATCTTTCTAACATGTGTTGGCAAATATAAATATATGTTACGTCACAAATAGAACTTGAACAAGATAAATTTTCCTTTTGCAACTTTTAGTTTAAATACTTTGAAATTAACGAAAGTTGAGAGAGAGAGAGAGAGAGAGAGAGAGAGAGAGAGAGAGAGAGAGAGAGAGAGAGAGAGGAATGGAAATACAACTGACGTACTCCCCGCTCAACAGACTCGATGGAATAATATTTGTCTCAGATGATATGGAATTTGATTCAAGATGTCAGAATTTGGAATCATATTGACAACAATTTAAAGTGTTCAAATCATATTAGGAAAGATTCGTGTTGGGCAAAATCAACACTTATGTTTTACGCCCATTACGCGACAGAGTAATCAGTGTACCATGGGCAAATAACAACAGCGAGTCCATGAACCATAAATTAAAAGCGGCAGTTAATTGGGACAGAAACAAGATCCCCGAACGTATGGAACTGATTGGAACAATTTATGAAAATCAAATTCTATTTCTCAGATGTACTATTTACAGCAAAGGAGACTGGCGTCTAGCACATTCAATATAACAACATGTTATTCCACAACTACTATGGCACGGTATGTCACAAATGGAGAAAGACAGGCGTTTACACAAATAGCAAGAAAGGTGAACAGACCATGTTTGCAAACAAAAATAAAATATCTACGGAAAGAGAGCAAATAGATCAAATTTTCAAACAAAAATAAAACCTCTCCGGAGAGATAGTAAATAGATCAAGTTTTCAAACAAAAATAACACCTATACGGAGACCGAAACTAAATCAGACAAAATAAATAAATATGACAGTTTTGGCTTCAATCGAAGTTTCTTTTAGGTAAAAGTCTTAAGACGAAATTTTGATTTCACATACAGACTAATTTGCAAAGTCAATCAAATTATTGGACTGGTCAGTGAGTTTAAAATTAATTCTCTTTAATTAATCATTATGACATCGCATATACACCGAATTTGTTAGCTCTTCAATTATTAAAAATCCGGGTTGAGTCGTTGGTGCAAACGAATATAAAATGTATCCCTGCTGGGCTTGATCTGATCCTTCGAGATTTATTTGGTAACTTCCATCAATAACATCACATACCAGATTTATTGCAATCACCGAAGATATATTAACATTCTGAGGAGCAATATGCCTACCAACAGTGTCTGGGTCATTATTATGTTTGAGGATGGTTGTTTGTGGTTGTGTTATTTTTTTCCGTGCGGCGAGTATTTGTGGGAATTAATCATCGAGGAGATCATTGGTTGATTTTTTTAGTTCGTCTACATTATACCTGGGAAGCTTAAATGCTGGAATATCCTTTACAGCTATATTATATGCTTTTGCAAATTCTACTCATGTTTTAGGATGTGTATCATTTAAGACTTTTTGAATAATTTGTAAATTAAATACTTCCATGTCAGTGATAATTTGATTACTTATTGCTATATATTTGATGAATTCATCTCATTGGAAATTTTGTATCTTAGTATATGTCTATATTTTTCAAATTCATTATTTATTTTTATGAAATGTTCAGTAATTCTACTTGGAATTACTTGAGACCACCTGGTTCTATTCACCCACAAAAAAAAAACAGCGCTCGAAAATTTCCATCGTATGATATCATTGCATCATAATAGGACTCTTTATCTGAAGAATAATCTGACGTTTTAGGTTCGGGTAGATTTTGATAAGATGGTGTCTGAGGTGGAATTTCAGGCCATCCTAGCACGGTTCTTATAGAACTCTGATAGATATCTACAGCATACCAGGGTGAGTTTATCTCAATCGCGGATGATAATGTTGGTTCATGAACTGTTATAGCGATTTTTGATTCTTTTCCCGTAATGGATTTTATTCTGTGCTGTAATTCATTATTGATCTGTTCGATTTGGTAAGACCCAGATAGTAAGGAAACTATATTCCAATCTAGAGTCCCGTCTGGTTTATTTTTACTCGCAAACACCAAGGAATTATTCGGTTGCTGACCAGCAAATGATTTTGATCTAATATTCAGCCAACTGTGGTATACTCGTAATTTTGCCAGCGTTATCTCCGTAACCGGAATCGCAGCGGGAAAATTCACACGGAATTCAGGGTTGGTTGAGGTTATTGAGATCATGGTTGTCTTTAGCGGTGTTGTATTCGTGGCTATTTTTTGAAGTAGTTCCGTTGTTGATGTTGACGTCATCGCCATTGTTATTATTGTTCTGTTTTTCTAATTTTGATATTGCGCTGCGGTAGATGTTCATCGTTGCGGAGAATTCGTTATCTGATAATTTTTTGTCATCGAGACTAGATGATATCAGCGACGACAATTGGAAATACGCCGCTGATGCAATATGTAACTTAATTATATACTCGTGTAGGTTATTCTGACTGCATGTGGATATTTATTTTCAGATGATGCTAAGAATACCTGTAATTGTTGTCGCCGATGTAACACACATTGTGACAACTATAGGTGCCAGTGTTGTTATCACTGATAACAATATATCAGTTACATCAATTATATTTGAAACCGAATACACAATAATGTCGACGCTGGTAATTCGCCTACGGTATTTTTTTTTCTTCGCGGTATGTTCGTCAATGCAAGATTTTAGTTTAGTTTGAAACTCACGGACTCGATCATATCGATATTGTTGGGCATTCATTATACTATTTACTTAAATCAATTACAAATTCTACTTAGTATGGCATTGACGCTGATGTTAAAGTACTGTCAGTTGGGGTTATTGTATTGCTAAAATTTATGCTGGCAAAAGCACCAACAGCAGCAAAATCCAGATATATCAGTGCCAGCAACATAGTCTTTAAGTGTCTCAAAGATTCCGAAGATGTTGGGAAAAAGCCAGTCCAGCGGAAACAGTCAACATCAGAACGGATTAAAAAGTATTATAAATGACCAACTGGAGAAAGTAATGTACTTACAGATTAAACCAATTTATAGATGAGAATGTAAACACAATACGATTTGGTGTTAATTTTGGTTGATTTGTGTGTGGATTTGGGGTGGATTTGGGGTGGAATTGGTGTGGATTTGGGTGGATTTTAGCTGATTTGGGAGGATTTGGTGGACTTCGTGTGGATTAGGGTGTTTCGTAACACCCGGCAAAATTTCAATGAACAGGGCACAATCCTAACTCAAAAATCAGCAGATTCATAAAATCACCTATTACATACGTATAACGTAAGTAGATCTTGGGGTTTCACATGAAACACAAATATTAAAAAAAACAAAGAACGAATGCATAATCTTTAAATTGAAAACGTGATCACATTTTTTCAATATTTTGACAATATTGGCTACAAAAAAATTCCTGCAAAAAGACAAAATGTACACAAAAATGACTTTTCGTTAAAAATTTACCTTTTCGTGAAAATGTACGTAGTATTCATGTAAGTCTCTTGAAAAAGACAAATCACTGTTTCGGACACATGCACTACCATTAATGACCATTCATGTCTAACTTTATTTGTTCGTGGTACACATAACGTGTTAAATTTAATATTAGCAATTCAGTATTTTGTGACAATAAAATATGGACCCTAACATAATATGATTTTGTCGAAATCATCGAAATGAGATAACATAGGCTTGAGGTAAATGTAGACTGGACTACACAACTCAAGATAATTTGCGACCAGTCCGAAATGGTAGAAACAAACCTGGTTGACAGTGGGGTGCATGGTAGGGCCATTAATATAGTTTTCTTTCCCATCCCTCTTCATAATAATAGTATGTACATACTAAACGCATATAAACCAAAAGGAACAATAACCACGTAATCTCTCGTTGTATGAATTGAACCTTCCATGTAAGCATTAGTTATATAAAGTGAACTAGACATGGAAGCCCTCGTGGTATAAAGTGAACTAGCCATGTTAGACCTCGTTGGATGAATTGGTTTAGCCATGCAGCCTCGTTATATGAAGTGAACTAACCATATAAGCACTCGTTGTATGAAGTCAGCTAGCGATGTAGCCCTCGTTGTATGAAGTGAGTTAGCGATATAACCCTCGTTCTATGAAGTGAGTTAGCGATTAGCCCTTGTTATATGAAGTGAACTAACCATGTAAGCACTCGTTGTATGAAGTCAGCTAGCGATGTAGCCATCGTTGTATGAAGTGCGTTAGCGATGTAGCCCTCGTTGTATAAAGTGAGTTAGCGACGTAGACCTCGTTGTATGAAGTGAGTTAGCGATGTAGCCCTCGATGTATGAAGTGAGTTAGCGATGTAGTCCTCGTTGTATGAAGTGCGTTAGCGATGTAGCCCTCGTTGTATGAAGTGCGTTAGCGATGTAGCCCTCGTTGTATGAAGTGAGTTAGCGACGTAGCCCTCGTTGTATGAAGTGAGTTAGCGATGTATCCCTCGTTGTATGAAGTGAGTTAGCGATGTAGCCCTCGTTGTATGAAGTGAGTTAGCGATGTAGCCCTCGTTGTATGAAGTGAGTTAGCGACGTAGCCCTCGTTGTATGAAGTGAGTTAGCGATGTATCCCTCGTTGCATGAAGTGAGTTAGCGATGTAGCCCTCGTTGTACGAAGTGAGTTAGCGATGTAGTCCTCGTTGTACGAAGCACCATTTAATATGTACATAGTATACCCATGTAAAACTAATCCAGACTTTATACATCCGATTAATCAAATAATTGTACATCACAATAGAAGTACAATGCCATAAATGAAAGGAATAAATAAAGTGGCGCTTTATATAACAGGAGTGATATTAATAAGATAATTAAAGGCAATCTTACCAGGTTTCAATGTCCGAGTCCCAACTTTAAGCAGATTGGAGATAGTTTCTTTCTTTCCTCCTGTGGCCATGTTGTCACTACAAGAGTTGTAACCATGATTGTATATGTATGTATATAGTATGAAACCTCGCAAGTAATCGTTCTATATTCAGAGTTTTGAGAAAGATTAACCAAGGAAGAGAAAGTGAGCTCAAGTAAAAGTATTTATATAATAAATGGTCGTGTTAATCACCTGCAAACTTCAATCAGTGCAACAATTAATGAGAAGAAGTTTAGTGGCTGGTGTATATAATTGAGATGCGTAGGTTAGTAGGTTAGTGACTGGAGTCTATACTGTACATGGGTAGTATAATGGTGAATGTGGATGGTGCCGATGGAGATTGTAATATATGCTGCAAAAACTGTAGATAGAGGAGGTTAGTGGTGGGTGTAAATACTGCTGATGGGGAGGTTAGTCGTGGGTGTAAATAATGTAGATAGGGAGGTTAGGGGTGGGTGTAAATAATGTAGATAGGGATGTTAGTGGTGTGTGTAAATACTGTGGATGGGGAGGTTAGTGGTGGGTGCAAATAATGTAGATAGGGACGTTAGGGGTGGATGTAAATAATGTAGATGGGGAGGGAAGTGGTTGTTGTAAATACTGTAGAAGAGGAGGTAAGTGATGGGTGCAAAAAATGTAGATAAAGAGGTTAGTGGCGGGTGTATATACTGTAGATAGGAAGTATGGTGGTTGGTGTAAATAATATACATGGGGAGGATAGTGGTGGGTGTAAATACTGTGTAACGGGAGGTTAGTGGTGGGTGTAAATAAATCGTATATCTCATGTACTGATGTGTGTATATATACGATTCGGTCAATTGGCACAATGAATTATAATGTTATTTCCAATACATTATAGCGTTTTATATACACACCAGTCATTTCCAATAAATTATAGCGTTATATATACACACATGTCTTTTTCAATGAATAATAGCGTTATATATACAAACCAGTCATTTCCAATAAATAATGGCGTAATACATACACACGAGACATTTCCAATAATTTATAACTATATATATATATATATATATATATATATATATATATATATATATATATATATATATATAAATATACACACGAGTTATTTCCGATAAATTATAACGTTATATATATACACAAGAGTTATTTCCAATAAATTATAACGTTATATATACACACGAGTTATTTCCAATAAATTATAGCGTTATATATACACACGAGTTAATTCCAATAAATTATAGCGTTATATATACACACGAGTTAATTCCAATAAATTATAGCGTTATATATACACACACGAGTTAATTCCAATAAATTATAGCGTTATATACACACATGAGTTAATTCCAATAAATTATAGCGTTATATATACACACGAGTTAATTCCAATAAATTATAGCGTTATATATACACACGAGTTAATTCCAATAAATTATAGCGTTATATATACACACGAGTTAATTCCAATACATTATAGCATTTCACGTAATGACTCAATTGGAGTTCACACAGATCTGAACACATTAATATTAATATGTAATTTGTGTGGTAGTAAACCAAATACAAAAAGTTATATGATCAAATACAGTACAATTATACTTACAATACGAGTATAAATCTCTTAAATTAAATTGAAATGCCTTGAAGTAACTAGCAATCCCTTGAAATAGTTTCAATACCTTGAAATGACTATAAATCCCTTGAAATTACTATACATCCATTGAAATGACTATAAATCCAGTCAGTGAATATACATCTATTGAAATGACTATGAATCCATTGAAATGACTATAAATCCAGTCAGTGAATATACATCTATTGAAACGACTATAAATCCATTGAAATGACTATAAATCCAGGCAGTGAATATACATCTATTGAAATGACTATACATCTATTGAAATGACTATAAATCCAGTCAGTGAATATACATCTATTGAAATGACTATACATCTATTGAAATGACTATAAATCCAGTCAGTGAATATACATCTATTGAAATGACTATACATCTATTGAAATGACTATAAATCCAGTCAGTGAATATACATCTATTGAAATGACTATACATATATTGAAATGACTATAAATCTATTGAAA
The DNA here is from genome assembly GCA_029339505.1 of Unio delphinus. NCBI lineage: Eukaryota > Metazoa > Mollusca > Bivalvia > Unionida > Unionidae > Unio > Unio delphinus. The sequence continues at coordinate 5,331,309 of JAQISU010000080.1, forward strand.
TGACTATACATCTATTGAAATGGCTATAAATCCACTGAAATAACTATACGTCTATTGAATTTTAAGTCTCCGTAGCTTAGCAGCATATTTTCTCATAACACCATATACTTGTGTCTGAAAAAAGTTTACTTGGTATATGCAAAACCAGCCAATCATTACAATGCATATCTGACATCTTTAGCAACAAATTAATTGAGAAATTGTTAACTTAATGTGTATAACGCTGCAATTGTTTAACCCTGGGTGGGCGGAGCTTAATGTGAAGGGAGTTATTCTATACAGGAAGGAACAACACACCTAGATTTGATTGGTGCATTATATAAGTATTGTAGTTTCTCTCCGGCTTAAAAATAGGTGTTTGCCTCATGAGAAAAAAAGCAAAAGTATGTTAATTCACATCTAAATCATATTTTGTATTTGATATGGAATCTTGTTTTGACTGGATAACTCTTGCCCCTGCTTAGTTACAAGATTTATCTTTTTAAGAAACGGGTCTCAAATAGATTTGATTTTAACCTCGTCAGATGCAAAGGGTAAGTCTTATTGGGGTCACATGATGTCTACTGAACCTGTCTGAATCGCCACTGATGTACTAAGAATCAAATTCTGGTCAGTTATAACTAAACCAATTACGTATTAGCTTCATATTTATTGAGCACAAGCATACATGTTACAAATTTTGTTAATTACTAAAATTCAACTTTGAATTGTACATAATGCACACCAATTTTCCAAAATATGCAAATATGCCGCGGTTTAATTTTGTATCACGAACTTTGAATTCATCAATCAATGGTCGTATTTGTTTTTACCGTGCCTAATGGTCGAATTTGTGACTTGAAACTTATGAAAGAGCACTATGAAAGGCGGTCTCAAAAAGTCGATTTGAAAACAACCAACAGTCATGCAAGATTTATCAGTCAGCAACTGAAGATGTCCGACTTAGAAACTTCTTCGGATAAATCTTCCGGCAGACTGACCCAATTCGAATTATTCTGCGTGTTTCAATCACATGTAACTTTTGTTCACCTTCACATTGGCATTCTCTCAAAGTTACGGTCGGTTATTCGCAGATCAAAAAACTTATTTTCACCTTTTCTTCAATCTTTCTTTTATGACCTGCTATATGTAACGCGACAGCTATAGGTAGCTTCCTCCCCTCTTCCTAAAACATCAGGCGTGGCACGATCTTGATAGCTGGACAGATGGGAAGCATTTCACGACGCAACGTAGTGTTTACTCAGAGAATTTTCGTAAGTTGTTAATCTAAGAAAATCTTACTGTTTCGTAAGCGTGTTTCACAAACATATCCGTAGGAACACATTCAACAAAAGCTGTTTCGTGTGTTACACAAAGACATCCGTAGCAACATTACGTCTAAGAAAAGCTTTGCGTAAGTTGCTCCTTTTATGTGAAGTAGATAATAAATGACGGCGAGGAAGACGATGACATGAACAACAATGACAATACTATTACCTCCCCCTCCCCAAATAGCGGGCCAATTATGTTAGGACCATTGATCATTTTAAATGTTTGTTTTTTTGTCCTTTTATGGTTTAACGCTATTTTTCAGCACAATATAGGCTATACATGGCGGCCAGTATTAATGGTGGAGGAAGAACCCGGACAACCCCGGGAAAGAACCAACAACCCACGAGAAGCTACTGGCAAGCTTTCTCACATAACTACGTTTGCGAATCTTAGATTCGAACACACGCAGACAGGTGAAATGGCAGCGGTCCGTAACGGACAGCGCTTTAGACCACTCGGCCACTCGGGGCCCCTCATTTTGAATGAAATATATACATACATTAACAATAATGAGGTCTTTGTATAGCGTCTACTCTTTGAAAGCTATATGCCCTTTACATCTATAATGATATAACTACATAAATAAACGGTCAAGTTAGAAAATAGAAAAGTGCTGGATATATTTCAGATATGAAACATTATTAATTTTTTAAGCTTTGTTCTTGCAGTTAAAACAGGCGAGTTTTAATAGAACTCTTGAAAGGGAGCACTGTCTTTGTGTCTGATTTCAATGTGCAATTCGATACCAGTTGCTGGGCGTTGGTATGCAAAAAGAACGTTGTCCATATGACTTCGTTTTCCTAGATGATTCTAGCAGCTGCGTTTTAAACGTTTTGAAGTTTCTGGAGTAGATATTGAGACGAACAATATAGACTTGAGTTACAAAAAGTCCTGTCTTGAAAGTACTAATGAACACACTAGTGTTTTAGTGGCATCAGCAAAAAAGATATTAAAAGTGTGCTTGTGTGCGTGTGACGTAGCTTTAACAATGTTTCAGTCATATCGCTACGATATCTGCAGTGCGGCAGCTTATAGTGATATCTAATCATGGGACATCATGCCACAGACATCCAGCATTATGTCACATTATCTGTAATGTAGATCCTTTAAAGACCTTCGCGCCTTTACACAACATCAAACGTTTACCTAAGACAGATTTGTACAAAATAAATACAAATAAATGTTTTAAGTTTACACATCAATGTTTTCATGCTTAAATATCCCCCCAAACATTTCCACCGTGGGCAGTGGTATTATCGGCCTACTGTGAAAACGTAACTGTGTGTGCGTAAGTGTCTGAGAGAGAGAGAGAGAGAGAGAGAGAGAGAGAGAGAGAGAGAGAGAGAGAGAGAGAGAGAGAGAGAGAGAGAAATAGAACATAATATAATTTGCTTGTTCAAGGTAAGCCATGCTACTTTTGTTATCTGTATCAAACTACTCCGACTTTTATTTCCTGTCTCGATAATATATTTAGGAACACAGGCAAGAGCCATTCAACGTATCACGTTTAGTTATTTATACATAATCATTCATAACTTGTCATTTAATGTAATAGAGAATTATTATCACGTTTTCAATGAACTCAGAACAAGTAAAGTTCAGATTAGTTCAATGTGCACAACGTTGTTTCCTAAAGCATTTCATGTATTGACTTAATGGGAGTTATTCCAATATGTTTTCATGTATTGACTGTATAGGAACTGTTATCAATAGCGTTTAGTGAGCTGAGTCAGTAATAGTAATTTGCAATAACTTTCATGTATCGACATATGAATGTTACGTTTCTTGTGACATGTACCACTGTCAGTGGGTTTACTTGTGTACACAAAATGGCTGATAAGATGAACAAATCAGTTCAAATACTAACGTGATATTCTAGTACGGGTGGGGATTCGAGTATGTTTGTCTAAATGAAGTAACATAAGTCTCTCTCTCTGTGTCTCTGTCTGTCTGTCTCTCTCTCTCTCTCTCTCTCTCTGTCTCTCTGTCTATGTCTGTTTCTCTGTCCCTGTCTGTCTCTCTGTCTGTCTCTCTGTCTCTCTCTCTCTCTCTCTCTCTCTCTCTCTCCAGTTGTCCAAGCTGTTTAGGTGAAGGCGACAATTTGCTGGTAGTGCAAACTTTGTGGGATATATATTACTTGGTTACATTTCACTCAACCGAATTCAAATTCAAATGTACCCCTGGTAATCAGTCAATCAAGAAATTAAAGCATGTGTGACCATTTGACCCTTTACAACGGCTCAATGAAGGTATACATGTGTGTGTGTAGAAAAAATGAGAGAGAGAGAGAGAGAGAGAGAGAGAGAGAGAGAGAGAGAGAGAGAGAGAGAGAGAGAGAGAGAGAGAGAGAGAAAGAGAGATGGAAGTAGTTGTTGATAAATAAACAATAATAAAATTTGCTTGTTCAAGGGAAGCCATGCTACTTTAGTTATCTGTATCTAACCAATCCATTCTATTTACCCAATTTTTATATCCTGTCTCGATACTCTATTTAGGAACAAGGGCAAGAACCATTGAACGTATAACGATTAGTTATTTATATATAATCATTCATAACGTGGCATTTAATGTAATAGAGAATTATTATAGACTTAAATTACAAATGTATTCTTAACTGCACATCTCTCTACGTTTTCAATGAGGAGCAGAGGGGGGTGAACAGACCAACTTTTGGAGGCGTCGATTTGGCAAACTTAGGCTTCCGCGTAAATGTTTAATAGAAGCGTCGATTTGGCAAATAGAGGGGAGGTGTACAGACCAAATTTTGGAGGCGTCGATTCGGCAAACTGAGGCTTCCTCGTAAATGTTATATAGAAGCGTCGATTCGGCTAACTGAGGCTTCCTCGTAAAGCGTAAAAAAGACGCCGACGTCTTTGGCACTCACCCCCTCTGCTGCTATGGGTTAACAATGAAAATCAATTAGGATTTCACAAACAGACTAATTTGTAAAACCTCGCCTCGTAAATCAATTAGATTATTGGACTGATCAGTGAGTTTGAAATTAATTCTCGTTAACGAATTATTATGACATCGCATATAGACTGGATTAGTTGGATCCTCAATAATTAGAAATCCTGGAGGAGCTGTTGGTGCAAATGAATATAAAATATATCTCTGCTGAGCTTGATTTGATCGCTCGAGATTTATTTGATAGCTTGCTTCGATAACATCACATACTAAATTCAATGCAATCACCGATGAAATATTTACGTTTAGCGGCGCGATATATCTACCACCGCCGTCTGGGTAATTATTATATGTCAGGATAGTTGTTTGTGGTTGTGGTGTTGTTTTCTTCCATGCGTCATGGATTTTTTTTAAACATTCATCGATGGCATCATTGAGAGATTTTTGTAGTTCTGAGATATTATATCCGTGTAGTTTGAGCGTGGGAATATCTTCTACGCGTATATTATACACTATCGCAAACTCTGTTCTCGTTTTAGGATTACTGTCACCTAATACCTCTTGAATAATTTGCGAATGAAATGTTTCCATGTCATTGATAATTTTGTTACATGTTTGTACGACGCTGATAAATTCATCTCGGGTGAGAGTACCGGATTTAAGAGATATTAATAACAGCGAAATATCATTATTCACCGCTTTGAAATTTTCAGTGATTTTATCATGTCGAGTTGCGTAATATCTTCGGTTGCGGTCGTCTATCATTCCAGTGAAAAAATTCCACCTGGTGTATTCGTTATAGCTTTTTACTGGATTATCGGGTTTTATCCTGTCGGTTACATAATCAGATTTTTGTGGTTCAGGATTAACTAGTTCCTGTCGAGGTGGTATTTCAGGCCACCCCAGTATTGTTGTTATAGAACTCTGATAGACATCTACGACATAACTGGGCCAGTTTATATCGATCACAGATGATAGTGTCGGCTCGTGGACCGTTATAGTGATTTTTGATTCTTTTCCAGTAATGGATTTTATTCTACGTTGTAATTCGGCATTAATGTGTTCAATTTGGTAGGACCCAGATGGTATCGAAACAACGTCCCAGTCTGGAGTCTCGTCTTCTTTATTCTTACTCGCAAACACTAAGGAATTATTCGGTTGTTGACCACTAAATGCTACCGACCTAATATTAGGCCAACTATGGTATATTCGTAGTTTTGCTAGCGCTATTTCTTTCACGGAATCGGAGTAGGGAAATTCACATTGAATTCAGGATTTGTTGAGGTTATTGATATCATGCTGGTCTTCACCGGTGTGGTATTTTCCGGTATGTGTTGAATCAGTTCAGTATTTTTTACTATTCGTTGAAGTAGTTCTTGCGGTGTTGTCATCGTTATTATATTCATGTTGTATTTCTAATTTTGACATCGCGGAATCATAAATACTTACCATCGCTGAGAACTCACTATCTGATATAAATGTATCATCGAGTGACGACGATATCACTGAGGATAATTGTGAGTACGCAGTTGATACAGAATGAAATTTAACTGAGTAATCTTGCAGTTTACTCTGGCTACATGATACTATTTTTTTTGTTATTATCGAAATTATTCCCGCAATTGTTGTCGCCGCGGATATACAAATTGGAACAACTATCGGGGCAATCATTGTCACCGAGGAGAGTATTATACCGGCTCCGGTGATTACACCACTCACCGAGTACACGGTAACATCAACTGCTTTGATTTTTCGTCGGTAGTTCTTTATTTTTGTTTGGTATTCCTCAGTGAGTGTTTTGAGTTTAGTTTGAAATTCTCTGACCTGATCATAGCGGTATTGAGAGACTAAAGGTATCGTCGGTGATGCCATTTTATTTTCAAATCGTTTACGATTTCAATTTAGCTGTTTACTAAAATCCGCTACGAATTCCATATACCATGATTACTGAAACCTCAGCCAAATTATCATCAGTGGATACTATCGTGAACCGTTCAATTGTATCCTTATCGATGATCGTTGATATCGTATTGTTGACCCCAGATGAACTCGTTGATGAAATATTAAATTGAGTCGGTGTCACTAGTATTAATCGATAAATACCATTGACGGTTGCAGTGATACTTAGTATATTGTCTGTAGGAGTCCACGCAAATGATCCGTGTTGGATCGTGTATACTACGTTGTTGGTTTTCTCATGAGGAATTTTTGTTTTTTCAACGATTGTTATCATCCTAGATAAATCATTTTTGATTGCTTCGATAAAGTTTTTCATCTCATCGATGGACTTTTTAATATCAGGGATTTTTATGTCAATTTTATCCAACGTGGTTGCAAAAACAATTCTCAATGATATTTTTACGAAATGATGTAAACTTTTCAACGTGATCTTCATATCTAGATTGAAGTGTTGTAAGCTCTAACATAGAAGTTTTTATCTCTGTGAGTTTTGGTGTGGTCACTGGACGATTACCAAAATATTCTAGCATGGGTTTATCAGTATTGTCCGTGATGGATATTTGTAATTTATTAAATGTATTTATATGATCATCATACTTATCATTAAGTGATTTCAATTAATTCGCCGAGGATATATAATTGTTATCGAGTGTTAATATTTTATCCGTGGTTGTTGAAACAAGTGCGCCCGGTTTGAGTTTACCCTGATAGGAAAACAACGCGATAGTATCCTCGACTGCGTCCCGTCGTTTAACTAAAATATCATCAAGGGAAACATTACTCGTTTTCAATTTACCCTGGCGATCTTTAAATACAAATATTTCATTGGGATCAACACTTGCTAAGTTCAGCATCTCAGCTATTTCATCTTCGATTATTTTTTTTATATCACCGGTTGCAGTTGCAGTGCCATCAGGTTCGGGTTTCTTCAGCGCTGATTAAGATCTCCCCCAAATATCAATCATGTCATTATATATAATCTCTCTCTAAAATCTTTGATTTTCAGCGATTACTAGTATATTCATTTACGACTCGATGAGGTGGTTTTCAAGATGTTGAAATAGCGTCGAGGACATTTAATACTTCGTTGCCGCATATTGGTGGGTCATTCATTTGTTCTGTTGGTAGCGTTGATCACCAACGAAGGGTGTTTACGCGGTTTATATAACGCATGAATTCTTTAGGCGGCGCTAATCCATATGAATCGAAATAAACGATTACACGTGGATCAATCGCGTATGCAACCCAGTGGGTTCCGGGTCCGGTGCTGTTATCGAGGTTAATGATACCGGTTTCAGCGTTGCTTGGTTGTGTCGGCAACCGATCTTTCATAAAGACACCCCTGAAGGTTTTAATTGCTAGTTTTTTAGCAGCATCAATTAAATCAAATTCTGACACTGGCACTGAAGGTTCTCGAACTAGTAAGTCGTTCCTGGTATTATCAAGCCACTTCCCTTGTACCACGTGTGCGGAGTTCCCGGTAGTCTTAGACCCTTTCCCTTTTTTTATACCCCCGCCCGGTAGCTTTCTTTAGTGCCATTCCTGCCGCGGTACCAACGGCTCATAACGCTGCCGCTTTAGCCACCGCTGAGTAAGCTTCCGCAATCAACGCTGGAATCGCAGCTAACAACGGGAATATACCACCTGATTTTTTCATGTCGCTGATCGCGGCTGCAGAGAGAGAGTGATCTGAACACCTTTTTATCTTTGAAAGCATAATTAAAATGTTTTATCTGACCAGTTGTTAGTGATAATTTATTCTGACCACCAGTCATCTGATTGGGTTTCAGCGTTATTGTGGTTCCACTTCTTTTAGTCGATTCTGATTGCAATTTTGTAATTTGACTTGGAGTCAATGTAACACTAATATGACTGTATTTCATTATATAATAGCAGATTGATCTAATTATTACAATCATAGATTTTCCACTGGTGCATCTATCACTCTCATTCTTCCACCAACACATTTAAGGGCATTGATTTGTCGCTGAGAATGACAGCAACTGCTCTGTAATTAACACCACCGGGGGTTACACGAGCTCTAAAGTGTTTATCAACGACGGATTGTCTTGTTAAATCAAGATGTTCCAGTGAAAAGTAATAGATCGGATACAGTCTTTTTAAAATCCAATTGTGATATTTGCAGACCAGTATCAACATTTTGATCGCGTCCCATATATGACAACAGACGATGATACACACGTGCTATTTAGTTAGCATCGTAATTAAGTTATATATCCTCGGATGGTTCCTGTTGTCCGTTTATTCTCAGTGAGACTTCATTGACACCTAATTTATCAAATATCATATGGCTGCGTTCTTGACTGTTTAATCGCATTGTATCCTGTAGCGCAACAAATATATGACGCGGAGCTGAAGCACCTTGTTTTGATGCCAGGTGCCATGTAAGTGTACCATCAATATTATAATCCATGGTATCTGTTGTTGTTGATAGCCAACTCAACAACGACTTCCCTCCTGTATCCATAAATGATAGTAATCGTTCTTCTGTTGTGATTGACGGTGTCAGTACTGGCATCCACAGTGATAGTTTTGTTAAAATGACTTTACCGGCAGGAGCACCAGTACCGCGCCAGATTGCATTATTATCATCGCCCTTTCTCACGAGTACTACTGTATGCTTCGCTCCATAGATAACTTTTCGGACATTTCTACAGAACCCAAATATATGATGCAGTGAAATCGCGCATGAAAACTGTCGACGAGGCCTCTTCAATGCTGCTACGCGTGTTGCAAATCCTAGATTGTAATTATCGTTAACGCTTTTTATAATATAAAAGGGATTAGCTGGTCTTGCCTCGTGTTCAAGAGAACCAGCTGGTTGATCAGCAACTCCAGTAGCTACCGGTATCAGCAATTTAGTATACTGGACGTGTTCAGCGTGATCAGTAATATCCTTAGAGAACATCATAGATGGACCCGCTGATCTTCTATAATCGTCAGAATATCTCGCTAACCCGATTATTGTTGTGGCAACATCAACCTCACGCTCAATAGATTCAATTTATCCTCCATCAGTCATATATCTAGCACTATCAAATAGCGCCATGATACCATTATTAACAAAACCAACTCGAACATTTGGATCATCTGCGTATGGTGGATCATCATGAGCAGCATCACTTGTTACAAGTTCTCGTTCTACTCCAATAAACGCTTCACACGGTAGAAAGTATTTACTGGTATCATGAACTTGAAGTTCAATTCTTCCTCGAAGATCAAGTTGTACTGCGTGATAAGAATAAAATTGATAATCACGTACGGAATCATCCTTGAACACGGGGGCGTCCATATCAAATGCTGTATCAGGTGACCGTTTGAACATTTTATTATATATTCGTTGATCTAAATCATCGTTGTCGACCACGTCGTGGTTTTTTCAAACAGCTTCCAGCTATAATATTTGCGGTTATATTATCCTGATCACTTGGGGTCAATGATGGAGTTGTCAACGAAGTCGCCATCGACGCTAATTTTTGATCTACTGCGTTATTTATTATTTTACTAACACTCGCAGGCATGTCTTGTGTAGATGGTAGTGGTCCCATACCCGCTGGTGGTTTCTTTCGCCGTCGAACTATCGCTGTAAGTTTATCCTTCGCGGCTGAAAATGCCTTCCCGGCAAGATCTCCAACAGCACTTATACCCTTATCACGAATTACATCAATGGCTTTCATTGATAATTGTTTTGTTAGCGGCGCTACTTTTGGATCCATTCTTGCAAATAACCCTGCAATGTTATCACCGAGACCATCACCATAATTCGCTATATAATCACTCAATCGTGAGTTTACTACATAGATACTGGTTGGTTTATCATGGTTGTAGTGTATGATCATCTTATTTAAATGATATTTATCTAATCACAAAATCCTACGGATTTTCGACGAAGTCATCAAATGAAAAATTCGTAGCATTTTCAGTCACTGTGATAATCCGTAGGATTTTCAACTAACTCATCAATGAAATCTCGATGTATATCAATATCCATGATACCGCCTTGAAATAACCGCCTAAAGATATCAGCTGCTTCATTAATTATTTCCGGTGAGTTATTTCCAGCTCGTTTCCCTGATATGAGAACCTCTAATCGTGCTATATCACTGAGAATATTACCAGGACAACTAACTAGACCACTACCTGAAACTGAGTTTATAACTCCACTGGAAAATCCACTAGCGAATTTCTCAGTTGTACCAGTTGCACCCTGTTCATCATCATCATCATCCACTTGAGGGTCTTTTTGTCTTTTTTGTCTTCGTGTTGGTGTTATTTGGAGTTTTTTTTTTCTTGTCTTTTATAATCATCAATTTCTCCTTTGATGGTTTTATACTCCTTCCTCCTCTTATCTAAACTCCCCATTCTTATTTTAGACAACTCATCAGCCCAATCATTGAGTGATATTGGCTTGTCTTTATACTCGTCTGTTAAAAACTCCTTTCTTGAATTATAGTTGTTAATAACAAAATCACTTAACGCGTATTTCTTTTGTTGTTGTATTCGTGTTATAGCCTACTCAGTAAATTTACCCACTAAAGGAGTAATCGTTCTTTTTTTAACAACGCTGATGTTTTTTCAGTTTCCGCTGCTATTTTTTTCAAGTATAGGAAGAAGAGGGGTCTTTTTCTCTCTTGTCCTTGTTCAGGGATATTCCCCCACATAGCTCGCTCAGTAGCTATTACCCCCTTCGTTGCCGTGGTAATTGGTCTAAACATCTCTTCAGATCCTAGAGAAAAATCGGTCTGAAGATTCTGTCTAGCTTGAAGTTTTTCCCGTACGGAATTGCGTACAGGTATATATTTTTTTATAGCGACCAGTCTTTCCCTCGCTAATTTAGTCGTTAACTCTTCGTTTACAATTATTAAAACAGCAAAGCAATTTCCAATTAATATACGATGTAGTGATTTTGTCATCACTAATGAGAAATCGACCATTTGACTCGACTAAGGTAGGTAGAAATTAATAAAAAAAATAGATAAACATTAATGAAAAATTACCTAAAACATAACAACAAAAAAAATAACAACAACAACAATTTTCAGTTTCACTATAGGCAATTTACTTCCTTGTAGCAATGTGTTTATTGATAAACACCAGTAATATAATTTCAAAGCTGGTATTGATTAAACCGTTTACAGTTGAGCGCACATACATATCCATTGTATTTGCAACAACTGTCTATGCATTGAAGTATTTATAGCGAGAATTTTACTAACGCTGTATACATGTCAAATTGTTAGTTATACAACTGAGGTAACCGAAAGGGAATTTTGGTTTCGTTGAATTAACATATTTTTATTTCTAATTTTTGAATTTAAGTGTACGTTTCAATTCATATTCCCGCCCCAGTTCCTTTCTTAGTTTTTCCACGATGGTAAATAACGGGACAAACACACTAACGTCATTACAGAATACAAGAGAGTCGCGAATAGAATTATGGATTATTTTTAACAATGCATACTATTTTGGCAGGACGTATCTATTATTCATAGAACTGAATTCAATATCCTGGAAATCTGAAATAATTTGATTCTGATAATTGTATCTCTTGGGACTTCAAATTTGAAATTTCAGTTATGATTTCATTGATATTTTCAGAGTTCATATTATATGATAACTATATATTTCTGATACAAAAATACACCAAAAATGAAGTCTGTCCGTGGTAAGTTGTATTATTACATCTTACACACGTCCAGAGATATTATGCGATTATATATGATAAACCCCATTAATCGCCTCAGGTGTGATTTCATCGGAGACGCCCAGAGCTTATATATATCCGACAACACATCTTATAGGGTCTGGTCAGGTGTCTTCACATCTAAACAGGCCCAGAGGTTACATATATACGACAACACATCTCATAGGGTCTGGTCAGGTGTCTTCACATCTAACCAGGCCCAGAGCTATTACGAAACATATTCCCCGCTAGTGTGTCTAATTCGTCAAATAACGGGTTAGACTCACAAGAGGATATGTTTGGCGAATGGACAGTACAGGACAATTATATATACATATATACATATATACAAAACAACCCCAAATTGAGTGTATATGGCGGTTGTATAATACATAAAGAACGGCACAAACAACCCCAAATCGATTGTATATGGCGGTTTTATAATACATAAAGGACTATATACAACGAATGATGTCAATGAATGATAATAACACTCTACATTCAAATTGCAACCCACCATACCATCCACAAAACCACCCCGGGTTGAATGAAAAAGTCATTCACACCGTGGCGCGGTGTGGTTGGTATGGTGGTTTCACAATTTGAATTTCGGGTGTTCACCCCCCCCCCCCCAATTAAAACTATCCATCGGTACCGTTGACAATATGCCTATTACGGGATTATAACCATGGACTTCAGGACGAGAATCCAACGTGTTACTGTTCTTGTTACAGATATGCTTTTGAATATAATATGTATGTAAAGTAATACAGTCAATAGCGAACAGGTGTGAATGTACAATGAATGACGTCAGCGGCGTGGTATTATATAACAGCACAGGACAATGAATTATATAGAACAGCACAGGATAATGAATGAATCCACATACCTTTCGTGTACTTATTGACAACATTGAAGCAGAACCGAATACTTGAAAAACACATAAGAAAAAGAATACAATTGTTTGTAAACACTGCGTATTTGATTCGTTTTCTTACAAAATAGATTATATTTCCGCTGAGAATCATGACAGTTAAAAATCAACCAATCAGAAACCAGACGACGTGGTGATTCAAAAAATCTATGAGATTACCTCTCTTTGCTAAGGCGACATACCCGTAAGAGTTATTCCCCTTGACGTTATATATACATAGTGCAAAATGAAATCAATATGTAAAAAAAAAATAATTTTGTTATTAAAACGCTTTGAAAAAGAAGATCGATATACCCCTTCTGCTACTTTTCGTACTGAGGGTATACAAATATCAACATATTTTCCGGCTTCATACATTGATTGAAATATTATTTCTTCATTAGTTGCCGTATTAAATGATTTTACAGATCTCGTATTTTACAAGGATTTTCCAGTTCCTCCTCGTTTTAAACTCTCACTCTGTGTAACAGCTTGTACGTTACTCAAAGAATTATTCCGAGGATTGGAATCAATATGATCGATAACAAAACCATCCCTGATCAATCCTTTATATACTTCATACACAAAACGGTGACAATAAAATTTCTTCTTCCCAGCACCAAACATCAAATACCCCATATTATTCACAGCACCAACTGGCTTCATCAGCCTGCAGTGTCTGACAATGCCATCAGGGTATGCCTCGTCATTGACAATCACAGGGTGTTGGTGAAACTCTTGGTTCATTTATATACTATACTATTGTTTGTCTAATTAATTGTTTGGTTTAAATATTACATTACTTTGGAATCTTTCAATGTAATCTTGAGGTCTTCTTATAACTCTGTCAGAGACGCTGACTTTATCAGGGACAGAGTCATTGATGGAGCTTTTGATTTTCTTATTATCGTAATAACGCTTCAACTCTCTGCATTGCTTACCACCGCAATCGAGACACAATTGTGATATTCCTCTAACCCTTACCCCACATCGTAGGCAAGGTCTGGGGCCAAGACTCCCACTACGAAAACTTTGCATATGATATCCAAAAATTCATTTCTGCATGATTTGTTACACAGGGTTACTGATCCAATCATGAACCATTTGCAATGATTTATTATATAATATATTTCTTATTTAAATACTTGTTTTAATTATAGCATGGAGGAATTCGAGAGATTATCAAACATTAAGCCTTGGAAAAATGCTAAATTCAATCTCGATAGAGTCTCTGATACACCAAAGGGTCTAATAAGTGATAGAACCGTGTTGTGTAAAATTCGTGATTGTTTTAATGAATTCAAGCGTGATGGAGCATCTCATTGTTGGACAACATTTCAAATTGATGGTAGCGTTGATGCTACCATGAACGAAGAAAACGCAGCAGTGATAATTTCTCATCTTGGGCGAAAAAAGTATTTTTTTTAGAGTGAAATTCATTATCCGTTGAGACACGGGAGATTGGATTATCAGAGATAAATTCGAACCAATCTTGAAAGATAAAAGAACCGTCGTTGTAAGTCGAGATTCCAAACCAGGAATTTTAACTGAAATTGACAAACCGTATTACGAAAGATCTTATCCTGTAACAGCAGTTGTTTACGGGATATATCTGTTAAATGATAAACCGAGTATTGAAAAACTAAAACCCATGAAACTATCATCGCTGAATTGTGTAGAAGAACAAATAATAGAACACTTCACAAATGCGCTGCGTGGAAATAAATTGACCGATCTAAGACGAAAAAAATAAATGAATGGGGACTAACAGTAAGGGAACGAAGGGCAACAATTCAAAATGTGGCAGAGTTAGAACGAATAGTAAAATTCCCAATATCGGTAACGACGATAACAGGAGAAGTATTATACGAACCGAAATATAAATCGAGAGGAGCTCCAATCAAAATTATTGATCATAACGAACAAGCATGGACATCTGCAGTAACAATATTTCCGCGGAATATAACAATAAAATATATACCCGTGGAGTTCTCGGCAGAAAAATTATTTGATTTTATTTACCAGTTGAGTAAAATCGATCCTGTGTCAGTGTAGTTACTTCACAGTTCTGAGCACGAATAAGACAAATGTAATAAATTTGTAAGACCCAATGGAGAATTATACCGCACTGAAACCCTCCATGATGCGATGAAAAAACTAGCTAGTAGTTTTTGCAACAGAACACGACGAACAATTGCTAACAAACTGTTTTACAATTCGTCAGTTGCAGCTCATTTTGCGAGAAAGATAAACACGTGGAAACCAACAAGGGCTGAATTTCTATCAGATATCAAATCAAGCTGCGTGGTATATGGTCATGGCGGATTATGGAATACAAAATATGACCCCAAAAATATTATTTCGGTTGATATGGTTGCGTGTTACCCCGGGAGTTTTGTCGGGTACGGAGAATGCGCTGAGTACTTTAAGTGATTTGGACATCCCACACATAAAATGACTCGTGTTGCGATTAATGGCCCATTGCCTGATTTTGATCTAACCGGATTAGCTCGTGTGGTTTCATTTGAATTGGCTACAGGACTTCATCCGTGCTGTTATGTGTGGATTGGTAGACACTTATCTGAAAAACACTGGATGCCAATAGTGTTATTACGGTATATGATTGATTGTAGCATGCTGATATCGCTGATTGTCAGTGAAGCAGTTATATCATATCACGCGCAGACTGAGGTTTGGTTACCACAACCCAGTCTAGATAGTATAATCGATGAAAATAGAAAGCAATTCCCTGATCTCGACGAAGAATATATCTTGAAATGGTCCAAACAGCTATTTTAGATTAGAAAAAATGACGCAAAAGAAATCGGTAGAAGAATAATAGGTAAATTCACAGAGGGTATCAAATTCTCTGTTATTTTTTTTATCCTGTTGTTTATAACCAGATAGTTGTTTCTTCTGATTATATCATCGCTGACAATATCATTGATTGTAGTGTCATTATCATCGAAAACAACTCTTCGAAGCTGATTTATTCTTCGTACTCTGGATACTGCGAGATAAACTAAATTCGACCATTCGATGTGATTATCTATAATCTAAACAATTGTATCTGACATAGTCAATCCCTGTAAAGAATGTATTGTTGCTGCGTAACCTAGCGTCCATGGGGATTTATCAGCGCGCAATGCATCTTCGACGACATTGATATCAACTAACACAATATCATTTAACACTAAATTCTGCTTCTCACTTTGCCCTGGAATATCAACTTCGATATTTTGTCGCCGTGTATCCTTGGGTCTATAACAAAGCGGCACTGGAAGTGTTGCAAATTTTTCTTTATGCAATTCAAATAACTTCATCTGAAGTGTATCTCTGACTATCTTTCTACTCGCTACTATCAAATCATTTGGTCTCCATGCTTCCCAGAAGTCATTTCATGGTGTTTCTGAAATTATTTCACGGGCTATTTCACATTGGATTCTATCTGGTTATAATCTGATTAGTTTTTTAAACTCGCGTAATTGTTCATCAAGTGCTCTATGATCAGAATTAATTTCTTCATAATAGTCTACAAAATTCTGTAGCCAATCATGTGGAGACAAACCGACAAATGGTGGTTGGCCATGATACCGCACATTATTACTTTTGTATTCGCTAACAATAACCACTCGAGAAACTTTTGTAATACATCTAACGACACTGTGCATATCTCATCCCAAATTACGACTTCAGGGATATATTTCTCACCCATTCGATCAGGAGACCATTCATCACCTTTCGATAGAAAGAAATTATAATAAGTGCCTGCATTAATTCTTCGTTGTTTAATATCTCTGGCAAGTTTGTGGGTCGGTGTTAGCACAATCATGTTTGATTTCCCACGAAATAACTCAATCGCACGAGTCGTCTTTCCTGACCTGCCACAGCCGTTTAAGTAAATGGTTTTGTATCTACATATTGGATCAGATATCTGCGGTGCGTTAGATAGTTCCGATATCTGATTATTTTTCAAATATTTATCTTCAATCGTAACATCTGCTGATTTGGTATAATCACGCAGTATTTCCCGCTTAATTCTCCATGATCCCCAACGCTCATCAGAATTAGTGAATTTAGCCACTGCGCTGCTGTATTTCATGTCGATGTAAAATAAATCAGTGGCGACTCTAACTGCGGTGTCAGGAAATCTATTTATCATTAAAAATAAATTAATAGAAGCATAAGCCAGCATAGACTCCCTCAAATGTTTATACTTGAGACTGTATCCATCGATGTAAGTAAAAATTGTACCCAATTTGGTTCCATCGGACAAGAAAGCGTCTTTACGATTTACATATATACCCTTAGATGTTACATCCGCGATTATAAAATCGTATTCGACGTTATATATAATCAACCGTGAAGAATATCTTGTATTGTCGTACTTTCCACTGATGCTGAATTAATAACCACATTGAAACAACAACAGAATAATCACTGTGCGAGTTGCAATTGTGTAATGAGTTGGCGTTGGTCGGATAAAGATCCTCGCCAATTTACCGTAGACAGAAAGAATAGCAACGTAGGTCATACCAGAGATAATGTGATGCTGACTTGTTTTGAATGCTACAGACAAAGAGGCGCTAGTTAATACCACGCGGTGGTAATTGAATATCCTCGGGTATCACTTGTAATTGTTCACGAGTAAATCCTCGCTGAGGAGCAGTTGAATCCAATCTTTAGACTGGCGGTCTATCCGAAGATCGTGTTATGTTAGCTATTTTATGTACAGTAACACTCCAAATAGGATCAGTAACTCTTTTTGTACCACCTTCGACTCTCCTGGTTCATATAAAAATCGTATAGAGACATTACCGAGTATTGGTTGTTTTGAAAAATCTTTTTTGCGGTTGTACGGGTATAAACTTCTATTTAATGGCGTTGTTAGGTTTCATGTTGATTATTCTAGTAATCTCATTATTCAGCACGGTAATTACACCTGGTAATCTCTTGACCCATTCACGAGATCGTTTATCCTGGATGAATTCCTTCACGTATTGATATCCAGACAACCGCTCAGCAAGTGTCCGGTTAAATCGTTCAGCAATTTCCTGATCGCGATGCAGTGCAGTATGCCCTCGTCGTAATGCAGTATTGTGATGCTTCATTGCTGATAGAACCACACCCTGAAATTCCTTGCCAGGATCAACTTGTAATAGATTTGGACAGCGCAGAGGACCCCTTCGATAAATCCTTTCAAATGCAGAAGCCACTTCAGTTGATTATTTTGTTTTTAATGGCTCTACTTGTTTGTATCGACTCGCAACATCAACTACGTTTAGCGCGTATTTGTAACCACCATCATGTGGCAGAAATAATATATCAGCTGATGAACTTCATTAGGAACGGTCACATCAAAATGCGAGTAGTTAATTTGTTTATGCGGCGGTAGATAAATTTGCCATATCGCCTGTTTGGATAACCAATCCGCTACAGTGGTATTTTTCACTTTTGCTGCGCTGGCAAGTTTACCGATTGCTGCCTTACCCCTCCAGTATCCTCTTGGAGAATAATAAATATATTCCATGTTATTATTAATTACCGGCACCTAACATCAATTTACCTTTCACAGCCGATTTTACTAACCAAGAAGCCAATTTTTCTTTGAAGGATTTATCAGTGATAGAATCCAACGCTTGAATAAATTTTACATCTGCGTGATGTCTGTGTTGCAGATTACTGCTTTTATAAGCAACATCATGAGCATGACACGCGTTATCAATAGCGTTTATTGGATATTCACCACGTCGAGGTTGGTTTTGATCATCAAGTCGTATATCGAGTCTAGTCCCGGGTCCACAATAACTATACCCTGGAAGGTGTTTTTCTCCTGGATACCTCGCCCATGGTGTTCCTCGAAGTTTTACTAACTTGGCTGCAATATCACCTCTTCGTTTTTTTGAAATCCTTGGGAACAAATATAAATTTTTTTGTACTAACATTGTACACACTTACCAGAAAGTGCTGATCTGTTATTGCTAGTTGTAATCGTCGTTAAGTCATCTGTGCCAGTACGTTTTTTACATTTCACACAATATAGATCCATAATATATTTATAATAACATGAATGTAATTGATTTTTCGGCGACAAAAACAAGAGAACAAGTTAAGCATCATGCAGCGCTACCAAAGTATATTCGTATGATTATAATCGGACCATCTGGAAGTGGTAAGACGCAACTGCTACTTAATTTAATAACGAGATGGATGAAATGGGACAAGTTGTATTTGATTGCTCCGAGTGTAGACGATCAGCGATGCTACGAAGTGTTAATGGATTTTAACGAGAAAACAAAATCGGAAATCGATGAGGATATTATTGAGTTTATAACCGATATTGACGAAGCGCCTACAATAGAAAACTTAGATGGAAGCATTAACAATTTAGTCGTATGTGACGATTTGATGTTAGACAATCAAAAAAATCCTGCAAGGATATTTTCCAGAGGCAGGCATAAAAATACCGATGTGATATATGTCACTCAACGATACACTCAAATACCAAACGTAATCAGAGATAACTGCAATAATCTTGCTGTATTCAACAGAGATGATACACATACGTTACGAAATATTTGGCAAATTTGGTGCGGTGGAGATATGGATTATAATCTCTTTAGAAATTTATTTAGTCATGCTCAGTCGATCCCACGTGGATTTGTAACGATACATTTACATGACCCGAGATCAAGAGTGAGTGCCAACGACATTGGCGTCCTTTGTTTTAATTCTGTTTTGCCAAATCGACGCTTTTATATAACATTTACGAGGAAGCCTCAGTTTGCCAAATCGACGCCTCCAAAAGTTGGTCTGTTCACCCCCTCTGCTGCTCAATGTACTCAGTCCAAGTAAAGTTCAGACTAGTTCAATGTGCGCAACGTTGTTTCCAAAAGCATTTCATGTATTGACTTAATGGGAGTTATTTCAACATGTTTTCATGTATTGACTGAATGGGAGTTATTTTCAATAGCATTTAGTCGGTTTAGTCACAAAGAGTTACTTGCAATAACATGTCATGTACCGACTCACACAATTCACACAATTATGATTACAGGTGATATGAATGTTCAATTGTGTGGTGCTATACCAAACACATGAAGTTTTATACTAGTAAATAATACATGTATACTTACATAATGTGTATAAATCCCTTAAATTGAATATAAATCCATTGAAATGCAAGTCTTCTAAGTTAAGCAGTGTATTCTCTCCTAGTACATATTACTTGTGTCTCAAACAATGTCTTGTTAGTATATACAAAACCAGCCAATCATTACAAAAAATGTATAACATACTTAGCTACCAGGTAAAGAATACATCATCGACATTACCTGTTAGGCTTGTTGTATACAACATAAGTAGTAACCCTTGGAGAACATTAAAATTACGTTTTTGTGATATGCACACCTCTGTCAATGGGTTTACTTGTGTACACAAAATGGCTGATAGGACGAGAAAAATCAGTTCAAACACTAACGCGAAATTCTAGTACGGGCGGGGATTCGAGTATTTTTGTCTAAATGCAGTAACCAAAGTCTATAATCTCAAAATTTGCAGGTAGAGCAAACCAAGTTGTGGGCTACGTATTTCTTGGTTACATTTCAGTAAACCGAATTCAAATTCACATTCACCCCTGGTAATCAATCAATCAAGAAGTTAGGTCATGTGTGACCATCTGACCTTTTAAAACTGCTCAATTTAGTACAAGAATTTATATTGAAAACAACTCCCATTAAGTCAGTACATGAAGTTATACTGAAAACAACTCCCATTAAGTCCATACATGAAATGCTTTTGGAAATAACGTTGTGTTCATTGAACTAGTCTGAACTTTACTTGTACTGAGTTCATTGAAAACGTAGAGAGTTGTACAGTTAAATAATACATTCGTAATTAAATTTAGGGTTTTACGGTTTTTCACAGTTAGGTTTCTGAATGGAATGTTTTCATTCGTGTTTAGTGAAACCCACTAAACACGTCAGTAACAGTTATTTGTAATAACATAACATCTATCGACTCGCACAATTCACACAATTATGAATACAGGTGATGAGACTGTACAATTGTGTTGTGCTCTGCTAAACACATGAAGTTTTATACTAGTATATAATACATGTGTACTTACAGAAGGTGTATAAGTCCCTTAAATTGAATAAAAATCCCTTGAAAAGCAAGTCTCCTAAATTAAGCAGTGTATTCTCTCCTAGTACCCGATACTTGTGTCTCAAACAAAGTCTTGTTGGAATATGCAAAACCAGCCAATCATTACAAAGAATGTATGACCTACTTAGCAATCAGGTAAAGGATTCATAGTCGACCTTACATTTAGGCTTGGTGTATACAACATATGTAGTAACATTTGGAGAACATTCAAATTACGTTTCTTGTAATACACACACCTCTGTCAATGGGTTTACGTGTATACACAATATGGCTGATAGGATTAAAGTGAAAAAAATTAGATCAGTTCAAATACTAACTGGAAATTCCAGAACGGGCGGGGATTCGAGTAATGCTGTCTCAATGCAATGTAGTCTGAATGGAAATGAACTGAACCTTCAATACAAATATTTTAATGTATTATTTTCACAAAGCTTACATCATGCCCTTTGGTCTTTATTTGCTGCATATTAGACTTAGAAAAAGGACCTTCAACTCTTATGTATATCATCCTATTTATACTTTTGACACAATGCCTTCAATGTTAACCCGACAAAAGAGCGCACGACTAAACCTTTCTATTATTGTCAAACAATTCAGTACCTGGAAAACTCATTCAAGAACAGTTTATCTATCTAGAGTTTGCCTGTTGTAGCTCAATCACTGCTTAATGAACTTCAATATGAACTGAAACCCAACTATGACAGTTGAGTTGGATGGATCAACAAGTCTGGTTCTATGATACTCTTAACTAGATCACGCATGAACTGCTTATGTTTAATCACACTCTAGTTGGTGTTCTCATAAGCATTTATTGTACTCTGATACTCTAATTGAGCTCATAGATTAGGATTAGCATTAGTTTATCTCCACTGAATACTCAAATTTAGAATTGGTTCCATACATGTTAGAGATCTATCTCTCTAAGTCTAGATACACAGAGAAAAGATAGAAACCCTCATAATGTCTAAAAACGTACCAGATTTACATTTTCCTGTTGAAATTCTTAGCAATATATCATTTAAACGATACTAGCATCAGACTCAGACTTAAGAAACACGGGCCATCAATACTGTATTGGCATTAATAAAAGAATTGCATGAGAAAGGAGGAAGCTGAACATATTTAAGGTACAAAACAGTATTAGGGTCTTTAAATTTGTCATTGCAGTTGATAAGTATGAGTTTTAAGAGCACTCTTTAAAGGGATCACTGTGTCTTTGTGTCTAATTTCAATGGACAATTCGTTAAAGGTTACTGGTCCCTGGTATGCAAAAAAAATCTGACCACATGACTTCTTTTTTATAGTGGGAATAATGAGAATAGGATTGTCAGAAGAAGTGTGTACCCCAGTACCAGATAAATCCAGAATGTGTTATAATTAGAAGAACCCTCATACACGGTCACAACAAATGGTGTCAGAATTTAAAGCCCGAAAAATAAAATAAATTGTTTTTATATATAAAATTTATATAAAATTTGAAGTATCAAACTAAATTATCTCATTTTTGAATATTTCATGTTTACAAGGCATTGGTGGTGGAAGCAAAGTAGATGAAAACAGTAATTATTCTCTGAAGAGTGTTTTTAGGGGTGCATTTCCCAACAGTGACAGTAATAGTCAAATTGTGAATGAAAACTTGGAAATGAATATTCACTTGTTTGACTTTGAGTAGTTGTTCAGAAATCTGACACAGTTCGCACGTGATGAGAAAGATACTGTTTTGATTTAGAGAGAGAGACACTGGGTGCACAATTTGATAATGTTTTTCATCAATGATACGAAATACAGGAAAGATCGAAAAAGTTGAAAGTAACCAATTTATTAAAGAAAACTCTAAAGAGATTGCAAAAGAGTCTGAAAGTAAAGTTTCAACAATATAGAGCAAAACTTGCATAAATCCCAACAGAGTTGTCAAAAATCAGTCAATAAAAAAACCTCATGGAAACATTATGCATTGAGCTTCCACTATGAATACACATGACCATAAAACAACCACACAATTTCATGTGCTATCAATTGCAATGTACCGGAAACTCTCAACTAACATTAATACGACGACTGATTTATTTGGGGGGGGGGTTACTTTTTTCTAATGCTAACAAACTGACTAATGGAAATAAACTGAATCTTCATTAATAAGAGTCTATTGGACTTTTTTTCCACACAGCTTGTATCATGCTCTTTGGACTTTATTTGCTGCTTGTTAAACTCAGAAACAAATGACCTTCTGCTCTTATGTATCTCACCCAAATTAATATCGTGACACAATTCAATCCTTGAAATAATCATGCAAAAACACTGTATCTAGCTAGCAGTTTGCCTGGTTTGCTTAGTGAACATTAATAGAACCAACAATCAAGTTATAGGAATCAACCATCTGATTCTATGATACTCTAATTTTACCACACTCTAGTTGGTGTAATCATATACATTTTTGGTACTGTGATACTATCAACTAGAGCACGCATGAAATGCTTCGATTTTATCACATTCTAGTTCAGTGGTGCCCATCCTTTTCATACCTGAGATCTACCTTTACACATTGCACAATCAAAAGATCTACTGGGGGAAAAATAACCAATAAAGTAAAACAAACAATACAATTTAACTTAAGAAGTGTTTTATTTACCTTAATGAGATATTTGGCACTCGGAAGAGGATGCTAATTTATCAGTCAGGTGTATAGCTTCTGGTGGCAAATCTCAAGCAGGTGGAAAGGTGTTCATTTGTCATGGTGGATCTGAACTTGGTCTTTATGATCTTCATATGGGAGAATGCCGGTTCACAAAGGTATGTGGAACCAAAAAGAGATGACAGGCAATATGCACACCTTCTTATGTTAGGGTACATGTCTTCAGAGAGCAAGGACCAGAATGCCCCTTTGATGTCTGCAGATGATCTAGCCTTGATTTGAATATCATTTTGGAGAGTGAGAATTTCATTCTCCATCGCAGCAGTATCCAGGAGAAAAAGTGTTGTCATTTTTGATGCAATGTCATCCACATCAATGTCTGAGCCAAATGGGAAACATTTTCTTTTCTTACGGGAAGCATGCTATCATATGAAATCACTGGTTAGAATATGTTTTACTCTGTGGAGATCGTGAATCTACACAGAAAGTCCGTTTTTGAGGAATATAAACATTTTTGGAATGAAATAAGGTTTATAATTATAAAATAAATAAAGATTACAAAATAGATCGAGATGGGTGAAGTGCAAATAATAATAAAAAAATTGCATGAATCCCACTTCGATCCAAGTGATCTAGAATATATAAAAAAGGAAATTACGAATATGGAACATCATAGAGCAAACAGTAAAACAATAGGGTCTTTTTCTTTAAGACACCAATATTTGTACTAAATTCTAAATTCTTGGATATGTATGGAAATAAAAGTATTTAACTGAAAAATACCGATTTAAAGGTATTTTCATGGTCAGGAAACTGGGAAAATTTGAAAAAAATGGCTATCCTAACAAATATACAATATTCAACTGAAGATATAGCATCATACATATAGCACAACACAAATAGCATACACAGGATTTAGGAAACCCCTAGCCAGGGTTAACTTGTGAAATGGACAGACCCCCATGATGAGCCTTATGGTTCGGGTGGAAATGTCATAGATAACACTAAGGACAAAATATCCTCCTATCATTATATAATCCCGATGGGACAAATTTAAGGTTAGGATAGTTTAAAGGAAAATTATAAAAAACACAAAACTACATATCAGGGGGAACACATACATACATGAAACTTTTTTCTTAGTTTTTTTGATAAGAGGAGGGGGCATCTGTCTGGTGCCCCCAAGAAAAAAAAAAATGGTTCAGGGTTATTACCAGTTGATAGAAAGGGTGTAGAAAGGAGGACCATTAGCAAAGGGTTTAAAGTTGGTGGGGATTCATGTGAACCAGTCCCGCAGCATTGATCGAAGTGAAGGAACTCTTATGCATGCTAAATCATTAAGAAGAAGTTATGTTAAGTAATTTTACTTAGCATTGTTTGTTAGATTACTGTTTTTATAAATAGTACTTTTCATTTCAATATATGCCATGGGTAATGTAATATTGTATATATTACCTGACATTGTCTAAGATCAGTGACAGTAATATCTATTACCTGACATTGTCTAAGATCAGTGACAGTAATATATATTTGTAACAAGATAACCGGGACAGATATTTCGGATTAACAACAGAACACGCTTTGATGATACTGATATAAAGATTATGGTTTAATGTGGATATATATATATATATATATATATATATATATATATATATATATATATATATATATATATACAAACAAAACAATGAAATGAGTGCGTTTTGTAATCCAAATATTGGGTTTAATTATACATAATTACGCACAGACTACAAGATGCGAAGAAATTATACAATGATACAAATCAATGATACAATGATACCAAACAATGATACGAATCAATGATACAATGATACAAAAACAATGATACAAAACCCCAGCGAAAAAAATATACAAAAAAAGATGAATCCAGTTTACTCACGTAGTAAACAATGCAGGATTAATCATATAGTAAAAATGTATACGCTCAAGTAGCAAAATTATGTTTGAAAAATAATAAAGGGACAGAATACAACTTATCTTTCTAGTCCCAAAGCATATACTGGGTTCCGCAAACCCATATTAGCCCACGGCTAACAAATTACGAATAAATATATATAATCAACTATTAGTATACAGATCCACAGCTGGTACAATAGAACTTCACAATTTCTACAGACTCCGGACCCTCGGAATACTACGAAACATTAGACCCTCCAGACACTCTGGTCATTTAGACAGCTCCACAGCTGGGTCACCCTTGTCACTCTTGACATTAGACACTCCGGACGCTAGACATGAGACACTCCGGCACATTAAACAGCTCTGGACACACCAGTGCATTTAATCACAGCTCCCGACGTTTGACAGCTCCAGACACCCCGGACGTTTAACACCCTCGGTTCAATAACCCTACAGCTAAAGTTGTGCAATCCTCCCTCCCTCGGATCTATAACCCTATAGCTACAGTCCTTGAAACCAGCCGCTTGTTGACAAAACCCTTAGTAATGTAAAGACCCTTCCCATATAGCAAAGTATTAATACGGATCCGTTCTCCGTATCGAGAACATTCTGCACGTGCGGCATAGAGCAAATTGTACTCACGATTCCGAAGTATAACTGCCCATATATATAAAAAATCACCCTCAGGTATCGTTGTACACGATAAACAAAACCCGAGTACATGGCTTTCCTAAAAAAAAACTACAACATTCCGTGACAATATTACCTGACATTGTCTAAGATCAGTGACAGTAATATAAAGAACAGTGTTACTGTTAGCATTCAGCTGGTCAGGGACATTTGTACTTCTCACTTTGCTAAACCCTGGAATATGTTATAAATTTCACTTGTTTTACTCTTAGAAATTACAGATTTTCTCATCCTTCTAAAACACACAATATATATAATATGAAGTCTTTGGGGGATACATCAATGTAGCTATTGAAGAAAGAAAGCACAATGTGAAGCTTTTGGGTGAAAACACCAGTAGCAATAACACTCTTAAGTTTCATCTAGGATTTTCTTTTTACGCCTATGTTAACATTGGAGAAGAATCAAATTGAGCAGCAGAAGGGGCGAATCAGACAACATTTTTAGACAAGTATTCACTGAAATCACGCTTAAAATCAATGAAACCAATGACATCAGGCCCAAAAGTCAATGACATCAGGTCCCAAATGTGTGTGTGAATCATGGATTAGGTCCAAAAAAAAATATGAAAAAATCAATGAAATTAATGAAATCAAAAACTTTTCAACTATTACATTTTTTGGGAAAGAGGGACTACAACGTCGTTGTCACTACCCTCTCTGCTGCTAGAACTTTCAGTTGGGGTTAACCGAATATTTGATCCAGTCCGATACGATATCGTGTTCGAGGGTCATGTAAATTTATTGTTACAAATCCGTGGGGGGCAGACTGAGCATGACTAAAGAAATTTCTAAATTGATTGAAGTCCATATCAGAACACCATGTCTGCCAAATATTTCGTAGCGTATGTGTATCAACGCCGTTGAATACAGCAAGCATATTACAGTTATCTCTAATCACTTTTGGAATCTGAGTGTAGCGTTGAGTGACATAGATCACATCCGTGTTTTTATGCCTGCCTCGGGAAAATATTCTAGCAGGATTTTTTTGATTATCTAACATGACATCGTCGTATACAACTAAATTGTTGATACTTCCATCGAGGTCATTCACGGATGGTGCCTCGTCAATATCGGTTATAAATTCAATAACATCCTCGCCGGCAATCTCTGAAGCGTTTTCATTAAAATCTTTTAGCACTTCATAGCATCGTTGGTCATCTACGCTAGGGGCAATTAAATACAACTTATCCCACTTCATCCATCTCATTATTAAATTGAGCAACAATTGCGTTTTACCGGATCCAGATGGTCCGATTATAATTGCGCGGATAGAGTTTGGTAGCGCTGCATGATGCTTCACTGGTTCTCTTGTTTTAGTCGCTGAAAAATCAATTATATTCATATCTCTATACATAAATTATGGATCTATATTGCGTAAAGTGTAAGGCGCGTACTGGCACAGATGACTTGACGACGATTACAACTAAAAATAACCGATCAGCGCTTTCTGGTAAATGCGTACAGTGTAGTACAAAGAAATTTAGATTTGTTTCTAAACCCAAGGAACCCAAGGAACCTTTAAAAAAAAACGAGGAGGTGATATCGCTGCCAAATTAGCAAAACTCCCTGGAACCCCATGGGCAAAATACCCCGGAGAAAAACACCTTCCAGGGTATAGTTATTGTGGACCGGGAACAAGACTTGATATCAGACTCAATGATCAAAATCAGCCCCGACCCGGTGAGGAACCAATAAACGCTATTGATAAGGCCTGTCACCTTCATGATGTTGCTTATAAAAGCAGCAATTTGCAACACAGGCATCTAGCAGATGTGAAATTAATTCATGCGTTGAATACCATTCCTGATAAATCCTTCAAAGAAAAATTGGCTTCATTTTTGATAAAATCGGCAATGAAAAGTAAATTGATGTTAGGTGCTGGTAATTAATAGCAACATGGAATCTATTTACTATTCCCCAAGAGGATACTGGAAGGGTAACGCTGCAATCAGTAAACTCGCTAGCGCCGCAAAAGTGAAAAAAACCACTGCGGCTCATTGGTTATCCAAACAGGCACTATGGCAAATTTATCTACCACCGCCTAAACAAATTCAATTCTCGCATTTTGATGTAACCGGACCCAATGAAGTTCATCAGGCTGATATATTATTTATGCCACATGATCGTGGTTACAAATATGCGTTAACTGTAGTTGATATTGCAAGTCGATACAAAGAAGCAGAACCGTTGAAAACAAAATCGGCCACTGAAGTCGCTTCTGCATTTGAAAGGATTTGTCGAAGGAGCCCTCTGCACTGGCCAAATCTGTTACAAGTTGATCCGGGCAAGGAATTTCAGGGTGCAGTGTTATCTACAATGAAATATCACAATGTCGCTATCAGACGAGGGCATACTGCACTGCATCGTGATCAGGCCATTGTAGAACGATTTAATCGGATTCTTGCTGAGCGGTTATTTGGATATCAATATGCAAAAGAATTCATCCAAGAAAAAAGATCCCGTGAATGGGTTAAGAGATTACCAGGTGTAGTTACCGCACTGAATAACGAGATTACTAGAACCATCAACATAAAACCTATCAACGCGATTAAAAAGAAGTCGATACCTGAAAAACCACAAAAAGATTTCAAAGAACCAATTCTTGGTAGTAATGTCATTGTGAGGTATTTATATGAACCAGGTGAGCTTGAGGGTGGTACAAAAAGGGCTACTGATCCTATTTGGAGCGTCACTACGCATAAGATATCTAGTATAACACGATCTACGGGTAGACCTCCAATCTATAAACTGGATTCAACTGCCCCTCAACGGGGTTTTACTAGACAACAATTACAAGTGATACCCGAGGATACTCAATTGCCACCCCATGGGCTTAACTAGCACCCTTGCGTCTATTGCACTCAAGACAAGTCAACATCACATTATTTCTGACATGACCGAGATTGTTATTTTTTCTGTCTACGGTGAATTGGCGAGGATCCTTATCCGAATACTGCCAACGCATTATACAATTGCAACTTGCGCAGTGATTATTCTGTTGTTTCTTCAAAGTGATTATTAATTCAGCATCAATATCGAATTCTCGTTGTTTTTTTTTTTGTCCTGTTGTTTGTAACCGGAGAGTTTTTTATCAATAATATCATTATCGTCACCAATGATTTCATCATCGCCAATGATTTCATCATCGCCTGACTCTGTCAGGACAATTCTTCGAAGTTGATTTATTTTTCGTACTCTAGACACTGCGAGATAGACTAAATTCGACCATTCTATGCGATTATCTACCATCCAAAGAGTTGTATCCGATATAGTCAATCCCTGTGAAGAGTGTATTGTTGCTGCATAACCTAGCGTCCACGGGGATTTATTAGCACGCAATGCATCTTCAACAACATTGATATCAACCAGCACAATATCATTTAATACTAAATTCTGCTTTTCACTTTGTCCTGGAATATCAACTTCGATGTTCTGTTTTCGCGTATCCGATGGCCTATAACAAAGAGGCACTGGAAGTGTTGCAAATTTTTGTTGATGCAATTCAAATAACTTCATCTGAAGTGTGTCTCTGACTATTTTTCTACTTGCAATGATTAAATCGTTTGGTCTCCACATTTCCCAAAACTCATTCATGGGAGTTTCCGAAATTATTTCACGGGTTATTTCACATTGGATTCTATCCGGTTGTAATCTAATTAGTTTCTTCAATTCTTTTAATTCATGATCAAGTGATCTATGATCGGTATCAATTTCTTCATAATAGTCTACAAAACCCTTTAGCCATTCATGGGGAGATGCACCGACAAATGGTGGTGGTTGTCCGTGATCACCGCGCATAACGACTTTTGTATTCTTCAATAACAACCACTCAAGAAATATTTTTAAGACATCTTCTGACACTGTGTCTATTTCATCCCAAATGATAATTTCAGGAATAAATTTCTCTCCCATGCGCTCAGGAGTCCATTTATCTCCCTTCCATCGGAAAAAGCTGTGATAAGTGCAAGCATTTACCCCTCTCTGTATCATCTCTCTGGCGAGTCTATGAGTTGGTGTTAGTACAATCATGTTAGAAACGCTAGCGTTTCCACGGAATAACTCAATTGCCCGGGTTGTTTTTCCTGACCCACCACAGCCGTTTAAATAAACTGTTTTATACAGGCATATTGGATCAGAAATCGGTGGTGCACTAGAAAATTCTGAACACTGATTGCTTTCTAAGTAATTATTTTCAATGGTAGCATCTGCTGATGGAATATAATCATGAATCATTTCTTTTTTAATTCTCCATGATCCCCATTTCTCGTTGACAGTAGCCTTAAAATCAGCCATTTTGCTATTTATGTAAAATGAGTCAGTAGCAACTCTAACTGCGGTGGTAGGAAATCTATTGATCATTGAAAACAGATTGATAGAAGCATAACCGAGCATAGAAGCTCTCAAATGTGTGTACTGCGGATGGTATCCATCATTGTAAGTAACAATTGTACCCAATTTGGTTCCATCGGACATAAATGCGTCCTTACGATTGACATATAGGCCCTTATTCGTTAAATCCGCCATTACAAAATCGTATTCAGCGTTGTCTATAATCAATCGTGAAGAATATTTCGTATTATCATCTTTGCCACCTTGGGTAAATTTACCGATTATTCTTCGTCCAAGATTTTTTGCTTCATTGTTTCTGATTTCAAATAACTGTCTGGACCAATCCATGATTTGTTGTTCATTAAAATCAGGAAACAGTTTTCGCTCTTCGCTAATTATTTTTTCTAGATCAGGTTGTGGTAACCAGACTGATTTCTGTGCCCGATAGGATATAATTGCTTCACTGACAATTAATGATTTTAACATCTTACAATCAAGCATATATCTCAATAGCACTATTGGCATCCAGTGTTTTTCAGACATGTGTTTACCAATCCAAAGATAACTACACGGATGAAGTCCTTCAGCCATTTCAAATGATACCACACAAGCGAATCCGGTTAAATCAAAATCAGGAAGTGGTCCATTAATAGCAACACGGGTCATTTCGTGTGTAGGGTGTCCAAATCGTTTGAAATATTTCTCGCATTCTCCATACCCAAGAAAACTTCCTGGATAACACGCAATCATATCAACTGAAATAACGGAATCAGAGGTGTATTTTGTGTTCCATAATCCGCCGTGGCTGTATTCAAGACAGGACAATTTGACATCTGATAAAAACTCACTTCGTGTTGGTTTCCACGCGTTTTTCTTTCTAGCAAAATGTGCTGCAATGGATGGTACTGTGAAACAGTTTGCTAATAATTGATCGTCTTCTTCTCCGTCCTCAGAAAACTCACTAGCTAGTTGTTTCATTTGATTCTGCAGTTCTTCAGTACGGTATAATTCTCCGTTGGGTCTTACAAACTGATCAAATCTGCATTCTTCGTCTGAATTACTATGAAATAGCCACGCTGACACAGGATCGTTTTTACTCAAATGGTAAATAGCATCAAATAATTTCTGCTCGGTAAAACATTCTTCAGGTCCCAACCCTGCTGGGGATAGATATTTTACGGTTCTATCCCGTGGAAATATTGTTACTGCAGATGACCACGCGTGTTCGTTATGATCAATAATTTCAATGGGAGCCCCCTGTGATTTATATTTCGATTCGTATAATACTTCTCCGGTGATTGTTCTTACCGATATTGGAAATCTTAATGATTTTTCTAATTTAGTTATATCCTGAATTGTTGCCCCATGCTCTTTTACCGTGAACTCCCACTCGGTTATTTTTTTTCGTCTTAGATCAGTGAGTTTATTTCCCCGGGATGCATTTGTGAAGTGTTCTATTATTCGTTCTGCTACACAATTGAGCCCTGTCGAATATTTCATGGGTGCTAGTTTTGAAATATCAGGTTTTTCATTGAGCGGATAGATCCCGTAAACAACTGCTGTGACAGGATAAGATCTTTCGTAGTAGGGTTTATCAATTCCAGTCAAAATTCCCGGTTTGGAATCCTGATTCACGGTGACAGTTTTTTTGCTCCTGAGAATGGGTTCAAATTTATCCTTAATAATCCATTTGCCATCTTTACGGATAACGAATTTGATTCGGAAAAAATGACTTTTTTCCCCAATACGTGAAATGATCACTGCTGCCTTTTCATCATTCATGGTAGCGTCAACAACACCATCAATTCGAAATGTTGACCAACAATAAGATGCTCCATCACGCTTGAATTCATTAAAACAGTCTCTGATGGGTTTATCAAGAATTTTATTCTTGGGTGTATTAGAAACTATATCAAGATTGAATTGAGCATCCTTCCATGATGATCTCATGTTTCCGTCTCTTGGACGTTTGTTACGTTTTTTGGGTCTATCGAGATTAAATCTAGGATTGATTTTCAATAATCTCTTAAACTCTTTCATGTTTCCGTCTATTGGGCGTTTGTTACGCTTTTTGGGTCTATCGATATTAAATCTAGGATTGATTTTCAATAATCTCTTAAACTCTTTCATGTTTCCGTCTCTTGGACGTTTGTTACGTTTGTTTCCGTCTATTGGACGTTTTTTGGGTCTATCGAGATTAAATCTAGGATTGATTTTTAATAATCTCTTAAACTCTTTCATGTTTCCGTCTCTTTGACATTTGTTTCTGTTTACTACACGTTTTTTGGGTCTATCGCGATTAAATCTAGGATTGATTTTCAATAATCTCTTGAACTCTCTATCAGCATTGAATTTAGCATTTTTCGAAGTCAATCTCTTGAACTCTTTCATGCTATATATAAAACAGGTGTCTAAATGAAAGATTTATGTATAATCAATCACTGCAAAATGGGTCAGTCATTGAATTAGACAATAGTGTAGTATATAATGACCCAAGAATTCAGACTACACCCAGTGATTAAAAATTACGAAGCATCTAGTGATGGTACTGTCAGAAACTGTAGACTGAAGAACCCAATTGGGTGGGATAATGGTATGGGGTATTTGGTGTTTAATGTTGGAAGGAAGACATTTCGCAATCATCGTTTCGTATTTGAATGTTTTAATGGATTGATCAAAGATGGTTTTATTATTGATCACATTGATTCTAATCCAAGGAACAATTCTTTATCCAATCTGCAAGCTATCACACAAGGTGAGAATATCAAACGAGGAAGGAATGGCACTTGTTCAAATAAAGCGAGACCAGTGAAATCTTTGAATACAACAACTAACGAAGAGAAAATATTTCAATCATTATATGAAGCCGGCAAGTATTTCAATATTTGTAGAACTTCAGTACGATTCGTTGCAGAGGGGATAACCAAAACGGCTATTTCAAAAAAGACGGGACAAAAAGTTCAATTTAGTTATGTCTAATGCGTCATAATTTCCAATTAGAGATATGTCATACTTATAGAATAATGAATTCTGAAAACATGAATAGCATCATAGTTGAAATAGCAAAATTGAAAAATCAGGATATCAAACTATCAGATGGATTAAATCCTGACCAAATTGTGTCTGATTTTCAGGATATAGAATACGGGGTTAACAACAATAAATATATGCTACCCAAGAAATATGCACTCATCAAAAAAATTCAGAATTCTATTAAAGACTCTCTTTCATTTTCCAGTGACATCAGTGTGTTCGTCCCGTTGTATACTATCGTAGAGGGAATACGAAAAGAATTAGGTAACGAATACGAATTGAAAAAAGAAGTCAACTCTAAAATTAGAAACCTACGAGCATTAATTCAAGAAAATGAACAATTTTGATTGCCCGACCATTGATTGCCCGACCATTATCATTTTTTGATTGCCCGACCATTTATCATTCCGACCCTCATTTTTTTTTAGCCGACCCTCAAGGGAGATGTCAAAAATCGATGGAGGATGTGTCAGATTGGTCAAAACTAGAATGTTGAAACTATCAGTATTATTTTATTTATATACAATTTTGATACTTTCAACATCACTGATAGAAGGTGTCTCACGATGAAATAACGCTTCCATGACTGTGTTAAAAAATCATCTGACATGTCAAAAAAGTGGAGAAATTGTTTTACAATTGAAAAATGGTTTCTGATTTCAAATAATGGTCAATGAAGCATTAACAACCCGACTGGCTCGTGAGCGACTAGATGCAATCAGGAGATTTGTACCAATTCGTGACTCTGTACGGAATAAACTGCAACAACGACAGAGTTTACAAACTGATTTTGCTCTGGGGTCTGAAGAATTGTTTAAACCAGTAACCACAGCAACGTACGGGGTAGAGCGTGCTATACTGGGAGATGATCCTGACGGTAAGAGAAAGGAAGAGGGTCTTATTTCTGTACTCGAAAAAATAGCAGCGAAAACTGAACAAACTGAACAAACTGATCCGAAAAAAACGACTGTTTCTCTGTTGAATAAATTTACTGATCATGCTAAAATAGTAATAAAAAAACCTAGTTTATTGAAATCAAAGGATTATCAAGCCTTTGGTAATTTTGCTGCTCAAAGCTATAATTCAAAAAAAGATTTTTTAAAGGACGAGTATAAAAATGATAGAATATCAAGTAATGATTGGTTCGATAATTTGTATAAACTAAATAAAGGGATTGGTCGTTTGAATAAGGATGAGATAGGATACAAGGAATTTCAAAGGGGGATTAGTAATTATAAAAGAGAACAAATAGAAGAGCGACAACGAGAAATAGAAGAACGGCAAGAACTAAAACGTCAAACACCAACACGGAGACTAACAAGAAGACAAAAAAAACAACAACTACCACCTGATGATGATGATGATTTAGAAGAACGACGTCAAACACCAACACGGAGACAAAAAAAACAACAACTACCACCTGATGATGATGATGATGATATTCTTGATTATTTACAAACCACGGATACAGACAAACTAGATGAAGCAGCTGGCTATAGCGGAAGTGGATTAGGAAATCCAAGGATTGGAAACATTTGTCCTGATAGTGTTATCAATGATATATCACGATTAGATGTTCTTGTAGGAGGGTTCCGAGCTGGAAATAACTCTCCAGAAATAATTAATGAAGCAGCTGATATCTGTAGACGGTTATTTGCCGGCGGTATCATGGATATCAAAACCTATCGAGATTTCATTGACGAGTTAGCAAATGGGTATCATAGCGATTAAATAACAATTGAAAACACTATTGTTTTTATAATAATGATCATCCATTACAATCATGATAAACCAACCCCCGTCTATGTAGTTAATTCACGGTTTCCAGTTTATAAGGCATACTACGGAGATGGCCTCGGCAATACCATTTTAGGATTCTTTTCAAGAATGGCCCCAAAAGTGATGCCGTTAGCTAAACAGTTATCAATGAAAGCCATTGATGTTATTCGTGATAAGGGTATTAGTACTGTTGGAAATCTTGCCGGGAAAGCGTTTTCAACTGCGAAGGATAAAATAACATCATTAGTGGGGCGAAAAAAGAAACCGTTACCGTCTACAGAAGAAATGCCTGCAAGTGTTAGTAAAATTATAAATAACGCAGTAGATGAAAAATTAGCGTCGATGGTAAATCAAGGAGACCAAAGCAATATTGCAAACATGATAGCGGGAAGTGGCCTTAAAAAACTACGTCGATGAAAATGGAAAAATCGTTTACGATTTCACTATTTAGACTCTGATAAATAGAATAAAATGTTCAAAAAATCATCTGATCCAGCGTTTGATATAGACGCCCCAGTTGGTAAGGATGATTCTGTACGCGATTATCAATATTACGCCTATCATGCCATAGACTCAAATAGTCGAGCAAGAATTGATCTTCAAGTCCATGATACCAGTAAATACTTTTTGCCCTGTGAAGCATTTATTGAAGTAGAAGGAGAAATTGTAACAGCTGCTGATACTACTGCTGTGCCAGCACCGTATCCAGCTGGTACTCAAGTCGGTTTTGTCAATAATGGTATTATGGCGTTATTTGAGAGTGCTAGATATCTCATTGATGGAAAAGAAATTGAGTCCATAGATCGTGATATTGATGTGGCTACAACAATCATAGGGTTAGCGAGATATTCTGATGATTATACAAGATCAGCAGGACCCTCTATGATGTTTGCAAAAGATGGTAAGAATACCGCTGGTGGAAATCCATTTGTTGTAAGACGACCAAATGATCGTGCTGCTCCTCCTGCTCCTGCTGGTATCGAGGATATGATTATAAACAACGATCATAATTTCAATCTAGGAGCCGCAATACGAAACGCAATGTTGGGAGTAGGGCGTAAACCATTTTCATGTGCGATTCCACTGCATCATATTTTTGGATTCTGTAGAAACGTCAGAAAAGTTATCTACGGGGCGAAGCATACAGTATCGCTTGTACGAAAAAGTGATGATAACGACGCAATTTGGAGGATTCCAGCAAATGTTGCAGCCCCCAATGCTGATGCTGGTAAAGTCAATTTAACAAAAATATCATTGTGGATGCCAGTGTTGACTCCAGCAATCACCGCAGAACAACGACTACTATCATTTATGGACCAAGGAGGAAAGTCGTTGTTGAGTTGGCTAACCGTGAGTACAGATGTGAAGCAATCAAATATCAACGGGTTATTCACTTGGAACCTAGCATCAAAACAAGGCGTTTCTGCGCCACGTCATATATTTATTGCGTTACAGGATAACGCACGAGTTGGCAATCAACTCTCCAGTCATATGATATTTGATCAATTAGGTGTGAAAGACGTCTCACTGAGAATAAACGGCCAGCAGGAACCATCTGAGGATATACAACTTAATTACACAGAAAATCATATTGCACGAGTTTATCATCGTCTGTTGTCATTTATGGCACGCGATCAAAATGTGGATACTGGTTTGCAAATATCACAATTTGATTTTAAAAATCTGTATCCGATCTACTACTTCTCACTGGAACATCTCGATTTGACAAGACAGTCAGTTGTTGATATACACTTTAGAGCTAATGTGACTCGTGGTGCTATTGCTGATTATAGAGCGGTTGCTGTCATTCTCAGTGATAAATCAATGCTACTCGAAGGTGTTGGTGGAAGAATGAGAGTGGTAGATGCCCCAGTAGAAAATCTTTGAACGATTTTTCTCGATTTTTCATTGAATTAGAATCAATCAATTATATATAATGTCATATAGTGTTATTAGTGTTACGTTAACTCCTGGTCAAATCAAAAAATTGCAATCAGAATCGGCTAAAAAATGTGGAACCACAATCACGTTGAAACCTAATCAAATGACTGGTGGTGAAAATAAATTATCGCTGACAACTCGTCAGGTGAAACATTTCAATGATGCTTTCAAGGATAAAAAGGGAGTTCAGATTACTCTCTCTGCGGCTGCTATTAAAAATATGATGAAAACGGGTGGTATATTTCCATTGTTAGCTGCAATACCAGCATTGATTGCAGCAGCAGCCCCAGCGGTGGCTAAAGCAGCGGCGTTAGGAGCCGTTGGTACTGCAGCAGGAATGGCGTTGAAAAAGGCAGCTGGACAAGGATATAAAAAAAAGAGACGATCCGTTCAAGGATTGGGTCTAAGACTACCAGGAACCCCGTATTCGTGGTACAGCGGAAAAGGTCTAAGACTACCAGGGACCCCGTATTCATGGTACAGCGGAAGATCCGTTCACGGATCAGGCCTGAGACTACCAGGAACGGTTTATTAATTGAGGAACCTATGGTTCCCAAATCTTCGATGGTTCCAATGTCCAATTTTGATTTAATGGATGCTGCTAAAAAACTAGCGATCAAAAATTTCAGAGGTGTTTTTATGAAAGATCAATTACCACATCAACCAAACAAAACTGAAACAGGTATTATTAATCTCGATAACAGCACCGGACCTGGAACTCACTGGGTTGCATACGCTATTGATCCACGTGGGATTGTCTATTTTGATTCATATGGATTAGCCCCACCAAAAGAGTTTATGCGGTATATAAAAACCCTTCCAATGAAGACTTGGTATTCTACGCTACCAACACAACAAATCAATGACCCACCAATATGCGGCAGTGAAGTATTAAATGTCCTTGACGCTATTTCTAACTCCTTGGGTAACCCAAGGGGAAAACCACCACATATTGTCGTAAATGACTACACTAGTAATCGCTTTTTAGAGAGAGATATATAAAATATCATGATTGATATTTGGGGAAGACCTCTGAAACCCAAACCCGATGACACTGCAACCTCTGATTCTATCAAGGATATACAAAAAAAAATTAAAGATGAAATCGCTGAGTCGTTGAACTTAACAAGTGTTGACCCGAATGAAATAGTTGTATTTCAAGACAAACAGGGTAAATTGAAATCCAGTAATATTTCTCTGGATGATATTTTGGTTAAACAACAAAACGCAATCGAGAACACCGTTGCGCTATTTTCCGATCAGGGTAAATTGAAAACCAGTAATATTTTTCTGGATGATATTTTAGTTAAACAACAAAATGCAATCGAGAACACCGTTGCGCTATTTTCCGATCAGGGTAAACTCAAACCGGGTGTACTTTTTTCGACGATTACAGATCGATTTACAAACCACGATAAAGAATTTGAAGATCATTAAAAAAACTACAATAGTTTCCGTAGAAATGTCGTTCATAAGTTCTTTGGATCCAAAATTGTAGTTACACCATCTATCGCTGAAATTAAAACGTTTGTTGATGATCAAAAGGTTATCAACGAAGCAACAAAAACAACAACCGACGCCATTGATACATTTATTGGAACCCCGTTAGATAAAATTGAACTAAAACTCTCTGATATTAAAAAATCCATCGATGAGACGAAAACTTCCATCGAAGGCATCAAAGGTGATCTTTCGAGGATGATAACAGCCATTGAAAAAACAAAAATTCCTCATGAGAAAACCAACAACGTAGTATACACAATCCAACACGGATCATTTGAGTGGACACCTACAAACAACACATTAGATATCACTGCAACCGTCAAGGGTATTTATCGATTAACACTAGTAACACCATCGTCTCAATTTAAGATTTCATCGTCCAGTTCATCCGGGTTCAATAATACGATTTCAACGATCATCGACAAGAATACAACTGAAAAGTTCACAATCGCATCTACTGATACTCATTTGGTTAGGGTCTCAACAACGTGGTATGTGGAATTCGTAGCGAATTTAAGTAAATCGTAATTGAAAACGCTAGCATATTTAAAATAAAAAATGGTTTCATCATCGCAATATCGCTATGATCAAGTCAGAGAGTATCAAACTAGACTCAAAACTTTGTCTGAGGAGTATGAATTGAAAATTAAAAAATATCGCAGGAGAATTACCGCAATTGATGTTACTGTGTACGCTGTGAGTGGTGTAATCACCGGAGCCGGTATTATACTGTCTTCAGTGACAATGATGGCTCCGATAGCTGTTCCAATTTGCATTTCTGCGGCAACAACAATCGCTGGAATAATTTCAATAATCACAAAAAAAATATCCTCATGCAGCCAACGGAAACTACAAGACTACATAATTCAATTTCATGTTGTGTCCACTGCATACTCGCAATTATCCTCATTGATATCGTCATCGCTCGATGATACAATTATATCAGAGAGTGAGTTTTCAGCGATGGTAGATATATATGATTCTGCGATGTCAAAATTAGAAATACATCATGAATATAATAACAATGACAACACAGATGGAATTACTTCAACAAATAGTGGAGAACACAAACCCAGTACAAACAAGCATGATCTCAATAACCTCAACGAATCCAGAATTCAGTGTGAATTTCCCCTCTCCGGTCCCAGTGAAGGAAATCGCGCTAGCAAAATTACGAGTATACCACAGTTGGCCAAATATTAGGTCAAAACCATTTGGTGGTCAACAACCGAATAATTCACTGGTATTTGCAAATAAGAATAAACCCGACGGTACCCCAGACTGGAACGTTGTTTCCATACCAACCGGATCATATCAAATTGAACAAATCAATGATGAATTCGCGCGTAGAATAAAATCGATTACTGGAAAAGAATCAAAAATAGCTATAACAGTTCATGTGCCGACACTATCATCTGCCATTGAAATAAGCACAGAGGGTTATGTCGTAGATATCTATCAAAGCTCAATAAGAACAGTACTAGGATGGCCTGAATTACCACCCGGAGGAAAAACCGTTAAATTACCAGAACCACAAAAAACTGATTATATCACAGACAGGACAAAATCTGATAATCCAGTAAGGAGTTATAAAGATTATGATAAGTCATATTTTTTCATTAGAGTAGAATATGATGAAAGAGTACGACTTATTCATCATCTTGCTAACCGGGATAAAATCACTGAAAATTTCACAGCTTTCAATAACGATATTTCGTTGTTGTTTATATCTCTTAGATCCGGCACTCTCACCCGAGATGAATTTATCAGTGTCGTAGAAACATGTAACAAAATCATCAATGACATGGAAACATTTCATTCACAAATTATTCAAGAAGTATTAGGTGACAGTAGTCCTAAAACAAGAGATTTATTTGCAATAGAATATAGGATCCGCATAGGAGATATTCCAACATTCAAACTTCCAGGATATAATATCTCAGAACTACAAAAATCTCTCGATGATGCCATCGATGAAGGTTTCAAAAAAATCCATGATACGTGGAAAAAAACACCATCACAACCACAAACAACTATCCTCAAACATAATAATGACCCAGATGGTGGTGGCAGGCATATTGCTCCGTTCAATGTGAATATTTCAACGGTGATTGCGCTCAATTTAGTATGTGATGTGATCGAAGGAAGCTATCAAATAAATTTAGAACGATCAAATCAAGCTCAGCAAGGATATATTTTGTATTCATTTGCACCAACAGCTCCTCCAGGGTTTTTAATAATTGAGTCCCCGGTGAATCCAGTCTATATGCGATGTCATAATAATTCATTAACCAGAATTAATTTCAAACTCACTGACCAGTCTAATAATCTGATTGATTTACAAGAGGAGGTTTTACAAATTAGTCTATTTGTGAAATCGTAGTGATTTTCGTCCCCCCCAGACAATGTCTGGAACACGATATCGTATCGGACTGGATCAAATATTCGGTTAACCCCAACTGAAAGTTCCAACAGCAGAGAGGGTAGTGACAACGACGTTGTAGTCCCTTTCCCAAAAAATGTAATAGTTGAAAAGTTTTTGATTTCATTAATTTCATTGATTTTTTCATAATTTTTTTTTGGACCTAATCCATGATTCACACACATATTTGGGACCTGATGTCATTGACTTTTGGGCCTGATGTCATTGGTTTCATTGATTTTAAGCGTGATTTCAGTGAATACTTGTCTAAAAATGTTGTCTGATTCGCCCCTTCTGCTGCTAATTGTTTTCTTGTTGTGCAGTATTTTGATTTCGGCAAAATTATTTAATTTAAATTTTTCATCTCTAGAAAAATAAAGTGTCAAGTAACAAGTACTGCCATATACATTTGTAATATCCACCCTAATGAGGCTGAGAAGGTAGTGCATACCATCAATCAAAATGAAATTTAACAAGTGTTTGTGTGTCTGTAAAATGTGATCTAGATACATTAGCCTCCCAAATGAGGATGTGCGTTTAATTTTCAGCAAATACAGACTACACAAGTTGACCACTATAACTGGCAGAGTAATGATCGGGACAAACTCTATGAAAACCACCATTGAAGAGGAAGCTAATGCAATGATTTCTCACATAGCCTGAGACTAGAACTCATATTGACATATGAGCTG
The DNA here is from genome assembly GCA_029339505.1 of Unio delphinus. Classification (NCBI taxonomy): domain Eukaryota; kingdom Metazoa; phylum Mollusca; class Bivalvia; order Unionida; family Unionidae; genus Unio; species Unio delphinus. The sequence continues at coordinate 5,373,215 of JAQISU010000080.1, forward strand.
CCAGTAATCAGTATAGGTTAGTGAATTAGACCACTCAGGCACCCGATGAATGCAGAGCCATTCCAAACCATCAACGACTCATAATGAGGGAATAAATTGGACAATGAGCTGTGTAACGGATGAAGCCTGGTACCCACCTTAGTGTTACTGCGTTGGGTGGGGTAGATCAGTCAAGTCATTTTTGGGAGTCTGTATGCCTAGACAAGGAGACAATATGCTCTTATTCCTTCCTGCCTATCTGCGATACGTAGGGTGAAACAGTCTTCTATAACTTTCTCTGCCTCAATAACTTTTATTGTATCTTAGTGTAACCTGTGTCATATTACTGACACTTGTCAATCCGTCTCTGATGATGTTCACAACAAGGGTAAGATGTGAGAACAGAGTTTGGAGCCAGAAGGAAGGGATTCAAAAAATGGTAGAGTGATTCAGAGTGCAACAGAGTATTTCTTCATCTTAGATCTAAGTTATGAGGCTGTCATGGCATTAGCCATAGAGTGATAGGCTGTCTTATCATTGACTTAGGAAATGTTACTGACTGCATTCAAAGTGTGATCATTCTTCATACTAGTTTTAAAGTAGCATTGAAACCTTTGTCTGTCCACTTTGTAATACAGCGGGGACAATATATTTATAGCAGTGATATCTTTGTCAAGGATAGGCACATTTATATGATATCTTTATCTCTCTGACCTGTGTTAATATCGAACAAATGTTTCCGTAATTCGACTTGCTGAAATAACAAGTATTGCTGATTTTGTTGTTTTATGAGCTTCTGGCTATTTCTGCAATCTGCAAAGACTGTTAGAAATCTTAAGGAAAGATGTACATACTTGTGGATCCTAACAACTAGAGCCATGACTTTGTATTTGAAGGGGTGAGGACATTTCATAGAGGATAGAATATGAAAAAATATATTCTCTGAAAGATTTGAAGCTGAATTAAGTTCCTTGTCTGGAAGGACCAGAAGTATCAAGAGACTTAGTCAGAACAGTTTTCTTCCTCCAGTGCGTATGCTCCAAAAAATGTCAGACCATATGGCAACAAATGCAGTCATCCCTTCAGCATGTATTGCAGAAAATCTTCTACGCTAGGATGGTGTAAAAAGTGGACTCTGGACTTCTTGTCTCTTCATATAATAGTCTGGAAAATGTGGCTGGGTCAGCTGGGGTCAGACAGAGTACTGGTTTGGTATTGCAGGCCACGTTGGCTGGCTAGATTTATGTGCATTTGTGCACTGAACTAGCACTCAGAATATTGTCAAGTCACTTGTACAACCGGAAGGATGGCTTGATGGTAGACTTGGCCGTACAGTAAAAAGTCATAATAAGACGTCGTTGCTGATGATACAAATAAAAAATATTTGAAAACTGAATCTGTCCAAATAGTCACTGTAGTCTAAGATATACAGCATAATTGGAATTCTTAATGAATGTATTGATGTAATGAGATATATACAATATAGCTACAATCACAAGTCTAAATATTATCATTGCAGCAATATAGAATACAATATAACATAATCACATGTCTAAATAGATCTTAACACTTTTAAGTGAAAATCTAAGACAATTTCAGTATTATCTTTGCAAGCTTCACAGCCAAAACTGCTTCCAAAGATCATAAGAATATTTAGGGGCATTGTGTAATACAAAAATAAGGAGCATGAAGGGCATTGGATCATATAATTATAAGGATGTTATAGCGAGAAGTGAGAGAGCCTAAGATGTATTTTAGTTAGACATTGTGTTACTATGACTATGGTTCATCGACATCAAAATTTGTCTGAAGAAGATTTTAAGGAATGTCATCATAGTGGTCATATTGAAGTGTAAACAAGTTCCACTAGACAAATGTTTACATACTATGAAGACTTTGAGGGATAAATCCATTTAGCTATTGAAAAAAGAAAGCACAATGTGTAACCAGTAGCAAAGTATTAATACGGAACCGTTCTCCGTATCGAGAACATTCTGCACGTGCGGCATAGAGCGAATTGTACTCACGATTCCGAAGTATAACTGCCCATATATATAAAAAAATCACCCTCACACCAACAGGGCCAGTCACATGATCATGTAATGTATTTCTCAACTGCTCCTATAAAGCTTAATCAAAAATGGTGAAATTAGTTTGTATTCAAGAAGAAATAAATACAATTTTCGCCTAATTCTGTGACACTATCGATGATGCAAAGTCATAAACATGGTCATGCATAAAAAAGCAATAGACTTAGAATTATGAATGATGTCGGGTCCAAACTATGGCCACATACAGGCTAGGCTCTAGGTTCAGAATTAATTATACATAATAGTTTGTGGTTCCTAGATATGGTCACATACAGGTGAAGCTCTAGGTACGGAATAATACATAATAGTTGGTTGGTCCTTAATAGGATCACATACATGGCATGGTGTTATGCATGATGTATGGTTCTAACTCCGGCTTCATGAAGTAATGACGCTTGACATGGCCACACAAGACCTTATATAGTAGTGAATCTTGGTATGGGACCAATTATTTTGAGGTCATTTCTGCTGATAGCTGGAATACAGTGAAGGATTTCTCTTCCAATAGGGTAGTAACCTCCGACAGGTCAAACCTGAAATAAGCATAAAGTTCTTGCTCTAATTTCAAGTTTAGGTAATACCATCGACTGTTAAACTTTGGTCGGGGACAAAGTAGGATATTTGTTTTATTATCATCAAATCACTAAGACAATGATAAAATGTAATATACTGTTGAGTATTAAAAACAAAGCCCATAACTTTATATCATATAGGGAAACGTGTTATTGTATTTTGTTTTTCATGACAAAATGCAAAACAAACTTTAAAGAGTAAATGTAAACAATAATAGAGAAAATTTAATCCCTCAAAAATAAATAAACTCTCATCACAGATAGTTTCATTTCATTTACAGATAATATGATTCCACCTGTAAAACATCAAAAGAATTTAGATGCTGCAAAATATACATCACTGAAAGAAACTTTTTTTTCAAGTCTAAAAAAATAAATTTAAAGCTGATGTCTAATAAAAACAGTGAACCTTACAATAATTTCTGCAGAAAAATAGCATAGAACAATTTCAATGAACAACATCATAACAATACCATCCACTTAACCGATGTAAAATTGTAATGATAATTTTAAAAGTTCAACCTATAAAGCTAAATGACGAATGTTCGTATCAAGAGTAGAATACATTAAGAACGCAACAGTTATTATGACAGTGTTAACTGTTAAATAACAATATGAGCACACGATCTGATGAAATTGCATTTACATTTTAAAATAAGTGGGGATGATCTCCTTGACAACATATCATGTCATGAGTATTACACTCTTTATTAATATTCAACTGCTAAATACTTCCATCTGTTAAGTTTGAAAGTTTAAAAATAAGTTTATACAAGCAAACATGATAGTTAAGTCTGAAACCATCCTGTCAACCCCAATTTACATAATATGTTGTATTCTTATTATGCCATCATATCATGCACTCTATACCTATATTTTGTTGCTCAGGCTTCATGATGTTCATTCCTGGCTAACAAGTTTCATAGCTGGAGATCACCTGTTTTTTTTGCCTTCCTAATTCTTGGCTGTACACCTGTCCACCAGCTAAAGATTCAATATCATGATTAACAGCTTCAAACTTCTTCCAGTAATCTTCAAGTCATTTTGGTTAATCTTCCCATCCGGAGAATGATCAGTGATATGATTCCTGTATAAACGAAGTCTCTCCACACTAGTTCCAAGAGAACAATCCCTCGGTTAATCTAGTGGCTCGGTTCCCCAGCCTGTTATTGGAGCAGAAACTGTGCTGATATTTCTGATCAGGGTATACAACAAGGACAGATCAAACTGGTCCACTGTTCATGTTGTCTTCCCCTGGGGATCTGGGAAAACTAACTTACATTGATCTTGGTTAAGAAGAGGTCTGCCCTGTCTCCTGGTTAGGTTGACTTGATTTGCCAGGATTGTTTGTTAGATGTCATTGTATTGTACAGGAAAGTTGGCAATGATAATGTCTCTATTGGATTTTCCAAAAACATTGGAGATCAGTACAGAGGCGAGCATGATTCATGTGCTCACGTGTTATAGGTGCATCAGGATCATGACCCTAAAAAAGGACGGTCAATATTATTAGAAAAAACATGATATCAATGACTACACAAAGTACAAAAAAACAAATACTCCGATGATCATAGAATTTATGGAAATAGTGAAAAGAACATTTTAAAAGACCGTTGAGATAGAACAGGAAATGGTTTTGCTCTTACCAAATGAAGAGATGCAAGCAAATCAAATCTAGACTGCCCAATTGTCAATAGTGTTATATAACTAGCATCAAAACGGATTTTCTTTATAGGATGCTCAGTGCTAAATTCATTTTTAAAAACTTTTGCAGGTAAAATTCTTGATATTATGTTAACAATAGAAGGAGCCAAATAACTGTTTCCTTCTAAGTGGAAATGTGTACTAATGGTCTTTTATTTGTAATATCCTATTCCTTGGTATTCTGTAATTTATAAAGTGTCTGAGTAGATGTCTCCAGTCCTTTCTTGGACAGATTTTGAAAAGAAATTATCCCATATTCAGCAATCTTTCCTACACAAATAATAAGTCTGGATGTGGATGAGAAAGGGAGATAATCTGGTGAATTTCTTTTAGTGCAATTACGATTATATTTTTAACCTCAAATTACAACAAAACAATCAGGTACTCCACCTAGTAAAACATGGTGTACATCACCTTATCCAAAGGACATCAAAAATAAATAAAGAATACAGAAGGTATTAAATAATTTGAAGAGGACAGAACTTGAAGTGCATGAGAATTCACTTGCTAGGTAAGAGGAATTGAATACTCTCCTCATGTGATTTTTAAATAGAAAACCACTTGTATTTGTGTATATAGTAAAATGCTAAAGTGATCAGTCACCTTGCAACAAAACAGGTAACTAATAGTAAAAATACCAGATCTTAGACTGAGCTAGTTTTCTAATTGTCATTTGACAATGATTTGACACTTCAACAAGACTAGTTTAGTATACAGTGTATTGTCAAATAAAATAAAACGTCTTTGCACAATGAGGATGAATCTCTTTGACACTTGAACTGCAGAAACATGAATTACACATAAAATATACAATGAATATTGGTCTGTTTAAAATAAATCGTCACATTTCTGAACTTTTATTTAGAACAGTTTACTTGACAATGATACCATGCCCAGATTGGTTCAGCATCAAAATTAACAGCAATGTGCCTTAATACAGGAAGTGATTGCTTATGATATGTAAATCACTTTTTTGATCTGTTATTGATAAAAGAGTATGCATACTATAGAATGTCATCTAGACTAATTCAGAAATGGGCAGACCCCATAACCTTATACAGCAGTGCTGTCCAACCCTTTTGACACCATAGTCCACTGAATATTTTTCTTGAAGACAAGGGCCACAGCCGAAAACAAAAAATGACTATAAAAATTATTCACAATTTTTTATCTGGTAAGGAAGATGTACAATGAAATTATGCCATTGACTAATTTTTACATAAATGCAAAAATAACTCTAGCTCTGGTGGGCCATTTATAAAATCAGCCCGTGCCACATATTGTCTCAAGGACATTTGGCAAAATTCCAGAGACTAATATTAGTCATGGCAAAACCAGATTAAGGTACGGATTATTAGGTCTCGCTCTGATTGTAGAGACCAGTAGTAAGTAAACCAACACTTGACTATCACTCAATTTTCATACAGATAGGTTTGAAGATACTACCTGCAGATGTAAGATATCATTATGATCACTGCAGTTATTAGAAAGGCAAATGTTGTTACATGATGCAGTGTGATGTACTAAATATGTTGTTTATTCCATTAGGAACTGTTCACCTATAATATTGTTCTGGTGGGGAATCACGTTTACACAGCACATGTGAATCAAATCAGATAACATTACAGGAACAATGTACCCTGTGGAGAGTGAAATAATATATTAATTACTCTACTGAGTAATAGTTTAATACAATTTACCTCGTCTTCAAACCAGATACGAAACATGCGAGCTTCAGGGACACCTTGAGATGGTGGCTCCGTATACGCAATGCATATTGCAATTTCTGTTCCAAGTAAAAGATAATCTTGGAGAGATTCTGGGTAATAAACCTTCTAACTCTGCTGCACAGCTTTGCATCAGGAGTCTTTACTTCATGAACCACCATCCTTGTTATTCTTGCAAACACAACATGATTCCTGTAGTACAGGGTCAATCTATGGAACAGATCAATGTTGAAGACACAGCTGCCACAGAAAATAAGATTTTCTTTTATTTTCCTGTTCTGGGCAACTGGCCATTGAGCTGTACAGACAGCAAGAAGTCTATGGAAGATGGGAGGTGGAATAAACTTCCCTGTAAACACGCAACACAGCTCTAATGTGTTCACAATATGTGGATCTTGTTTAGGGGAGATAACCACTCCAGGGGTTTTCTGATGAAGCATACATGGGGCCAGGAAATAGTTATCCACCTAAAATAGAAACATACACATGCAATGAGATTTAGGAAAACCAGTTTCCATCTAAATACATATAACAAGGTACATATACCAAGCAAACAAAACATCAATAGTCTACATTACAGGCTAAAATGTAATTTGTCTAGTGGATGCAAGGATGTGAAGTAAACTTGAATGAAGTAATAAATACCTCAGGCGATTACATAGCTTACCATTTTTGGCATCAAAGCTTCTTAAAAAATCTGACAACATCAACAAGTGTTACATCATTAAATTAAGTTCTATCCTACCACTACACTTTATTATCAGCAATACATTTATCTGTTGCTATTATAAAGCTAAACTTACTACATTTGAAAAAGGCTAATGGTCTCAACAAGCTGGGATAAACTAGGAAATATCTACCCTTATAGTAGGAATGTCCTCTACTGCAAGTAAGTATCCAATTGGGCTGCCATTTATGCACAACTAATATTTACCATGACTATGGTGCAGCAAAGAATAAAATCATACAGTGAAGGCAGTGTGTGACTGAGAAAACATAACCTTCGTCCGATGTTAGGCCCCTGATGCAACATTGGCTCAAAACTCAGGCACTAACCTTCATGAATAAAATACCCCATTGGTAAATGGGTGATAAGCTCTTTTGGACATGAGCAAAGTCCAACTAAAAAAAAAGGACTAAAATATATGAGACTGAAGGAAACAAAACTTTCTATTCTTCCTTCTCCCTTTAAAATTGGCCAAATATAATCATAAAGCCCTAACTGAGCATAAGGTAAGCCTAACACATCCATGCAAACCTTTGACATTTTCTGTGTTTATTTAAAGCACAACAGCGTATAAATTAAACCAATCTTGAGTTGATCATGATCATCTAAGGTTAGATATTGCTGAGATTGGGGATCTCTATTGGGAGTAGATCTCTTGAAGGAATCAGACTATTTTGTCTTCCTAAGATTCTCGGCTGGCAAATGAGAGAAATCAACTCATAATTACCGCTTAACTGAAAACATCCTTGGTCTATACAGCACAATAAGCTCACTCCTTCAACTTAAGATGCAAAGGACGGTAAGAAAACAGCCACAATTGTAAAGTTCTCCAAATAAATATTATGCAAAACAGTTCATAAAGAGAGAGTACAATATGCAAAATATTCAATCTGGACATTCATGAGATACAAGGACTCTGCATCTAAAAATACTGCAAAGATCGGCAAAATAAGATTCGAATTGACAGCCAAGCATTCAGAAGATTTGAGTGTATTGGATAATTCAGATAGTGTTGCCTTATAACCATCAATAATACAAACTAGCCATTACTTCCTTTTAGTATAGAATATATCAAATCAACCACTACACTCATAGACCTGCCCTTCTGCAAAACTACAGTTGCAGAAACACAAAAATGAGGGAATTGTACCAGATTCATGTTGTCGATAAATTATATACCAAGATTGACAAAATTATGGGATGGACAGAGATCAGACTTTCCCAGTTCACTAAGAAAGCCTCAATGGTCTAATAGTGAGAGATGATAGCTTTTGTCCTGTAGTGGAAACAATTTACCATATATTTCTGTAGTATGTCATCCAGGTACGCTGCTCTCATTGTAGATGAAGTTGATTGGAAAAGGGTAAAAACACAATCCATAACACAAGGGCTGGACAATGATCTGCTAAACTGTATCAAGGTAGCCAAAATGGAGAAATGTCCATGAAGCATTTGCATCAGTCAGATTGAGAATCAGCAGGCAAACTTGTCCAGTTGTATTGAGAAAAGGATTGATCTTGCTGTTTTCATCTCAAATTTCAATGCTGTAATAATTTGGATGAGATGACTCAGATTGCTAATCAACCTCAGCTTGCCATTTGCCCTTTCAAATAAAAAAAAAACAATCGTGAAGAACATCCCAGCATTTGTGGTCCTCTCACAATCTCTACTGCCTATTTTTTATGAGTGACCCTATCTACAGTCCTTGAAGAGGGTATAGGAGAAAATGGCGATGTTTCTATAAATGAAATCAAAAGCCCCTCCAAAATGAACTGCAGCATCCCACCAGGAAAATAGGAATATCCAGCATGTCTAAAGTTGAATTCGGCTGCTGTTTCAAGGTTGTCTGTCTGTGGGCAGTGTGGTGGGTAGGTCAGTGTCTCAAGTTAGGAGGTATAAATATGGATAAACTTGGTTTCATGTCCCCTTTGTAACACTATTTCCTAACTTGGCTAGACTGATTTCTCATGGTATTGGGCTGCGATCTATATTTCATATCTGACTGAATGATACCTTGTCCGTAATGCGCTTATTGTGTCTGACTGTTTCTGAACACTTGTGTTGGTTTGCTGGTGAGTTGGAACGTAGTTCCTGAACTGCCTGCCTCCAAACATCTTTAATTTTCCTCCACAAACGTACAGTATCCCAATGGGGTCATCCATAAAGCCAGGGAAGGATAAGGCTTGAGTGATACAGACATGCATCACATTGTATCAGTTGAAGTTGGCTGAATCTGTCAAATCATTAGGTTTTAACACAATAGCCCCTAGCAACGAGTTTACATATCTATGGCAAACCAGTCTGAAGCGCACACAGACTGACCCTGAGCAAAAGGTAGGATAAGGTGGACATTTTGAATACAATGTCTTCTCCATATGAAATTTATGCAATCCTTTAAGCAAAAAAAAAAGAAAAAAAGTCTGAAATGTTACATTTTGCTAATGCGCCAGCAAACTGACCAATGAAAAATATTTTCTTTAGCACAACTAGCCTTTTGTCGGATGGAATATTGCTTGGAAGTTGATGTATTAGAATGTATTCAGAAATAGTACCCAAAATCTGTTTCCTACTTGCATTACATGCGAAAACAGCAAAACCCTCCAGGGCTTAATGTGTTAAACTGAACGATGAAGACATGGTAACTACATTCTGGAATAGCTTCGACATTTGGCAAGGAACGCAGTTCTGTTCTCTTTAAAATAGTGAAGTGGACATGAGACTTGCTGCTAGATTTTGATCGAGGACAGGAGGTCAGTACTGATATAATTAGGTTGACAACAACATTGTCTTGTACTGCAGCCTTGAGGCTACATTCAGTCTGGTTCATGGTTGGAATCATTCCTCTATCAGCTCTGGAAAAAACTATATCAGGTGACATCATGGACATTGTCCTCATTGAAAATGGCACAACTTGCCCATGTGGGTAAGTAGTGAACATATGGAAGTCCAGCATTTACAGAACTACTGGCTGGTTTGCCTGACATATGGTTGGCCTGATTGCTGGCGGTAACGAAAATGATTCAACTATCATTGGTACTGACCAGTCTCATTGCTTTGCCCAAGAGACTAATTTCGTTCTGCAATCTCTGTCATAGTGAGAATATGTCACCAACAGTTCAACTAAAAGGACAGAACTGTAAGTAAGATTGTCATAAATCTTAGCTGGACCACCTGATCAAATACATCTCCCTGCTGGGACTGTAGGATGGTTATAACTGGTACAGGCCAGCTGAAGAGACTCGCTGGACAGATATATTTCTTGCTAAACCACTGACATACTAAGGTTATGTTGCCAACAGTACTGCTAAACAGATGGACCTGTCACAAAGATTCAAATAAATCCAAGTTGGCTGAGACAACGGGATAACTAGTTATGGCTGACAGCAACAGTGATGGTATGATTGTATTATAAATTGGATTCAATATATGTATGTATAAAAAAATGCATCCACCCTCCCAATGATTTTGGAAATGACTCAAGAAGAGAAAACAAAATGTAAATTATCAATGCAGCATGTAAATAACTCTCTAAAATTATGCCGTTACTAATTGAGCAAGCAAAAATACTAACTAATAATGACCTTGCCTAATGTCAACAATAGCTTGGTATAATGTGGCATTAAATAGTTAAGTCCCTAAAGATGACAAAATCACTCAAATTGATCAGAAATATTATTGTATGAACAGTGTGTGCAACCTGCCACAGAATAATTAATTCACGCAACAGATACAAAATAAACATGTGATGGTTGAATTACAATGCAATAATTGGGTTGTCGGAGAATAACTGTAACATGTTACCAGTACAACAGAGAAGCTAAAGATTAGTGTCATCGGTTGGTGGCAAGGGGAGGTAATGTCAAAGAAATATTGACATTTGTTTTTATGAGACAGACATAACATACAATTTTCGTCTTCTAGTAGGATTTGATTTGCAAAGTATTAGGCTAAAATTCCAAACATAACCCCTTCGTCTATATGAAATAGCAGTGTACCAGAAGGAAACAATATAAATTTTTTATATATGGGAATAATTACTTGAACCGATGTGTTCAGTCAAATCCATATATGGAATGTTCTGAAAATAATCACATGCTCTTGAGTCATTGATTTATTTATTTCTGCATTAATATTCAATTTTCCAGATTTAGATCTCTTTAATCAGTTATTGTAGAGTCAGAAATGACTATTTATACAATTTCCATTTCCTCCTAAACAATGGTGACCTGAACAGTTTCCCACTTTTAACCTAATAGGGCCATAATGCCCCACTTTTTAAATGTTTGTATTTATTACTGGAACAGGCTTTTCTATATTTAGTAATACTGGAATATCTATGGTAGACTATCATATTTTGTGGAAAACTTCAAAGTCAAATTTGATCAAATTATGTTTTGCCGTGTTTGAAAACTGGTAATCTGAAACGAAATTATCAATAGCTTTAGAAATTTCAGCAAGAATGGCATGGCATGTGTAAATCTAAATGACAGGCATATCTGGTGGCAAACTGGGACTACTTGTATAAATCTGAAAACCCCTTATGTCAGGGTGGTCTGCATCAAATTAGGTCAGAATTGGTGTGGTAGTTTTTGAAAATTGTAAAATATAATGTGTTGACTGTCAGAATAAACACAATGCATGATGGCTGTTTGGCCATACCATAACCTCATGTGGCCTAATGACACATGTTACGTATTAGGCTTTAATAAATGATTCCAATGGAATAGTGAAAACAACAATGGAAAAAAGTACTTACAGTTTTAAGAAATAAAATCTAAAATTAATCCGAGAATAATTCACAAATTAAAGTTTCAAAGTCCTATTAATGAAATGTTCTAATCAATTCATGTTTTAGTCCCGATGAAAAATCAAAAATGGAAAGCGATGATGTCTGCTGTATCCTGTTCTGTGTTGGTGTCTGCAGTTACTTGTATAAACACAAGAAACAACAATCCGGTTTTGGAAATCCGAATAATATCTTTAAGAAATATCTTTGTCCAAGGATTCTATATGAGCACTCAAATATTTCCAGAGAAATAAATTATTCTTTAAAAGTCTAAATATTTTAAAGAAAATTAATTATAGCTCGAAACTGGCTACAAAAAAACAAACTGAAATCAAGTGTAAAAGCCGAAAACAGCGATTATTTCTCCCAAACAAATCCCAAATCACGCAAACAAACTTACATTACAATTGTAGTAGAAAACAAAATTATTTAAAACTGAAAAACAAACATTGAAATTAAAATAAATATAATTGAAATAAAAAATATGTAACACAATGTATACAGACATACAATAAGCTCATGTGGCCTTATGACACAGTGTATGTTGTGCCATACAATAAACTCATGTGGCCTTATGACACAGTGTATGTTGTGCCATACAATAAATTATTGTGGCCTTTTGACACAGTGTATGCTGTGACAAATAATATGTTCATGTCGCCTTATAATGCAGTGTATGTTGTGCTATATAATAAACTCATGTTGATGTAATCAATGCTCTTATTTCTTTTGTCTACCCATTGAACAATATATTCAATTCAACATGACTTGATGTCCAATTAAGAAATTAATGTTGCTTTTCCTGGAATATTTCCCCCAATAATCTGAAACATATTTCTTGCTACAATTTGCTAGCCTGACTACTGGATTTTTCACAAGACTGATTGACCATTTCATCTTCAGTATATTTTCATTTCTTGGACAACATTTAAAACAAATGCAGGTAGTTTGCATGAAAAGCATGGGTTGACATGTCTGTTAACAACAACTTGTCAACTCTTAACCTGAATGGGTTGACATGCCTGTTAACAGCAACTTGTTAACACTTAACCTGCATGGTTTGACATGTCTGTTAACAGCAACTTGTTAACAATTAACCTAAATGGGTTGACATGTCTGGTAACAGCAATTTGTTAACACTTAACCTTAATGGGTTGACATGTCTGGTAACAGCAACTTGTTAACTATTAACCAGTATGGGCTGACATGTCTGGTAACAAAAACTTGTCAACACTTAACCTGTATGGGCTGACATGACTGGTAACAGCAACTTGTCAACTATTAACCAGTATGGGCTGACATGTCTGGTAACATCAACTTGTCAACACTTAACCTGAATGGGTAGACATGTCTGGTAACAGCAACATTAATACCATCGTTATATCAAAGTACCCTGTATCAGGAAATTCTTGGATACAAGACGGTTACATGTCTTATAGTTATCTCACCTGAAGTAGATGATTGTGCCTGTTTCATGCATATATTTCTTCACTTTCTTTGATTTAGACAGTTCCTTTCTTATTTAACTTTTCCATGGTACTGCGAGAAATCACCTGCAATTACAAGTTTACAGTTCTTAATTTCATTACTTTAAAATAAAATAAAGAAAATATAACTGGGTTTGAGTGAGATCACAATGAAGACACTTAGATTGGTAGCGAAAATACAACGTTTATTTACTGATGTATAAAAACCCTTAACCATATTTGTGTGCAATAATTCCAAATATTGGATATTTAACACAATGATCCAGTTTCCAAATATGGGATATTTAACACAATGATCCAGTTTCCAAATATTGGATATTTAACGAAATGATCCAGTTTTCCAAATATTGGATATTTAACGCAATGATTCAGTTTCCATATATTGGATATTTAACACAATTATCCAGTTTCCAAATATTGGGTATCTAACACAATGATATACACAGAATTAAATAACAGATATAAAAAATGCAATTCCTAACTGTAAGGAATTGCATTTAAACAAAAAATGAACCGATATTGATAAAAAATTATAAGCAAATAAAAAGAAGCAAAGATTAATGACTCAAAGTGATTTCTTTGAAATAGTAGTGTCAAGAATTTGAGAAAATCAACACAAATTTCCACTCAAATAGTGATAAATGATTTTGATGAAAAAATGAGAATGTTTTCCAAATAAATAAGAACTATCCTTAAAAAAAATAACAAAGATTTCGTCTCAAATAGCAATAATGATGTCAGTGCAAATGACAAAGAATTCCATTCAAACAGCTATAAGGATGTTAGCACAAATAGATATAACGATTAAATGTATGGTCTAATAGCGATGATGGTGGTTTCTCTGCTCAAGTAGTAATAATGATATGTAATCCATGAGTGGAAGACAAACTATGATGTCCAGATAAGATGCACATGGTATATTCAGTCCCGCTGTTGTCAAATGGTCAATGAGCCACCATAAATGGCCCACTCCTCCCAGCCTAAGGATCCCTTGTGGCTTCAATCAAAAATTAAAAGCAAACAAGAAATGCATATACTAGTTGCCTAAATGATGACTATGTTAATATCCAAGAAAATATATGACATGTACTGCTAGACTACCTGCCTCAATGATGACTATGCCAATATCCAAGTAAATGTATAACATGGCCTGACAGACTACCTGCCTCAATAATGACTATGCCAATATCCAAGTAAATATATGACATGTACTGCTAGATTACCTGCCTCAATGATGACTATGCCAATATCCAAGTAAACTTATGATATGGCCTGAAAGACTACCTGCCTCAATGATGACTATGCCAATATCCAAGTAAATGTATGACATGGCCTGATAGACTACCTGCCTCAATGATGACTATGCCAATATCCATGTAAACTTATGAAATAGCCTGATAGACTACCTGCCTCAATGATGACTATGCTAATATCCATGTAATCGTATATGGCCTGATAGAGTACCTGCCTCAATGATGGCTAACTATGCTAATATCCATGTAAACTTATGATATGTCCTGACAGACTACCTGCCTCAATGATGACTAACTATACCAATATCCAAGTAAACTTATGATATGGCCTGATCATCAGTTTTGTCAAGCATCCTACAGCTATTAATAACTGCTTGTGTATACAGCATGGTATGATCTTGACATTAACCAAGTAAACTTATGTCTTCTTTAGACATCCTGCATCCAAGTGAGATTATGGCTTATCTAAATTACACAGTCATCTTGAATCTGAGTAAAATTATGGCTTGTCTAGATCACTCAGACATCCTGCATCCGAGTGAGATAATGGCTTGTATATCTCACTCTGTCATAATGCATCCAAGATGATGGCTTGTCTAGATTACAGTCATCTTGCATCCAAGTGAGATAATGGCTTGTCTAGATGTTTCAGTTATCCCACATCCAAGATAGCTTATGGCTTGTCTATATCACTGTCATCTTCCATCCAAGTGAGATAATGGCTTGTCTATATCACTCTGTCATCCTGTATTCGTATACTACATGTTGCGCTGATAAACTTGCTAGTAGAGTGAAAACTTGTACTGAAGTACGTACAGGTATAATAATTTAGACAAAAACTGGAAATAGGTCATGCGAGCCTGGATATTTAAATTTTGAAACTTATGAGTTTTATTGTGCGTAAATTTACAGTAAGTATTCCATAATATCCAAATTTAAGTCTTGCTAATCCAACTTAATTGTTTATTAAATTCATACAAATTCTTGATAGTTGAACTTTTCCAGCCACCTGTCACATCAGATACATGATATACCAATCACATTCATCTAAATTAAATTATCGCTTGTCTTGCTCAATGAGAACTCAAAAGTCAGACCTTAAAGGCTGTGTAATCCAAAGGTTTCATAGAAACGGTGCATATTATTGATAATCATACATTTAAATGAATACCTTCACACCAGCATCCCTGAGCCTCATCAGTTGCTGTTCCACGAGAAACCAAAGAGTGGGTATCTGCTCTCCCCAGTGTGGCTGCTATGAAGCCACCACTACAATTTTATTTTTCAACTTCTCCAATTTGCTATCAAGAACTGTGTTATCGATGGCAAAGTCCTCATCAACCAAGTGAACTGTGGTAGGTTTGTCTCTTAAGTAACAGTGGATTTCCTTTAGGTATCTCTGCCCACGTTCACGGCGATAATCCTTGAAATGTAAAGACAATTTACATTAAGTAAGGGAAAACCAGTCTCCTTAATACAAATGAAGGATAGCATTATCCATATACTGTACTTTACAGTGATAAACTCTTGGTTGGTGTAATTCTATTTTGTTAATTTTAAGTATTGTCTGATGATAAACCCATTCATTACTTTTGGACCATTTGGTTGTCTCCTTTAGATACTACCAAATATGTCTCAATCACTCATTTCTTAAACATGTTAAACACTAATATATCACCATATGAAACTATTTTTGTCCTTGCACTTTTAATTACTTATCTAAATTAGATTGATTTAGTCTCAACATTGTTTTGTGCAGTAGTATTGCACCTAAATATGTTGAGGATGAGAGTGCTAAGAAAATGGACATACATACATGCATACATACATACATACATACATACATACATACATACATACATACATACATACATACATACATACATACATACATACATACATACATACATACATACATACATACACATATGTTATGTATATAATCTGTAGAACAAAATTCATTTTCATGGACATTCATTATAAAACTGATATGGTATAGAAAATCACTAATATTGTATCAGACAATGTCAGGATAAATAGATGCAGTGTTAAAATGTTGCATGTGTATAAATTTTGGCCAATACATACTTACGATAAGTACCCACTGTCACCCACCACATACTCCCCAACTCTAAAAGTATAATTTCAAGTAAAGATTGCAATGAAGACATACATTGTTTTGAATAAAGTCTTCTCTTTAATTTATATCAAGTAAAATATTCAGAGATAATAACTAGCCAATACACAGAAGATACAATGATATAAACATTCATGTTTCAAATATACAAGGGCCAGGAGTTGTACAAGACATGTAAAACATACAGAATACATACATATTCATCATACTAAGACACATCTATAAATATATTTTTGTAAAAGCCCCCTTCCCCTGAAGGTTTTGGCATAATGTAAGATATTCCTCAGACACCAACAAACTATGTTTTGGTAAAATCCATTCATAATTATTTATGTTTTACAATGCATATAATCCAGAGCAACTAAAAAACAGAGCCCTATAAAATCATTGTCAGTTTGCTAATTAGCAACTGGAATGCAACTAAATAATAAAGTGTGGTCAAATATCACTTGTGTGTCTATTAGTCACTGTGTATATTGGATCAATGAGGTCTGATGAAAACTCAAATGTCAATATAACCCTTAGTTTAGCAGCAGCCCTCTGTCATAGCAACATTTTTAAGAGACTACCATGGTAACCATACAAGATGTCAGATTGCTGCCATTAATACATATATGACTGATATGATATCATACTAAGTTTTACTCCAAAATGGCCACATCTGTATGACCATCTGTGCAACAGAAACAGCCATAACAGGATTTATCAGATGAGTAACATGGTGGTCATATTGGAGGTCTAATTGGGAAAATAAGGTAAAATAGATTAAATAGATTAAAGGTAAAATGTAAAATAGATTATAAATTACAAACTTGCTGCATCAGAAATAACAAGGTCATTCAAGGTGATCATTTTAATGAAGCTGTTCAAAGGTCAAATTAACCTTCTTACTGTTGACTCTGAAATCATCAATGATATTACTACAATTTCATATAATTTCAATGGTTTCTTCTCAGAAACTAAACGTGAAACAGTGCACATTGACTCGATGATTTAAAGAATACTGATAATGGGAAATTAAAGTTTTATTCTTAGATTTAAGTAAAGTATTTGATTCCAATAAAGCTATACTACATAAATTAATAGAATATAATCTTACAAAACATTTCGTACAATGGTAGTCATCCTATCTCACTACAATGGTCCTCCACTTGAATCACACTGCTGACTGCCTATGCACAACTAGATGTCCATGGCACTAATGAGTTTGTGTTCAAATATTTCCCTCCAGGACAGTCAACATTCCTTTGTCAATATACTAATGCAAAAATTATCAAATTATACCCTCATGAGAGGCCATACGTAGATACTTGCAGATATAAATGTCATGAATTTTTTATTTTTAAATTCAATACAGTGATGTTTGTTTCAACATGCTGATAATGCACCTTGAATCGGTCTCCCAAAAGATATGTCTAAAAGATCTGATTATTGGTATTACCCTGTGTTTCTCTGTCAGCTCAAATCAGCATGACATCCAGTCATCAGGAATTAAAATTGGTATATTAGTCATTGTGACTTGTCTCTTTTGTTTTGCTTTGCCCAATGCACATGTAAACAGGGTTGCACGTAAAACCCAAACAATGTGGACAGTACACTCCGTTCTCCACATTTGGAGATAAACACATTAACCCCTGAGCCGAAGAGCTAGGTAGTCCCTGGCAGCATACTTGCAGAGATCACCTAGAGCAGTGGTAGCCTTACCAGTGCCTGTATCCCTGAGACATGCTGACAATACATGGCTTGCAGATTTCTTGCAGAGAGCTATGAGTAATAAATGTTATTTTTTAGATGTACGTTCCTTTAATTAAGCTAAAATTTGGCACACCAGTTCTCAATAAATTTACGTACATATGGTATAAACGTTTCTAACTACATGCAGAAATAAAATTGACACATAAAGATAACATGAATTTCGTACCAATTTGTTTTTATTGCCATGAATAATCCATAAAAATCCATGATGAATTCACACTGAATAATTAACGCTATCAACACGTGAAATTCACTCCATTTGATGTACATACAAATTCCACTTGTCATCTCTATTGCAAACTAAACCTTGTGTAAATACTTCTTTAGTCTGTCAATTAGCTGCTGATTCTCGTAATTTTCTTCATTTTCTAATCTAAATATTACCACTAATTTTGGCTCTATAGAAGTCAAATTGATTCCCCTTTCTTCAGCAATGTACACTCTATCTATATAAGCTAACATTGTATTGGTTAAAAGGCTGGCATAATTTGGAACTGGCTTCAAATCAACCAATGGTTTGCGCCGATTTAACTCTTCGCTCGGGATTCAGGCAAAGTATAATATCGCCACTCAGACTCGGCGTTCCGGATACAAGCTATGCAATTTCAGCCCCGTTATCGTGGCACTCGGGAGATAAGGGACGTAAAGTGCGAAGAGTTATTGAGGCGGCAGGGGTTAATGGGACATAGAACAGTTTTAGTAAATACTGCAAAAGTAGTGGCATACAAAAAGCATAAATTAGCTAAGACAGTTTTTTTAACATATTGCAATATTACTACTAAATTATCAATAAAGGAGTTCTTTGTTGACAAGCATGCAATATAAACAAAAATTCAGATTTTTAGTAATAACAGTTTCATTAATAGTACTTCTGAATTATTTGTTTCATGAAAAATGATATGCTGAGGTGAGAATTGGTGATCCAGTATTTTGCATTACGTATTCAAAAAATATTGACCAAAACTCGTTCACAGAACTGCATTTCCAAAACAAATATCAAACATTTTTCTCTTCTCCTGCACAAACCTCTATATATATATATATATATATATATATATATATATATATATATATATATATATATATATATATATATATATATATATATATATAATTATTAACTATTGAATGATATACATTGCTAATATATGCACTCCTGTTAAGGTGAGAATAGGCCACAATCACTCATGCTGCCAAAATGGTGAGCATCCAAACCAAATGTGGGAGGCTTGAATGCTGGGCAGGTCATACAGAAGACATAAAAATGGCACTAGCAGCTGCCTCGTTTCGTACTCAGAATTACCATGTAAGTGTTAGGACTGGTTGACCTAGTGTCACGATTATGTGGCTGGGTGGGACATGATGCTATTTGCTTTGGAGGTAAGTAAACATTAGGAAGTTTGCACATTACAAGCTTATACCTTTCTACCAGGATGAAGAAAGATGGATTTCATCTGAGGCATACCAAATTTAGTTCAGACTGAACAAACCTTGGTAACATTTCTTGTAGAACTAAAAATTGTTTGGGTAGGCAGTATGGGGTCATTGATCTTTTAAAAAGCACTGTTAACTTTAACTCGTTTAGTGTCTTCATGACAAACATCCGAATGTATTTTTTTCTAAAAACCTGCAGAATATTAATATTATAACTGGATACAAGCAACCATAACTCTTTCAAACAAAATTGTGAATTGGATAAATCAATTTATTTCAAGGTCTCATCAATATAAAGCAGCAGCAAATTTGGTTAAAATCAACAACAACAGAGTTCAGATAAATTTTTTGTCATCGGCCACTTTGGCTAAAGTTGCAAATTATTAGAAATGCTGAGATTAATCATGTTAATTAAGATTTGCATCATTCCATCTGTTTTAGACTTGTAACTACATGTATTTCATTTTCAAAAACAAAACATACAATTACATAATGTTGATAAACATAATATAAACTGATCATGGATCAAGCGAAAATGACCAGTTGTGAAATTAAATCCAATCCCCCGTCACCAAAATCCATTAATCGTTCCTGCTAATACCAATGCTAGGAGAATGTGCAATCTGAATCAACACCTCATACAAAGCATTAAACAATATGAACACATTCAACATGTCAAATCAATATAAAATCAATGTCAAATTCAGCATTAGTCTAACAATTCTTGTTAATGTTGAAAAACTGAAAAGGTACTACAACTTAGAGGAGTGTTTGTTTGCCAGTTTTTAATACCTTTCAACACAATATTTTAATTAAATTTCAGCAAGTATTTGAAAAAAATAACTTTCTCCATATGAAAAACAAAATATTCAATAATAATTTACAGTCTGCAATCCAGTTGGAAAAAACAAATGCAATAAATCGCTTGACTATAATTACATTACATCAGATCAGCATGTATATTTATAAGGTATTTTATTTCTTCAGTGTATGGCGGTTAAACTTTATAAAGTATATGACAATTAAGAATCCAAAGGATATGTAATTGCTTAAAGGTTTTTTTACTGCTATACAATAGAATTCATGATCAAGAAATTCATTCCTAATTATCTATGTTTTGACTATTAACTACTGCAACCTAGCAAATTTTGCCCTCCCAGTGTCAAATCATCTAGGTGGCATGGTCCAGTGTCATAAATATGCCCCTGGCAAATGTCTTAAGTAAAGGCTATGGTGTGACATTTTTCAGCTATTATTGTTTACTATTTATCGATATGGATATATTTGTGAACTAGGTGTTTCAGGATTGTGTTGTTCTTGAAATTTATGTCAGGCATATGCAGCTTCCATAGTTACTCTGCAATATGTTGATAAATATTAGGCAAGTAGAATATCTCAAAAATGGCTTGGATGACAAATATTTTCAATTACATCAGCCTATTTAAAACACACTGTTTTGCAGAATTGTCGTCTAGGAAAAGGACTTGTGTTTGCACTGTGAGAATCACGTGGTGATATATGACCTTCTTATATGATCAAATGTCTTCTGCTATGAACTGCCATTGCCTTCTCTGGTAAAGTGAATAATATTCTTATGCTTTGTTTTAATACTGGTATCTACAAATTTGGACCTTTTTGACTTCACTTGTATATTTGACTTGTTTTGATTTGTTTATACTAGGGCATTGATTGCAGTATTTAATTTGTATACAACACCTGGCCCGTATTCCTGTGACTAAAAAGCTACAGCTTGTCTGCCAACCAATAATTCAGTCAGAGTGATCTCCCTATCATAAGGATTGGCAACAAATCTGTGAATACATCAGTTACTACTGGAACAGAAAGATTCATGGTACTAATTCAGTTCTTATAGTAAACATATCCAAATACCATGATATAAAAAGTTGAATAACCTAAACTACCAGAGTGATCCTGGATCACACATATTTATCAGTTCACATACATCCTTGATTACAGATTCTGCAGAGAGAAAACCATATGAGCCATGGTATTTTCTGGAACTGGATGTGTTCAGTAAAGGGCCTTTCAAACTAAAGTCTTAAACAGACTGAAATTCAATCAATAAAAAAGATCTCTATTGTTTTCAGTTACAACTAGGCTCTCAATAAAGTCTTTTTTTAAAAAATCATGAGCAAACTTATATTTATCAGTATAAACTCATACTTGAAAAAGACTCAGTATAGAGAAAACCATAAGGGCCACAGCATTTTCTGGATCTACATGTATTTGAAACATTTGCTTTCAAATATGCACCTAAGTTTCAGGTGCTGATTTCATTAACAAGAACTCCAAACCCACGTCTGTAATGGTACTTAAATTCTATCAGTGAAACAAGGTCTCTCTGTTTTCAGTAATATATAGAATACGCCTTCCAAAGATAAATTTTATTATAATCTTACTTACATTATCAACTAATCTTGGTCAGTGAAACCCATATATACTCTTTTTTATTTTCACCCATTTCAAGACTGGTTTCCCTTCTTCAAAATCGTTCGTACCCTATGTCCAATAAGGCATGCTTTCTATATGGATATAACAATGGGGACCCTTCAAGGGTATATTATGATTTATCATGTCTGAAGGTCTTTCTTAAAGAAAAACACATTTATATATTCTACAAAATCAAAGTATTTAGGAAAATAGGTAAGAGTGGAGAATTATGTTCCCTTCCCACAGCAAGGGCATCTCCAATCATCTAAGGTATGTGAGATGACTTTTAGATAATAGAAATAGAGAATACACTCTATTCGTCAGGGAGTGGATTTAAAAGGGAAAGTTTGCTCTTCTGTATATAATGAAAAATCATAAACCAGCATCGTTACGAAACTGTTAAATGATTAAGGAATGAAAACTGTGGCATCATAGCTATTGCTCCAGGTTGATTTGAGCCTTTAGAGTTTGCATATGGGTCATGTAGACAACGTAGAGATGAAGTGTCCGGAGTGGACAGGGATTTCACTACATCAATCCTATTTCCCGTAAATGGGAATTTTATTGACAGCGATGAAACCTGGGACCATTTTGAGAAATACTGACCTAAATGTCAGAAATGCAAGTAGATTGGGTCAACTGATATTGCAATACTTTGCTGACTGTGCCTGACATTATTAATGCTATGAGGAAGCAGCAGCAGGCTTTATCTGAGACGTGAACCAACGAGTCTATCGATAGTGGTTCAACTGGAACATTGTTAGTAAATCATGAAAGATTCTGTTTTGAGCCGATGTCTTTGGATATTTATTGTCAAATTCTGAGGAGCAGACAGATCTGTGTTTTGTACACCAGCATCTCTCCATAATGCAGCATGTCAGAGAAGTTGGAATGGTAGCTTTTGGCTTTTATTGGTATTATTTCTATTCAAGCAGCCATAACATGATGTTAGCAGTGTTTGATGTATTAAAGCATGCAGTAGTGCAAATTGTTCTTGCGTTCACAGCAACATGATCATTTGTATTGGATGTATAAACCGGAGATCTAGAACTAAGAGGTATGCTGCCACATTAAGCAAACACAGAAGCTGAAGAAATTCTTAGGTGGAGAGACTGTCCTGTATATGCAAGGAAACCACCATTATACAGATTTATAACAATCATTCCTGAGGGAGTCATACTGACAGCAAATAAAAAAATCACCTGACACACATTTAAATGCAGATGCAATATAGATACGCTTTCAAACAGTTTACATTAGGTCCGACATCGTTACATTAGGTAAAAAGTAAACAAACATTGACATCTAATTATGCGATACATAAATATTAATGTCTGGATAGTTCGTTTTTTCAAAGAATAAGGGAAGAGCTCAGATGAAATCAGACAGATATAACCATATCAAGAATGAAAGTTTAACGTCAATGTGTTTACGTTCACTATCATTAATTTAGCAGAGTAAATTTGTAAAGAATGAAAACTAAATATATTGACATTATGTTTCAGAAACTTTGCAATATCTAAGCCGATCAAAATATTTTAAAATCCCTTCATGGCACACAGAGGGGACAATGATCCCATATTTCTGAACTGTGGATTGAACATCAACTTACTCCATATTTACGTTCCTTTTTACTATTTAAAATGACTACGTATTGAGCTATCTGTTTGGCTGTAAACAGTCACGGGAAAATGAAATTTTAATTTTACCTAATTTAATTGCGTTTTTAAATTCATTCAAGCTTTCTTGTATCAACTCCTAATGACAACAAACAACGAATAGTACCACTACCTTATTTCTCCATATGACAGTAACTTTTATGCAAAATCTATAAGTCGTAATAACATTGTTGCTTAGTAGTGCACACACTATTCACTCAATATTTCCAATACTGTAAAATACAGTTCTGTAAATACAACAAGAGTAAAAAAAAAAGATAGAATGAGCTAGAGCACCGTCATGAAAGATTAACGTTTTCTTTGATGTTGTATTTATAGATTCGAAAAAGCTAATACACATAATACTAATTATATAACATGTGTATGTAATTTAGAGTTTTTACGAAGAATTAACAATTTTTCAGAAAATGAATTCCCATTTTACTAGCAAATGGTCATCGACATATCAGTAATGGATGGATAATTTCAATGGTCTCGAGACTTTCATCAAATCTAGTAGGAGTTGTATAACTACACTAAACGAGGTTCATAGATACAGTGGTTGTATGTTGTAGATTATTGCACTAGTCAGGGGTTGATAACGCTGTAGTATGGTTTGCATCATTTTCACTTGTCAAGGGTCACTCATAACACCGGTCATTCAAAATACACTACGGCTTGGGTCGTTTTCACTATAAAGGTCAAGTATACTATACAATGGTTTGGATAATTTTCAATAGTCAAGGTTAGTTATAAAGAAAAAAAAACAATAGTATTGGTCAACTCAGTTTCATTAGTTCATTGTCTTTGACCATATAGTATGGGTTGGAAAATTCTACTACTCAATGTTTAATGACACGGAATTATTGGCTTGGTCATTTTCACTAGTCCTTTATAACTGATACAGTAATATGAGTTTGATCGATGTAGAAAGCGATAGTCATTAATACATTGGTACCGTATAGACAAAAAGAGATATATGTATGTGCTGTTTAAAATTAACCCTCCCAGTGCGTCGATGACAAAGAGGAAGGAAATTGATATTATTGTTATGTTTTTGTATACCGGTTTAAGGGTAGGTGAACAGAATTACGTGAGTGATGGTGACAATGTACACTTCTTTACATTACCACCAATAGTCCAGTAATCCGATATTGAATCCGAAATAGTCTCCAATAGATTAGTCTTCATTTGTTTGTAATACAACTGGGACAATCCTTGTTAGGGTCTTTATACCAACATCTGCTGAGTGCACATCGGCTGTTGAGATTTGTTTAAATTCAAAATGGTGTAGACATGGCTTTATTAATTATCAAATATAACTTCTTATACAGATAACAAAGAGCAATACAAACAATATTTTTTATAAAAAATGATAACATATTTGTTTCCTTCATGTAGGCTCCTAGATACGTAACGAATTATTACGTTACGCAGGCTTCTGTTGCATTTGTATCAACTTTAAGGTCTGACTTTTGCAATTAAATATAATATCCAAATTAAGGAAAGTGGTATACACAATACTGTTACTAACGAAACCGTATTACATATATATATATATATATATATATATATATATATATATATATATATATATATATAAAGATGCGTGTATTGTCTTCCGTTTTCGGCGTCATTTGCTACCCCTTCATCATGAATAATATACCATTCCAAAAACAAGTACCAAGTTAAATTTGGCTATGAAATGTGAATGTATGTTTAAGTTCAGTGTATAAGGAAAATGTAAAAATGTATTGATTGCAAAACAAATAATTTCCCATAATTCCAAACGTCATGATCACAGATGAAATACTCTTCAAAAGAAAATAGCTAAGGCTTTAAATGAAATTCAACATATTCAACCACATTAAATTATCATATTCAACATAGAACCAGATTTAAGAATAGAATAGTGTAAATGGAAAAAACGTACAAAATATTATTATTATCAGACATTTTGACACACGTGTACTAAATTATATTTCAAACATCGATAATCACTCGAACAGCTCTACTTAAATTGAGTCGTATGGACTTCTGAAAACAAACAAAATAACAATATAGATTGATGTGAATTTTAATTTTTAATCGACGTGGCTCCCACAGGTCAATCATTCTTTTTTTAGTGTACCTTTATTTAAAACATGTGCTTCTGACTTCATTACATACAATGAGGACAGGATATTGACTAATTCATACATTAATCATTAGTTCGTCAGAAAGATAAATGTATCAGCCCAAAAAACTAATAAAAATGTATATTGTGTCTTATTCAGGAAACGATCGCTCATCGAAGGAAGTCTTTGAACTAAAAAATAGCTTTCAAAGCCGATTGATGATTGATGTGACTTTAGCACGAGCTAAAACGTATTGCATGGAAAGTGAAGGCATTCATACATTTTAAAAATGGTTATAGAAATATTGCTTACTTTATCTCTACGTCTCATAGTGTCTGTCTTCATATCTTCATCTGATGCGCGTGTAGCTTGTATTCTGAATGATATTTCCTACACCTGCACAAATATTTCCAGCAAAACAGATTTTCCACTTGTACTGCCGGCACATATACAGCATGTTACGATATTTGGGAGCAATAATCATGAGCTGTCACCTATCAGTGGACTTTTCAAGCACGAAACATGGGCAAATGTATCAGAACTGTCTATTCTTGAATTCAGCAATGCAAAAGTTATTGAAAAGGGGTTTCTTGACGGACTAGGAAAATTAAACTTTCTGTCAATATCAGCATGTCCCGATCTCGAGAGCATTGACCCGGATGTATTTAATTCTACACCTGATATTGAAGCACTTCATTTGGATGCGAACTATAACCTTCCACGAAGTAAAGTGGAAGCAACATTGACTGGCAGATAGAGTAAACTTAGATATCTGTCCTTAATCGGAATCCAAGCTACGAACACGCGTTTTGTCCTCGGTGAAAGGTTTTCAAAGGCTTTGAATACAAAGAATCTTACAAATCTTATTATAAGTAGAGTCAAAATATTATATATAGAACATGATTCCGTACTAGAAACATTGGCAACTTTAAAATACCTAAACCTTTCTTATTCTTCAATTCTTCTTGCAGCTAACGTTAACTGGGTTCACACTGGCATAGTCAGCAATAAATTTGAACTTTTAGATTTGACTGGTTGTCCGACGACAATAGAATATGGAATGAAAACGCAGGTCAAAAAATATTAGACGGAATATGTTTCAGAATGTAACGTATCTGTTTGTGCAGGGCATCAGGTACTATTCTAATCAATTGAAAATAAATGTAAGGTATATTAATGAACACTATATTACAAGTAGCCTAAAAATATTGGATTTAAGTAAAAATAACATTATAATTTTAAATATTACATTTTATGGAGCATATTATTTATAGGCATTGGAGGCACTGAATTTAGCAAGTAGCAATATGGAATATATTTCAGCATCTTGTCTAAGCAATTTGCCTTCGCTAAGGGTTCTAGACTTGTCTAATAATCAGTTGCACATCATGCAAATTAATCATGAGTTCCCCAATATATTCTCTAAGAATAAAGACCTTGAGATTATTTACTTAAGAAATAACAAACTAAGTGTCGTACCGTCGAAGTTATTCTCATCAAATGCTAAGCTACGTATTTTATTGACACAACCAGGCAAGCAGATTGTCGGAACAAAGAATGATTACATTTGCTTCCAAACAGAATTATCTTAGTGTCCAATACTACCAGAATGTAAAAGAGCTCCAAACTCTTCATATTGCATGTAAACATTGTCCATACAACAAAGCCACTTATTGGACGGGAATAATCAAAATTTGCTGAAAGATCTGTCACGTAAACCAGGGTAATATTCGTAGTTCCAATCAGAACCAAGGTTGCGAAGTCTTTACCTTGCTAAACGATAAGCCAAAGTAGGAGGGTTTGAATTCTAAAATCGGGTCACTCAGGGTTAGCTGTCGTGGTGTCTCCTTGGGAAAAAATACTTTGCTCCAACTGTCCCAGCACTATGTAACCTATGCGTTTTGATTTAGTGTTCAGCACCAAATAAACTAAATTAACCATTCTCTACCAAAGGTGTGTGTGTGTGTGTCAGTGTTTGTCATTGTGTGTCTGTACCATATGCTGAACCAAAAATAAATTATTTGTGATTATAATGTTCATAATCGTAATCACATTTCGTCTGCTGAATATCTATTTATTGTTTATAAATAAGTTTTCCTGGAAAGACTTTTAAATGCTGCTGGAATGTTTTTATTGTAAACAATAAGGAAGTTTATATTTAGGTGTCATGATTCTCCAAGCTACCTGTAAACATATATAGAATCAAATTTTGTTTTAAATCGCAGAATTATCACTGCTTGTACAATCCTTTCAAAGTCATAGAAGTATGAAATTGTGGTAACAAATGGAACTGAATATAATACTGTTTTCATCAACAGAAGATCCTGTACAGATTGACGGCGTGCGAAGTAATTAGGTAATTGCGTACATAATATAAAGTTTGTAACGACATGCTTGAAAGGTCTGTTCGTCGTACGTTTCGTACAAGCTACTGAGGTGTATCAATTAGGTACTTTCGTACATGATATCAGGCATGTAATGACATGCTTGAAAGTTCTCTTCGTATGACCTTTCGTAAAAGTTACTGTTGTGTGTTAACTCTGAATAACAGTTTAAAGTAATATTCACGTTGTCAGCTGATTTTGACATATTTCTGCAAACGGCTTGTTATATCAACTTTGGTTGCTATTATCTCTGCATTAATCGAGGTTTATAACTAAGATGGCTCCGTATCAGTCTCCACATATACATGTTCTCAACATATTCCTTTATATCTGTTATACTTGAAAAGCAGATACGCAGACATATAATGAGATTAGATACACATATATATAATGATAGTAGATACGATGACATATAATGATATTAACTCAATGAAAAAACACTCAAAGGATGATTTCAACGAAAGGCATTTGAAACTTACATAACCTCTTTTCACCCGATCAACAAATACAACAATATGTATTAATTTACAAATATATATCGCTTGTAAAAAGAGACTGAGATGTAAATGCCTGTAATGTTAGTTAAATCGTTCATATAACGACATTCCAAAAATAAAGGCATGTATGTTATAATTTTATCGTTCATGTAACGATTTAGCAATGAAAAGTTGAAATTATGAATGTATGAATTTATCGTTCAAATAACGGTGTTGCAATGTAAAAGGGAAATTATGAATTTATGAATGTATCGTTCAAATAACGATTTAGCAATGTAAAGGTGAAATTATGAATTTATCGTTCAAATAACGATTTAGCAATGTAAAGTTTATATTATGAATTTATGAATTTATTTTTCAAATAACGATGTTGATACGAAAATGGGAAATTTTGATCAGATGGGAATAGCAATAATATGGAACACGTACGTTATAACTATCGTGGCGCCCATTAGAAGTCCAAGATGTATATCCGGTTCCACCCGATCTAGTCAATGGTCAAGGAGTCGGCGCGCATTGTCCACTCTGCCTGTCTGTTTGATGGATCCCTCGAGAGGCCTTACATTCAACACAGACCCGATGGTCGCAAAGCCTTGGTCCCTCGCATCGAGAAAACCAGTACATTCTTCCGAACCAACGTCACCAGACACAGCGTATACGTCACAAGAAACCACACAGAGTTCTGCGACTTCGCATCACCCAATTATATATAATACACACACACACAAACACACACACACACACAAACACACACATATATATAACGCAGCATACACAAAGGCTGTATACAGAAGGCACCACACACACGGCACCACACACGGGCACCAAACACGGCACCACACATAGGCAGCTAAAATTAAAACAACTAAATCGCCTAATACATATGGCACGATTAAGTACTTCTACATTCATATATGTTGCGCACGCGCGCAGATGCATTAGTTATCCATGTACATTAAACGATCAATGCATGCAGCGTATAATTAAAGTCAATTTGTCTGTTCGGTTACAACAAAATAGCTACCTCAATGCAGAATATAGTATTTTTAAAATATCATGGCGCTATATAATCTAGGCATTTACTCTATAGAGTTTATAATAAATACAAAAGCATCTGATATATAAAACAATTATGTCATATGAAACGAATAGCAATAAGAATATAATCTTAAATCTATTTTTACCTCTTTAGCTGAAGGTTTACTTCCGTAAAGTGGATAGCTTTCGAACAAGAATGGATGTAATGTGATGCTTAGATAGAATGTGCTATATAATATACCCTAGCTGTGACCGATATGCGCAACTAGGTACTTAGATTTTTAAACTGCAGGAAATATGCACATGCAGCATGATCTGAGCTGCGCTCAGTATTTCAAAATAACTAGAGCTGATAAATAATAAACCACCCTCGGTGACGCTGTACGCGGCAGGAAACCCGAGTAGATTTTTTACAACATATACATATTGATACCATCCATAAACAATTCCGTGACAATAATAGTATTCATCTATCCCTTGAGATAAGCACTGAACTCAGTTTTAAGTACTCAATTGTAGATTGAAAGAAGTTTGGAGTCAGGTATTATCATGTCCTGTTCAATATGTTTTATCGTCGCATAATGCGTTAGGTCTTCCAACGTCACGTGTGATAATTGTAGCATACAAAAAGTTCATCATTTAGTGGAATGATGGTGATCCGTTTAGGAAAGTGTCTTGTTGTATCAATCGTGTCACTATGTTGTCTGTATTAAACTTGTGTTCTACCTGAAATGAACACTTGCCATGTAGGGAATAGGCCAATTATTTTATGCATTATGTGTATCAGTGGATGAAGTAGACTATTACTGTTACTACGTTTTTAAGGTCGATATTTATTCATATTTATGAATATTTCACTAACGAGACCTAAATAGTTTTTCCTACGTTTCTCATACGATTTGCATAAACTTACGCATGTAACAGGCAGGAGTAAGCGGCAAGTATTTATCTATATTTTGTGGAGAGCGAGATACTAGAGAAATAAGGTAATTTTGAGATATACCTTGTTGAAGCAATATAGTAATTTCTGTCTTCTCTTCCAAATCAATTGTAAAACATGTTAATCAACTTTGTCGATAAACCAAGAGATAAATATTAAAATGTGATATATTTTTACATTGTTGATTAGACCTAACAACCGAAAGAATTGAGACATTAGTGATCAATTTTATAGCACCTCTGCCCAAACCAAATACCGGTAATTACCACTGGATGTACGGTATGTCAGGGTAAGGAAATGTTGATATTGAAACAAGTATTCCATTCAATGATAGACGATATGTTGATATTCAAAGAGATGTTCCATCCAATGATAGAGGAGATGTTGATATCAGTAAGAGTGATATAACCAAGATGCGGACAAATCTAAAATGTTTTCCATGGCTTCTATGTATTGTGTA
Organism: Unio delphinus; assembly: GCA_029339505.1. Taxonomy (NCBI): domain Eukaryota; kingdom Metazoa; phylum Mollusca; class Bivalvia; order Unionida; family Unionidae; genus Unio; species Unio delphinus. The sequence continues at coordinate 5,404,411 of JAQISU010000080.1, forward strand.
TACAAATGTATGTTTTTGCGTGTTTAACTGTGTCAATATGCACATTTCCACCGTTTCAATATACACATTGTGCAACATTGCAGGTCGGACTACTGATGTATCAAATATGTGTAATTAAAATATCTAAGACTAAAGAAATACCAAAGCAAAGTGATTTTAAATTACAGTAAACATCGATTTGTTCTGATTTGTTTAAGACTGGACAAAGTTCAGTTACAAAATGTAAAATATACAATGCATTTAATCATATAGTCATGACGACAAAAGCCAATAAGCAAAACGAATTAAATATAAACAACAGTGGTATGAACGATGAAGGAACAGTATCGCGTGTATAAAGATATGCAAATATTCTACTGTGTTATATATTTTCGCAATTTCACAATACATACTTTAATCAGATATTATGCTTTGCGTTACACATTTCCTGGATTAAAAGGAGGATTTGGTTGAAACGTGTCATGGAGAATATGTATTCTATTAAGTAGAATTCGTATAATGTAGCTACTTATCACCTGTTCCTTTGCATACGAATTTCCTAATGATCGATCGAGCTGCACGATCGCATACTTTCATTTATGGAACGTGACTTTGCTTATGTGACGTGTTGAAGTTACTTGAAAGAAGCGACTTGTTGTAACGCGTCATATTTGCCTCATTCCTTAAATTTCAATGTGCACTTAGAAAAATGTATCTTTTTAATGAAACGTGTTATTCCTAAAAGAATGTAAAGTTATGTTTAAATTCATGCCTACATCTATTTTGCGATTAACACAGTTAGATCACACATGCCTAGTTATTTTAATATTATCTAATCTTTATTGCAACCTATTATACAATATTCCGGGTGATGATATGAACACTACATGTACTTGTTGAACACTTTGATATTTGTGCATTTGCCTTTGAGAAATGTGTGCAGTTAAATTTGCTGATTTGTTAGGCTAGCATGATGTTTCATTATACATATATGTGTATATACAAATTGTCAAGTAGTGCAAATTGTCTATATATATATATATATATATATATATATATATATATATATATATATATATATATATATATATGAATGTTTAATAAAGAATTTAGACCATACGCATAAAGCAGTGAAATATTCACGGAATTAGCTCTGTCCGTTCGTCCGTAAAAGGAAGAAACCTGTCCGTGGAAAGGGAAAATCGAGCAAAATTCCGAGAAAAAAAAAACGCCATCGGCAAGTTCAAGTTAGCAGTAGATGGGAATTGAAAAGTATAGTCTGAAAACAAAATACGATAATGTTCGTCTGTAATTGTAAGAAAACGATATTTTTATCCGTGTTCTCTCTCAAACAATAGATACTGGCCACCATGTATATCATATCGTGTGCTGAAAAATAGCGTTAAACACTACAACACACACACACACACACACACACACACACACACACACACACACACATACATACATACATACATACATACATACATACATACATACATACATACATACATACATTAGCTATGTACATTTGATCTGCACATAATGCAAGGTGATGATAACGAAATTAGATACTTCACTATTTTTCTCTCTCAGCCAACCTAATTGTCTATATTATGTGTTGTTCTCTGAACATCGTGAATGTGTGTATGTGGGTGTATTAATACAAATGAGAGGTGTTCCTATTATACTTCCATTCTCATCTTTACATTATTATTTTTTACTTGCATTATTATTATTATTATTAGCAGTAGTAGTAGTATTATTATTATTGCTTTTATTATGATCGGACAGTGTTGTCATTCTGCAATATCATAGCATTAGCAGAAACCTTTTTCGACAAAGCTATACCTACGTAATATTATTAAATGCAGGATGTAAATTCGTCATTCATCAGTCGAAAGAAGTATTTAATTCATTTTGTAAACTACATTATAGTGGTGAAGGAAGATTTGAATCAGGATTCATATAGTTTGCTCTATGTGTTAGATTTGTGTTAATGAGTTGTGATATCGAATGTAATGTGCACACATTTTACATTACGGCATTAGCCTCTACCGCAGTCGTGATACTATTAAAGGTCTGTGAAAGGTAAGTGAACGTTGAATTCGGTAAAGTAAAAGTTGATAGTAATATTTATTCTTGTATAGGTCTGTGAGTATTAAATATTGGATAATGCGCAATATTATTGCTTCTTATGTCAACAAATACCTCTTGTCTTTGGTGCGCCTTTTTGGTCAGCTACAGTCCTTGTGAAGTGCCAAACTTTCGGTCGAATCTATTAAATAACTATTAATTCTATCCAGTAGCCATTTGTTTATTTAGGTGACACATTCTGCACAGAGAGATACCAAGGCAAACATATAATGAGATTATATATGCAGATCGACAACTCTTGATGATGCACGTCAGCAGTAGTTGGCCTTGGTATGCACTAAAGCCAGATGAAGCTTACCAGCTGCAAATAGCTTTTATTCTCTGTAAAGAAGAACCATGTTAGTCAATATACATTGTTGATAGATAGCGTGGAAATGTACGAATCCATCTATTTTTAAAACAAACATTGCGAAACATAGTATAATTGTATTAACATATAACGATAACATACATAATTCATAAATCATATTCTTATAATTCTTATTCTTTATTATTATTAGTAGTAGTAGTAGTAGTATTAGTATTATTATTAGTAGTAGTAGTAGTAGTAGTAGTAGTAGTATCATTATTATTATTATTATTGTATTTTTATTATTATTAATATTAATATTTTTATTTTTACTATTATTAACATTAAAATAAAAAAATATTATTATTATCAGTAGTAGAAAAATAAAACTGTTGATCCCGATACTAGTCCATTATGTATTCTAATTGATGTAATGTTGCTGTAGTTTCCATAAAGATGTACGTTTGTGTGCATGAGTGTGTACTCGTAAGTGATATTTTTATATACGTGCCAAATGTATGCAACGTGTGACTCATTATAATTTTTAAAGAGCAAAGCATCAACGTGTTGCCATTTGATATATTCGTTTCAGTTACTTTTGTTTTCTGGGGCTGCAAGAACAACATGCTGATTATGATCGAAATTTATATCACCTAACAATTCTAAGTATTCGTATTTTTAGTAGGGTGGGTAACAGTAATTTTATTATAGTAGCAGTAGTAGTAGTAGCAAATACGTGTATATTTCTTCAAGACCCTGCCTTTACAGTACATAAAAAGTAAAACACCTTTTGGTACTCATTTCTAATCAAATCCTCTATACACTTCAACTGCAATGTAGCATAAGTATAAGTATTTGTAAAACAATCCCTGGAGAGTTGCATTGAACTGAGTTTATTCGAGTACTCTGTTGTAGCTAAATAGACATTAGGAGTCAGGTGTCAAACTATGCTGTTCAATGTGTGATATATTACCGTCGTTTTATATATATATAATGATTCTTCGAACAGTTACTCAACCGCGTCATAGCAGTCTGTGCCAAATATGACTACTTCCATATATGAGACATACCAATGTGATAAGTCCATACCAAACCTAAATATCGTCAACATTAATGTATATTTTTGTTTTAGCCCTACGACCACAGTACACATGGCAATATGACTGTATCTTAACAAGTAGGGATTACTGTAAATATAATGAAGGCACGACGTAGGGACGACATGAATCAGCATGCTGTTATTCCAGGTCTTACTACTCCCACATATAAATTTGCATTAACGCTTTGAGCGTGTAGGATCTGTCGTAATCAAGATATGAACTGCTGATGGGTACACTCATCTATAAGTCTGTATTGTTATAGCGATTTAGTTGAGTATGCGCATTAAACAACAATAAAAGTCCCCTAGCTTTAAAGTTACTTTTGTAAACGTATTATATTGAACACACATTATCAGAAGCGGATGTTGAAGAGTGAAAGTGAGAAATCCGTGGCTAATCCCGTCATAGTCAACATGATGGGTATGTTTGACAGAGCACTTTCTCACACTACCTGATATGACATATCCGTAACAGTGTAGCTGTTCTATTAGAAACCGGAAAAGACAACATAACGTGCAATTATAATTATTGATCCGATGCATGGCGAGTTGGAGATTAATACTAATCAAATTCAGGATAAACGTATTTACAAATATCAAGACGTTTGCCAGAGATTTAGGATAAAGTTTACATATATTTGGATAGTCGCTTCTATGCAATAGAGAAAGTCTTGAGGGCAGAGCATAGAAACAAATTCCAAAATGTCTCTTTTAGTTATCATCAGATGTTGTGAGGTTATAACATTATTTTATTATTGTGACAAATAGTACATTGATAACTTGTTTCGAGTTCTTTTCTTAACTCAATGCCGACGATAAGTAAAGCTTATCTTACGATTTATTATATTATTGTCAAGGGTATTAGAGAACTACATATTAGGAAAAATCAGAGCTTAAAAGGATATACAATATGTTCCATATTTAGTACCATCATTCATTCATGTTCATGTTCTTCATCATCATTACCTTTATCAGTCTCTTGACATAGTGTGGTCGTTGAGGCACTGTGTTGCTGAATATCTGACCAATTCCCTCCTATTGTTTCGATCATGTCTTAGTGCCCGTGTCTCCGCAAAACATTTCCTGGTTCATTCTCTGAAGTTGTCAGTCCACTTTTTGCTCAGTTTACCTCTCCTTTTGCCACCTTGGACACTGCCTTGCATAACTGTTGTGGACCGACTATTGGCTCTTCTTACATGGCCATACCATTTCGACTTTTGTTTTGTTGGACACTGGTGAGGAGGTTTAAATAATGACCTACTTTATGCCTGATGTTGTTACGCAATTCTTCATTTGTGATGTGATCCGTGTACGAGATCCCTAGGATGGTTCTGTAGCATCTCATTTCAAGAGCGTAGATTCTTCGTTGTAATTCTGCTGTCATAGTCCAGGCTTCACATGAATACAGAACGATAACGATGACAAATGCTCTCAATAGTCTGATTTTAGTTTTCAGGCAGATAATCTTGTCTCTCCAAATGTGTCTTAACTTTTACATAGCTGCCGTTGTTTGTGCTATTCGTGACATAAGTTCTGCTCTTGATCCCACTTCAGTGATCATGGAACCAAGATATTTGAGTTGGCCCACTGTTTCAAGTTGCTGTCTTCTTACTTTAACCTTGGTTAGGATTTGTGTGCCACTATTTGTCATCATCTTTGTAGACTCTGCGTGTATCTCCATGTCAATTCTGGTAGATGTTCGTTAATTTTCTTCACTAAGGTGGAAAACGCATCTTCACTGCCTGCCAGCCAATCAATGTCATTTGCAAAGCGAAAGTTTGTGATTTTATGCCATCTAATGCTGACTGTCCCACAGTTGTTTTCCAGGGCTTCACTCGTGACGCGCTCTGAGTATATGTTGATTAAAACAGTGTTAACTTTATTTCCTTTTAAATTAAGTTCGACTTTCTTTAGTAGCACAGTAGCAATATTTGCACGGGATCTAGTATTTCACCATCATATTTGATATAGTTTATAATCGCTGAGAATAAGAGGAATAAATTATCCTTTTAACAACATAATATGCAGACAAATGTTCTTGTTCAATTTATCCAAGACCGTTTTATTAACCTTCAATTTTCCATGCCACTAGGAGGATGTGTCAGTGGCATTATTTCGTGTTCAGCTGGGTTTCTTGCTTTATTTTACATTAGAGTTAGTGAACAATATGTGGAATTTTAAAACGTTTAGTCTTGTTTAGTATTAACTGTTAAATAGTTGAAGATTCGTAACTGAAACATATGTGATATCCCTTTAACCTGTACCCATGTTTTCATTCTTGGAGTACCTTCCTCCGCCTTTAGGTACTCGCTTGTTCATTCATCATCAGGATCTTGATCTAGTATAATTGTTGAGTCACTACGTTTTGAACATCCAGCAAGATATCTTAAAGTGTCGCAAACAAGTGCCAATGGCAGTGTCTCCGCAAAATGTGTACTGGTAATTTTTATGATGTTATTAGTCCACAATTTTCTCTGTCTACCGCTTTGTATGGCATCCTAGACGATGCCCTGCAGTAAGGTGTTTATTGACTGCTAGTTCTAATAAAATGGACATGGCCTTTCAGCTTTCTCTTTTTGTCGGTTGTGATCAGGTCTTTAAATAGGATTACTTTGTTCCAGGTGGTGTTACACATGTCTACCTTTAAGATGTGGTCCATGTAATAGATACCAAAGATGGCTCTGTAGCATCTCATTTCAGGTGCCTTGGTTATTCGGTCTAATACTGCTCTCATCGTCCAGACCTCACATTAATACAAAACGATTGAGAAAACAAGTGCTCTCAATTGTATGAGTTTAGTTTTCAAACAGATATTTTAGTCTTTCCGGATCGGTCTTAGCCTTGACATAGCTGCCGTTGCGTGCGCTGCTCGTGACAAAAGTTCAGCACTTGATCCGTCTTTGGTTGTTATAGAACCAAGATATTTCTGCATGCTCCCATTGATTCCACTTCCTGTCTTATGAATTTAACAGTGGCTGAGTTTTTTTTGCCACTATTCTTTTTATCAGCTTTGTCTTCTCGGCGCTTATCAACATGTCAAATCTAGCAGATATGTCATCCAGATTCTCCACTAAGGTGGCAATCTTGTCTTCACTGCCTGACAGCCCATAAATCTCGTCTGCAAAACAAAAGTTGGTGATTTTACGCCCTCAAATGCTTACTGCCCCACACTGGTTTTTCTGGACGTAACTTATTATGCGCTCTAAGAAGATTGATATTGTTTGTTTTCAGGTGTCAAATAGAACTGTGTATCCTATTTCCATTTATTTTTCGAATAGGATCCCAAACTTGTTTCATTCAGGAACGAGAGTTTAAGGAAGAAATATATTTCTTCCGGCATGAACGTTTACATTCCTTGATTGTGCGTCGAGTTTTAGCCCGGGAAATACGATATTTGATTAAATTTTCGAGCGTTGGACGATTGCTGAATTGTTTTAATACTTCTCGGCGTTGTCTAATGGCTTATTTGCATTTCTTGGTTATCCAAGGATTTGGCGATCTCTTCCTGTTTGTTGAGAAGTTGGGATTAGATTCATCTGCTATTGTAATTAGAACTGAGGTAATATGCTGTATAGGATTAATAGCGTTGAATACTGAATCACTATTGTGTCTAGTTTTACATAGTGTTTCAAATATAGCCCAGTAGGCCTTCTTTATATTCCATTGTGGAATTGCGTCATCAATTTTAGTGTTATTTTTAAGAGTGATTGGAAAGTGATCACTGCTGTGAAGTTCATCGGCGACCTTCCATTCATAGTGCAAAAGCAGTGAGGGAGAGCAAATTGTCAAATCTATGCATGTGTACGTACCCGTTCCTGGTTGTAAATATGTCGGTGATTTAGTGTTATATAGACACAGATCGCATCAAGAAATGAAATCTTCTACTTTATGGCCTCTGTCGTTTATGTGATTCGATCCGCATAAAATGTTATGGGCATTAAAATCCCCGAGTAAAACGAAGTTGTGTGATCACAGAGTGGTTCATTACATGAATATTAGTTGCTATTTAAGGGAGGAATGTGTGTCGTTTATGTTACAGAAGGGATTTGGAAGGCTGAACTGTGTGAAAGGACTGGGGTTTGTGACCCCATTCATTTAAAGGCATGGAAAGTTGTTGATAGAATATACCTTTCTTAAAAAGTAGGTCATGTCTACCTGTCCATGTTGTTACTTTCTGTGTTTATGAAACAAATATAAGTCCTTTACTTTAGATCAAAATATCTCTTTAAGAGTAGATGCTAACTAGTGCATTGACCTTTGACCTGACTAATACACAATATGACATAATGTATCCCATATCACCAAAGGGAAGTTCGATAAGTGCTAATATCAATAAAACACAACTCATAGTTAAAAGAATTCATTTTATTTCAAAAGATGAGTTTGCTAGTGAAGCAAACGTTTGAAGAATAAAAAAGAGTTTAAACAGCTCAATAACATTTCTATAAACATTCATATAAAACATAGCATAGTACTTCATAAAATTGTTTTGACAAGCGAGACTAAATAGATGTGTTACTTATACAGTCCCGAGCTATTTGACAGATTATTGGAAAAAATAAGGTTTGCTATAGGTATAACGGTACCAATTGCGCAAGTCCAGGTGGGTGGAGCTTAAGGTGTAGGGAACCTTGCAGTCAGAAATAAACAAAAACACTAGCTTGGTGGATTATGTAAGAGTTGTACTTTCTGTTTGGCTTTAAAAAAACGTTTAGCACCTTGGCAACATGTGAATTTATCCTAATTTCTATATAGATCATATTTTGTAATTTTTATGATTTTTTTGAAAATGTGATACACATGACTGAAAATAAGAATGTTTTGACTAGATAACTCATACTCCTGTCTAGTTCCAGCAGAGTTATCTCTCTTAAATGCAATGGAGTACCTGATTTTGTCATCGTCAAACTGACAATCGAACATTGTTCTCTATAACAGTGTGTGAGATGCACCCTAAATTAGGATAAAAAATATATTTATCTCTCCAAATATTAGCATTGAGGTCTATGGAAAAACAATTGGTACCGTGATTCTATAATCTTAGAGAAACAACTATGTGCAGTTTGAGGGACATAACTGCATCAAACATATGGACTTGATTGCAAGTGCTACTTCCTTTCATTAATAGTAATTTATTAATTCGTTCGTAAATAATTACACCACCATCCTAAATAACACAGAAATATAGCAAACGACTAGATATTGCATTACATATATGGAATCTGAAAACACTGATGGAATAAATATGAAACACAGTGTTGAGGAACCGCAAGCAATGATAGCGCACTAGGGACAAAACAATCTCGCAATTGCTACTAATAAGTGGTGTGATGTCAACACTAATTTAACATGCCAAAGTAATGTCAGCGAATTCGTGAATTGTGCACTTTCCGTTGCAGCATTTTCCTCATCCTTTGATCGATCAATATAAATTATTGTGTAGTTCTTAAATTCCGTGAGGAGTTGATGATAAGAGTTCTGGAAGATGGAAGGGGTTGTCTCAGATTTGTTCCCATTGTGTAACGTAGAAAGCACTTTATGTGGTTTAAGAAGCACATTTGGTGTTTTCAAGATAAACGTTTTTCTGAACTGCAGAGATGTCAGTTTTGATACTGCCACAATCTGGGTCTAAAAGGCATTCTGCCCTCTTTCATATCAAATTTTCTCTCATACAGAGAATTGAAAGTTCGAGTAGGCTCTACCCTCTCAGATATGCAATACCAAGAAAAACAGTGGCAAGTGTACTTAGAATTTCCTGTATGAGAAAACATTACATTACCAGCAATTCATAAATCATTAAAGATTTTCAGAAGAGATGTTAGTGATGATTCTGGTAGGATTTTCAAGAACTAATAATGTATTTCTTCCGGTCCAGCGAATGTAGCATGAGCCCTGTCTAAAGCCTCACTAAGCTACAACTGTGAAAGCAGCTGATTATTGCTTTGAAAGTTGGTGGATGTGAATTTTAAACGTGATGTTTCTTTTTGAGTTTGCAATCTTCGGAATTCTTCTGAATAATTAGATGAAAATGATGTTTTTGAGAAACTGTCTGCAAGAATATTTGCTATGTCACATTTCGAACGAAAATTGTTACTGTTTGTTTTCAGGTGTCGGAGAGAATTAATGTTTCCCTTTCCATGTATTTTTCGAATAGTGTCCCAAATCTTTTCCATTGTGGAAAGAGAGTTTAAGAAGAAATAGATTTCTTCCATGATGCACGTTTACATTTTTTGAATGCGCGACGAGTTTTAACCCGGGTAATACGATATTTGTTTCAAGTTTCAGGCGTGGGACGATTGTTCAATTTGTTTATGTTTCTCTGCGTCAGATTTTGAAAAAGAAACGTAAAAGCTATTTACATCTAAAGTCAGACACTCCAGTACAGCCTCAGTTTTAATATGTATGAAACCCGCAAAAAAAACGAATAAAAAATGTAAACAACAATTATTTACATCAAATCAAGAAATAACCTTTACCGTCATTTTATTTATTTTTGTTTCTTTTCCAGGATCAAAATTAGAGCGAAATCTTCATTTAACCGAAATTGTGGAAGACAGGAATCATAGCGATTGAGGCAATAACAGCTTTGGGACTTGTTTATGCGTTGGTTATTATAAACTTTAATAACGTACAAGAGCTAACTATTTTTTCATGTTGGTTGACGTTAATATTATTAAAACGATCTTTAAATGTGGGTCATATCACGATATCCTCTATTGCACTTTCTGGAGTCATTTTGAGTTTTCGCTATAGAGAGAGAGAGAGACAATTGGACGACACCAACGCCATAAGAAGAGCAATGATTCAACATATGCTTATAATATGTAAAAAAGAAACATTGTAATCTCTGTTGAAGATATATATCGAGAAACGAAAAAATATATGAAAAATATTCAGTTCTTCTGAAACTGCTATTGATAGACGTATTAGTAGTTATGATGATTATATCTTACAGATATACTGAGGGCTTGGATAAGTGATAATCCATTAAATACTGAAATCAATGTGTCACAACCCACGGAAAACCCTTTGGATTTTTACAAAATGTGGAAATATAGGACGGTGAAATTGCATCCTCACAGAAGACCGTTTTTTTTTGGCTGTCATCAATCGTCATTATACTCAGCTTAGTATATACTTCACAAGAATATGTGCTCATTGCCCTTAACTAAGCATCTTACAGAGGCATACACTGGAGAAAATATTGAATTTTCATGTTCTATAGGTGTAAATTTAAAAGCCGACATTCGTTTGTATTCGTTATTGCTAGTTTTTTTCATATGATTCGAACGAGGTTATAAACTCTTAAAGAAGAAAACTATACCTTGCGGACGAGAACTTAAAAAATGGCTCATTTTATAAATTTTCGCTAAGATTATTTGATATACGATCCGAAGATTTTGGTATCTACAGAGCAGGTATTAGGTTTATAATACCTTTTGTGTACCCATTTTCCACATTGTCTCAAAGAATTTATGACCGTGTCCGAATAAGAGAAACATAGATGTGTGTATTCAAACTTTCGCGTGTTGTGGACCATTATGAGTATGTGGATGTTCCTTCTGGAGCTCTACTATCTTTAGAGAATATATGTCTGCAACGCATGGGTGTTTCTCTTCGCGTTGAACAATATGTCAACGTTATACCGTTAAACATGACACCAAACATTTCATCCATGTGCTGTTTACCGTCAGTTGGCCTTAACATGGAAATCAAATCCCGCTGTATTTAAAAGTGAGGCTTTTATCAAAACTGTGCTGAGACCTATTGCAATTGTCAGCCTCAATGATATCATTTCCGATAACAATTCCTATAATAACAGCATGATATGAATGCTACTGGAAGTATTATTTCATTTTTATTTCAGTCGACAACAGCAAAACTACATGTATGCAATGGTTGTAAGATATTTAACTGAATTTTTTCATCGTAATATCCTAACTATCTCGTACGGATTGCACTTGCTACGCCAATGATATGAATAGGGTGTTTATAATATTCGTATTAATCGTACGGGCACAAACAAATTTATATTACATATCTTTTAATATTGAACCTTACATTGTGTAAGATGTCCATTGACGGATACTGGCACTAAGATACATCCAAACGGAGTTCTAACAATATGCATTTCCCTTAAAAATATATTAACAACTGCTCAAATATTAAATATATCATTTGTTGAAAACCCTTTTGAAGTTGCCTTTTCAAAACGTTGCATACGTAATATTTTGTAATGCAGGATGTAACCTATTTAGTTGAAGGAAGTTTGATTTCGTTTCTAATGCCACATTGTCTTCGGGATAGAAGCTCTGAATCAATCCTCATATAGTTTGCTCTATGTACAATATCCACTTTAACGAGTTGTGACATCGAATGTAATTTTCGCACAGTTGACATAACGGCATTATCCTATTCCACAGCTTTGATACTATTACATGTTTGTGAAATGTAAGTGGACATTAAATTCGGTAAAGTATACGTTGATAGTATTAGCTATAATTGTATAGGTTTGTGTGTGTTAAATATTAATATTTCTGATACATGTGACTTATTTTGGTTTATACGACTCTATAAGGTACAGTGTAACGCATCAACAGTCTCCTTCCATGTCTGTAATGAATCGTCACATATGGGATGTCTCATAAACATCCTGTGTGTAGATAAAAAAGAAAGGATTGGCAATATAGTGAGCTCCCAACAAACGATTTATACTTTCCTTACTATGGAACTTGACTGAAGACTTTAAAAGAGCTCCAAACACTTCAAAATGCATGGAAACATTGTCCTGAAAATTGATTCATTTATTGGACGGGATTACCTTACATTTACTGGAAGATGTGTCACGCAAAACAGAGTGATATGGGTAGGTCCTATTCGAACCGCGGTGGCAAAGTCGTTAGCTTGCTAATCTCTCAGTCCAAATGACTACTAGAGACTTGTGCGTTTACGTGTGTGTTTGTGTCTTTGTTCTTCTGTACCATATGCTGAAAAGGAAATTATATGTTTTATTATATTTTCCATATTCATAATCATATTGCAAGTGCGTGATATCCATTTTTTGTTTATAAAAGGTTTCCTTGTGTGACTATTCTAATTCCGTTTAAATGATTTCATTGTGAACAATAAGGAAGTTTAGATTCAGGTATCATAAATACTACCCCATATATGTTCCGCAAGTTACCTACACACAGAGTTCTAATCGAATTTCGTTTTTGATCGCGGAAGTATCACAAGAGAAAGAATATATACTAGTAAACTCCTGTCAATTGTTAAGTTATTGAAGTAGAGAGTTAAAGTTGCAGGTTCAATTGCATATAATCCAGTCTTCAATAAAAAGGTAAGATCATTCTAGATTGCGTGCGAAGTAATTTGGTACTGTGTACATTATATGACATACTACATGACTTGTAACGAAATGTTTGAACGTGCTGATCATAGGACGTTTCATACAAATGAATATTGTGTGTTAAATCTGAATATTAGCTCAAACAAAGTAATTAGTTGATGTTGACAAATTTTTACCGAGGTCTATACCTAAGACGGCTACGTATCCGTATCCATAAGTACATTTCCACAATATTTATCTTCTATATCATACATAACGCATCCCTTATCTTCGCATAATTCCTCAGCAGTAGAGGTATAAATTGTGGTAGTAGAATTGTTATTGTCTCACTAGTCGTAGCAGTGGTAGATCAGTAGAGCTGTATATCCCGCTAATGCACCGGTATGTTTACTAATTGGTTGTATATAGTTTTAGTTTCCATAAAGATATATTTGTATACATATGAGTGTCTACTCTAAAGTATATATTTGTATATACGTGTAAAATGTATGCAAAGTTGAACTTTTTATATTTTTAAAAGTGAAAAACAACCAATAATTGTCAACCTATATATAGGCTTCTGTTAGACTTGGTGTTTGAGGGCTGCATAAAAGACACGTTTAGCATTTCAGTATGATCAAAATATGTATCAAATAACCATTCTAAGTATTAGTAGTTGTAGATTGTTTTGGAAGGAGTAATTGTATTACCAATAGTAGAAAAGACGTGTATTTTCCTTAAAAACGTAACCTTTATTGTGTGTTCCAGTGTGTGTGCGTGTGTGTCGTTCGTCCGTCGATTGTATTAGAACCACCCCAATCATCCGAGGATTGACGTTACTGATACTGTTCTGTGCGTACAAGATGGCCAAAAATACTTTGACGCCATACTATGCAGATGTTATATTAGAAATCATACAAGACAGCGTAAAATGCAATTATAATTATTGATCAGTTGCAAGGCGAGATGGAAATTCATACCAATCAAAATCAGGAAAATCAATTTAAGAATATCAAGACAAAGGTCCGGATATAAGTTAGAGCTCAATGGATGACATGACTTAGTTGCGAATGTTTTGTATATCCTGGATTTATATACTCGCCCACCATTTAATGTTGTCTGCAAAGCAGAGGTTGGTAGAGTTACGCCTTCCAATCCTGACTGTCCCGCAACAGTCATCCAAACCTTCACCCAGGATGCGATCTAAGTAGAGTTTGAAACGTGTGGGCGACAAAAGGCAGCCTTGAAGTACTCCAAATGTTGTATGGAACCAGACCCCACAGAACCTTGAGTAATTGCTGCACTGGAAGTGTAGGCGGAGAAGTGATTGACGGTATTGGTGATACCTTTGTCCCATGTTTTACATTTCATTGTGGTCTACAAATCCTCATGCCACACTATGTCAAAGGCATGTTTGAAATATATTAACACAGAATAGAAGTGATGTTGATGTTGCGAGAACGTTTCACACAGAACAGTGATATTGAATATTTGTTCTGTTGCGCTTTGTCCACTCCGTAACCATGCATGGTCTTCAGAGTTATTTATAATGGTTGTTGTTCCAGTTTATACAAGATGATCTTCATTTACAACCACTGATATTTCTGTATTCTTGGCACAGTTGGAGATTGCTATTTTGGCGTAGTGTTATGATCAGCGACTGAATCCACAGTGTTGGCCATTCACCTGTCTTTCAGATATTGTTGCATCTTCTTTCAGTAAGTCTATTACTGACTGCCGCATTCTTGATAAGTCCAGCTGGGATATTGTCTACTCCAGCTTGTCTTCCCATTCGTGAGTGCTCTTATTGCTGAGTCCACCGCTTCGTTGCGCATGGAGAAATCATCATCATTTATGGAACTTGGAACTTCAAGCACCTCTGGGTCTCCTTTGGACTGATAGCTGTATGGATTTTTAGAAGACGCATTCCATTCTTCCACAATGTCACCGCTTATGTCAGGCATTTTCCATTTTCGTCTTGAATGGTGCTTGCTCTTGTTTGCTTCTCTCTGGTGAGGTCTTTCACAATTTGGAAAGTCTTTATGATATTATTCTGAGTAGACTGATCTTATATCTAAGCACTTTTGTAATCTGCTTTTTAAAGATTCTTCTGATATTCTTGCTTATTTTTCGGTACCCCAACGCCCCTGTTGTGGGTCGTGTTTTAATTATATTCGGGCATCACAAACAATATAGAATATCTTGGTAACCAAAGGGTTTACCTTTGGGACTTGGAGACTAATGATGTATTTTGTAGGATGTTGTCTTGACTGTCCTTAATGTTTACGTCATCACATGGACATCAACATCCATCACAAGAAGTGGAGAAAACTACTTCTAATTGGGGCTTGGAATGACTTGCAAATGTTTGGTTCCTTACGTTGTTTAAGGTTGAATTTGAGTCTGATCTTCCTTGTGTTGCTAACTTCCTTCAGCCTAACACGGAACTTTTTAATCAAGAATTCGTGTTCACTCCCATCAACATCACTTGAGAACGTCATTGCTTTTCGTCTATTGATGTCAGATTGGTAAAGGTTTAGAACCAGTATGTAGTCGATCTGGTTATGATGGGTGATGTTTGGTGTGTGCCAGGTCCAGGATCGTGAATCTTAATGTTGGCCCAGGGTGTACACTAATACCAAGTTTGGATCGCTTGCGACCTCTACCAGCCGTCACCCATTTTCACTTTTAGGCTTATTGCAAGTAGGTCAATAGTGATTGTCAAGGCTTTGAGAGCATCTTTGGTAACGTTGGCATTCCAGTCTCCTTAGATGATAAACGTTTAACTGACCTTTGTTTAGAATACCATTGAGTTTGGTGTTCACATAGAGCTTTCAATCTGACTTCATAGAGTCCCAGAATGTGCCATATGTAGTGTTTCAGCTGATATGTCAACTCTTGGAGTCTTCCAATATGTCCCAGAGTTCTGAAGATCCAGGTAGCGATGGAAAAGCTTTCTCTCGCTCTGATTGTATGCAAAGTATCAGCAGCACACATCTCACCTCCGTCCAGAAAGACAAATGTAGACGCGGTTCCTGCTAACCTGGGCGACGACCGATCCGGATTGGTAACTTCAGATTTTAAATTAAAGATATATCGCATTGATAACACGAAAAAACGTGACATTGGCATTATCAAGTATCAATTGGAGATAAAATAAACTTTTTCTGAAAATATTCATTGTGTCAACTTTGGCACAACATACTCAATATTGGCACACGATCATGCCAACACTGGATTTTAGGTCAATATTGGCACAAAATCGTGACAAATCCCACCAAAACCCAGTATAATCGCGTAGAGTCAATATAGCATAGTAAATAAATACACACAATATAACATAAATACAATTTAACATACGAAACGGCTAACTTCAAATGCAACCTCTATTCGTACCGGTCTTGACAATACACATGTAGCAGTAAAAACATCATGGAATTAGCACTGTCCGTTGGTTAGTAAGAGGAAGAACACAATCCTAGTGAAGGGCATTTCGCATTAAGCGATAAAAGTGAGGTGTGAACAGCAAGTGCAAGACAACAGTAGATAGGACTTGAAAAGTTGCGTGTGTAGAAAAAGTAAGATAATGTCCGTTCGTCTGTAATCTTGAAAAAAATGGTTGAGATGAAAATGTCAGTTAAAATAGGTTTTCTAAGTATGATTTGGCTTTGCGACTTTACAATTATACTTATCCGTGCGGTTATATATCTGAAATAATGGCAGGAATAAATCGTATGCTATTTTAATTACTTTATACCTTTCCAAACAAAATCAATATAACCCGCACTTTCGATATATAGTCTTATTCCAACGATCATATTTGTATTCATTTTCTAAGCTATTATTATACATTTCCCCAGCAATATACAAGTTAAAACAACTAAAGCAATGGTATGTTACACAATACGATCGGATGATTGATTAATCGTAAATACTAAAAAATACTGAACACAAAAATACATGCAATATACCATAGTACCTACTTACACATAATATGGCACACATACAATGTAAATGCGAATTAGGTTCGTACCGGTCTAGACCATACACAAATGGCAGCGAAACCTTCATGGAATTAGGTCTGTACATTCGTCCGTAAGAGGAAGAAAACCGTCCATGGGAAGGGCAATTTGAGGAAAGCACCAAAAAAGAGAGGCGCAAACAGCAAGTGCAAGATAGCAGTAGATGTTTGTCAAAAGATGTTTGTCTGTAATCGTAAAAAACGATGTTTAGAACCTTCTCCCCCATGACAAAATTTATGTGGTTGTTTCTGGGGGATGTCCCGGGTTCTCCCTGTAACAATTAATACTGGCCGCCATGTAAAGCATATCGTGTGCTGTACAACAACAACAACAACAACATGCATGAATACATACATTCAGTAACAAGATTTATTAAACCGATTAATACCTTAACTGAATTCATGGCGAAAAAAGTGTCCGTGAAGCGCAGGAAACTTGGAATAATTATCTATGTATGTCTATACAAATATACATTCATTTTAATGTCATTATGCGACCTAAAGTCGATAATTCTTTATTACAATCACCATTTTGATAACATTTTCATCAGATGTAGAAAATTAAATTGCAAAACTTATCACATTGAAAACATTACAAGACGTGCCATTGGCGTTAAACAGTACACTTCACTACAAACGTCCACACCACATTGTGGCGATATAACGGAATAATTGCTAAAGCTACATTAAAATTCAAACAGACGCTCACATTTATATACAAGGTTCCAACGTGTCCAATTATATCTGTGTGTATGCGTTTCAACTGACTTTTTTGTGTCAGATTGGACCAATTATGATTACATAGCTTGCTTAGTATCATAGTTTTTGTTTAATGAGAGCAAGATTAATTCAGTAATGAAGAAACCAATTTGTTCTTCAATTTTTTTCCGTTTTGATCTGTTTTTATGTAAAAAGTCACGGGAAAATGATTTCCAATTTTACCTCATTTGATTGCTTTTGTAAATGTATTCGTTTTCTTGTATTAACCCGTAATGACAACAAAACATTTCCCGTGACATTTTACAGTCAAACAGATAGCTAAATACATAGTCATTTCTTAATTGTAAACTGAACGTAAATATGGAGTTTACAGTTCAGAATATTGACTCCTTGTCGCCTCGGTGCGCCATGAAGGGATTTTAAGATATTTTGACCGGCTAATATATATCGCCACGTTTCTGAAACTTATTCTCATATGACGGTGAATTTTGTGCAACATCTACTGGTCCTAATAACATTGTTGCTTAGTAGTGCACACACTAATCATTCAGTTATTCCAATACTATAAAATACAGTTCTGTAAATACAATTACAGTAAAAAAGAAAGATAGGATGAGCTAGAGCGCCGTCATGAAAGATTAACGTTTTCTTTGATATTGTATTTATAAATTCGAAGAAGCTAATACACATAATAATAATTATATAACATGTGTTTATGTGATTTGGAATGTTAACGAAGAATTAACATACATTCCCATTTTACTAGCCAAGAGCTAGCTCTTCATCATGGACAAAACACCATTCCAATAAAAACTACCTAGTTAAATTTGGCTAAGAAATGTGAATGTATGTTTAAGTTCATTGTGTAACAAAAATGTAAAAATGTATTGATTGCAAAACATATAAATTCCCATAATTCCGAACATCATGATCACAGATGAAATACTCTTCAAAAGAAAATAGCTAAGGCTTTAAATGAAATTAAACATATTCAACCACATTGGATTATCATATTCAACATAGAACCATATTTAAGGATTGAATAGTGTAAATTGAAAAAACGTACAAAATACATTATTATTATCAGGCATTTTGACACACTTCTACTAATTTATATTTAAAACATCGATTTAATATAATAATAAGTAATACATTATTATTATCAGGCATTTTGACACACGTGTACTACATTATATTTCAAACATCGATAATCACTCATGCAGCCCTACTTAAATTGAGTCGTATGGACTTCTGAAAACAAATCCCATGACAATATAGATTGATTTGAATTTTAATTTTTAAGGGACGTGGCTCCCACAGGTATATCATTCTTACTTTAGTGTACCTTTATTTAAAATATATTTTTCTGATTTCGTTACATATACGATAACCAAGATATGATATTGACTAGTTCATACGTTAATCATTAGTTCGTCAGAGAGACAAATATATCAAATTAAAAGACTAATTAAAAATGTATATTTATTTCTTATTCAGGAAACGGTGGCTCATCTAAGCAAGTCTTTGAACTAAAATATAACTTTCGAAGCCGATTGATGATTGATGTGACTTTACCTCAACCTCAAATGTATTGAATGGAAAGTGAGGGCATTCATACATTTCAAAAATGGTCATAGAAAGATTCCTTATTTTATCTCTGCGTCTCATAGTGTCTGTCTTCATATCTTCATCTGATGCGCATGTAGCTTGTATTCTGAACGGCATTTCCTATACCTGCACAAATATTTCCAGCAAAACAGATTTTCCACTTGTACTGCCGGCACATATACAGCAAGTTACGATATTTGGGAGCAATAATCATGAACTATCACTTACCAGTGGACTTTTCAAGCATGAATCATGGACAAATGTATCAGAACTGTCTATTCTTGAATTTAGCAATGCAAAGTTTATCGAAAAGGAGTTTCTTGACGGACTAGAAAAAATAAAATTTCTGTCTATATCAGCATGCCCAAATCTCGAGAGCATTGACCCGGATGTATTTCATTCTACACCTGATATTGAAGCACTTCATTTGGATGAGAACTATAAACTTGGATTAAGTCAAGTGGAGGCAACATTGACTGGCAGATTAAGTAAACTCAGAAATCTGTCTTTAATCGGAATCCAAGCTACGAAAACGCGTGTTGTCCTCTGTGAAAGGTTTTCAAAGGCTTTGCATACAAAGAATCTTACAAATCTTATTATAAGTAGAGTCAAATTAGTATATATAGAACATGATTCCGTACTAGAAACATTGGCAACTTTAAAATGCTTAAACCTTTCTTATTCTTCAATTCTTGTTGCAGCTAACATTAACTGGGTTCACACTGGCATAGTCAGCAATAAATTTGAACTGTTAGATTTGACTGGTTTTCCGAGGATAGTACAACGTAGCATGAAAACGCAGGTCGCAAATATAACACGGAATATGCTTCAGATTGTAACATATTTGTTTATGCAGGACAACACGTACTATTCTTATCAATTGAAAATAAATGTAAGGTATATTAATGAACACAATATTACCAGTAGCCTAAAAATATTGGATTTAAGCAAAAATAACATTATAATTTTAAATATTACATTTTATGGAGCATATTATTTATATGCATTGGAGGCACTGAATTTAGCAAGTAACAATATGGAATATATATCACCGTCTCTTTTAAATAATTTGCCTTCGCTGAGGATTCTAGACTTGTCTAATAATCAGTTGCACATCATGCAAACTAATCATGATTTTCCCAACATATTCTCTAAGAATAAAGACCTTGAGATTATTTACTTAAGAAATAACAAACTAAGTGTCGTACCGTCAAAGTTATTCTCATCAAATACCAAGCTACGTATAATTGATTTGAGTGAGAACGAACTTGCCTACATCAATGTCGAATTGCGCAACGCATTGGATTTGAAGTTAACTGATTTACGGGAGAATCGGCTTAAAACTTTGCCGGCAGTATTCTTGGAACAATTGGAGCAAATATTTCGGCATCTCCCCACGGCAAACACACAAGAGGCCACCAAGACAAAACGTTTGCTCTGTCAGCTCCGGGATAAAAATCTTATAGCAGAGAAATACAACTATGGATATAATGCCAGCAAACTTGTGCAACTCGCAGAAAAACACTCAGATATTCCACAATATTTAATGATAAATCTATTGGAGAATCCTATCGCATGCGATTGTGACACACTTGATTTTGTTAAATGGGTTGTCTTTACAGATATCGTGATCTTCAATAGGACAAATGTTCGATGCAGCTATGGCAACAAGGAAGAATTTGTAAATATAGAAACTTATGAAATTATCAAGAAAAACTGTCAGCTTCCATATATCATCGGCCTTGCAACTGGATTATTAGTACTATCTGCATTATGTATATTTACATTCGCTGCTATAATTATTCTTTGGCACAACAAGACGAATCAAAACCAGGGATTAGAAAATCTAAGGAGAGAAATTCTTCAAGATAATATAAATTTCAAATATGTAGCATTTCTGTCATATTGCAGTCAAGACGTGCATATTGTAGACGAACATATCCTGCCTTCCTTAAATAGAATTCTCAAGGAAATGCTTAACACCGAAAAGGATCTTGTCTGTACTGGAGCTGATTCCTTTGTTCCTGGTATGCGCATCATAAACGAAATACATCGCTGTATTAATGAAAGTCTTGTCGTAGTACCTGTAATAACACCAGCATTTCTTCAGTCTCGTTGGTGTCTGAACGAATGTGTTGAAGCCCTTGAGCAGCAGCGACAAGTTGTTGTTCTAATGAAGCAGAATACGAGCACAAATGACACAATTGGTAAAATCAGACAATTGATAGCACACTATATCAGAGCTACCTGGTCTGATAATGAAGGTCAATTTCTTATACTTCCCTCTTGGAATTTAGTTGGTGAGGCAATTATTCACATAGCTTCTGAAACGTTTCGGAATTACAGGAGACAAAACGTAAATACGCCTAATGAATTAATTCCCTTGGTTGATCGAACATAATAATACAATTTTGAGTGTTCTGCCTGAGGACACTACTTTTATTCAGAGAAATATATTACTATATACGTTACTGAGTTACGCTTCTAACATTGCGAAAAGTAACGAAGTCCCTCTCGTTCTTCAATATTCGAACTAAGATTATAATATTTCGTCTTTCAAATCAAATTTTTACATTGTTGATTAGACCGTTCAACCGAAAATATTGAGACATTAGTGATCAATTTTATATCACCTCTGCCCAAACCAAATGCCGGTAATTACCACTGGATGTACGGTATGTCAGGGTAAGGAATTGTTGATATTGAAAGAAGTATTCCATTCAATGATAGAGGATATGTTGATATTCGAAGAAGTATTCCATACAATGATAGAGGATATGGTGATATTGAAAGAAGTATTCCATTCAATGATAGAGGATATGTTGATATTGAAAACATTATTCCATACAATGATAGAGGATATGTTTATATTGAAAGAAGTATTCCATCCAATGATAGAGGAGATGTTGATATCAGTAAGAGGGATAGAACCACGATTCGGATAAATCCAAAATTTTTTTCATGGCTTCTATGTATAGTGTATACAAATGTCTGTTGTGCGTGTTTAACTATGTCAATATGCACATTTCCAACGTTTCAATATACCTTGTGCCACATTTCAGGTCTGACTACTGATGTATCAAACATGTATAATTAAAATATCTGAGACTAAAAAAAATATCAAAACAAAGTGATTTTAAATTGCAGTAAACATCGATTTGTTCTGATTTATTTAAGACTGGACTATTCTACTCGGTTATATATTTTCGCAATTTCACAATACATACTTTAATCAGATTTTATGATTTGTGTTAGACATTGTAGGGATTAAAAGCGGACTTGGTAGAAACATGTCATGGAGAATATGTATTCTATTAAGTAGAATTCGTAGATTGTAGCTGCTTATCATCTGTTCGTTTGCATACGAATTTCCTAATGATCGATCGAGCTGTAAGATTGCATACTTTCATTTAGGAAATGTAACATTGCTTATGTGACGTGTTGAAGTTACTTGAAATAGCGATTTGTTGTGACGCGTCATATTTGCTTCATTCCTTAAATCCAATGTGCACTTAGAGAAATGTATCTCTTTAATGAAACGTTATTTCTAAAAGAATGGAAAGTTATGTTTCAATTCATGACTACATCTACTTTGTGATTAACACAAGTAGATCACACATGCCTAGTGATTTTAATATTATTTAATCTTTATTGCAGCCTAATATACAACATTCCGGGTACTGACATGAACACTCGATGTACTTGTTTTAAAACATTGATATTTGATATTGTGCATTTGCCTTTGCGAAATGCGTGCAATTAAATTTTCTGATTTGTTAGGCTAGCATGATGTTTCAGTATACATATATGTAGTTTTGTTCCGATTATCGATTATAGTTGATCATTAGTTGGTTTAGCAGATCATCGATTGTGAACTCCATAATCGATTTTGAGCAAATGGAGACTACTTTTTAGGTGTATGCAAAGCACAAAGGTTAGTAAAACTCCCAGCCACTAAAGTTGACCTGAAATATATTAATTCCCCTCACAATTACAAATATGAAACCTTATGATTCATAATTAGGAAGATATATTACTACATGGTAAAGTTGTTAAATTGTTGAGTTAATACATTTAAACATATTGTGTTGATTTGTTTCAGTCAAATTGCAACATCTTTTGTAGTATTTATAAACAATGACAAACAAGAAAAACATGTCCTTCTATACTTTAAATTATAGACACATCACATGTGACTGAAAGAATTTCGGGAGATTGTAGCAGTATTTCAGTTACATATGACTGATCAGCCATAATAAGTTGAATTCATTTAACAAAGTTGTAGAACAAAAGTAACACATAATGTAATATTATTGTCCGGTTAAAGTATACATGTCATTAAAAGAGATTACTCCTGTACATTTATAAACATATTGAACTCTTGATCAAAGATATAACTGTGTAACAAAAAATAAAACTTGCTCTTAGTAACCGATTATAATCGATGATCAACTGGATAAGAGGAACCGATTGTCGATTATGAATTTCTGACCGATTCCCATCACTACATATATGTGTATATATAAATTGTCAAGTAGTGCAAACTGTCTATATATATATATATATATATATATATATATATATATATATATATATATATATATATATATATATATATATATATATATATATGTGTGTGTGTGTGTGTGTGTGTGTGTGTGTGTGTATGTTTTTTTAAAGAATGTAGACCATAAACAAGAAGCAGTGAAATATTCATGGAATTAGCTCTGTCCGTTCGTCCGTACAAAGAAGAAAACCGTCCGTCTGGAAAGGAAAATCGAGCAAAATTCCGAAAATAAAGCGCCATCGACAAGTACAAGACAGCAGTAGATGGAAATTGAAAAATATAGTCTGAAAACAAATAAGAAACATACATACATACATACATACATACATACATACATACATACATACATACATACATACATACATACATACATACATACATACATACATTAGCTAATTCCATTGATCTGCACAAGGTGATGATAACGAAATTAGATACTTCACTATTTTTGTCTCTCAGCCAACCTAATTGTCTATATTATGTATTGTTCTCTGAACATCGTGAATGTGTGTGTATGTGGGTGTATTAATACAAATGAGAGGTGTTGATATTATACTTCCATTCTCATCTTTTCATTATTTTTTTTTACCTTTATTATTATGTTTATTATTTTTATTATTATTATTATTATTGCTTTTAATATGATATGATATCAATGTCATTCTTCAATAGCAGAAAACTATTTCGACAATTTTATACCTACGTAATATTATTAAATGCAGCATGTAAACTCGTTCGTCATTCATCATTTGAAAGAAGTATTTAATTCATTTTGAAAACTACATTATAGTGGAGAAGGAAGTTTTGAATCAGGATTCATATAGTTTGCTCTATGTGTTAGATTTGTGTTAATGAGTTGTGATATCGAATGTAATGTGCACACATTTTATATTACGGCATTATCCTCTACCGCAGTCGTGATACTATTACCTGTCTGTGAAAGGTAAGTGAACATTGAATGTGGTAAAGTAAAAGTTGATAGTAATATTTAGTCTTGTATAGGTATGTGTGTATTAAATATTGGATAACGCGCCATATTATTACTTCTTATGAGTGTGTCAGCTACAGTCCTTGTGAAGTGCCAAAGTTTCGGTCAAATCTATTAAATAACTATTAATTCTAGCCAGTAGCCATTTGTTAGATTTATGTGACGCATTCTGCACCGAGAGATACTTTTCTAATCGGTTCTTGGGTTAACTGTTTGTGTAGAACCGTACTGACCGCCGTGACCCGAACGTGTCATGCTTTGACTTGAAACAGACAGTCGGTGAAAATTTAATTCTAAAAAACCACGTGTATTCCGAATGAAAGGAAACTTCACTGTCTATGTCTTTGATTAAATTGTTATTTATCTTTACGGGGGCTCGTAGTTCTTTGTTCAATATATTAACTCAGTTTACATCATACATTCTATACTCGAACCGGGCAATTAAACCGTGGGCGGTCAGCTCCTAGATAGCTAATCTCAGAGGGGAGTGGGTGAGAGTGTTGTTTTTATATGTTGTGCAATACTTTTTGACAAGTGGGCTTGTACAATATTATACGAATAACGCTCATGACCCGCGTTCCTATGACAGTCCTCTGTAAAGTCTCTGTTGTTACTATTATTTACAAGTATTGTTGATGTTTAATCATTACATGTACGACTGGAGCGAATTTAATCTCTTATAAATTAGTATTAGTAATGATAGAAGTTGTAGTGGAAGTAGCAATGTTAGCAGTAGTAGTAGTAGAAAGTTATAAGTTACATATTAATTTGTTATCCAGTAACATGTAATTTGCTACACAAATAAAACATATTTGTTGGTACACTTTGTAAACTATCGTCTACAGCACCATTGATACTATTACATATTTGTGAAAGGTAAGTAAATATTAAATACGTTAAATGACAAGTTGGTAGTTAATATACGATAATAATATATATAATAAAAATATTACGATGATTAACATACATTGTTAAATTCCCCTTCTTCATTACATCCTTATTATGTATAATTGTTATTATTATTATAATTATTATTAGTATTATATCCCTATAATAAGGTACCATTGTTATTTCCGTTTCAAACCTGTACACATTTTATATGTGAACTCCAAGATGTAAAAATATTAGTTTTAAATCAGCAGAAACCTACTGAATTTGGATTGAATCCAACGTTATTGACAAAATGATGACTTTGTCCTTCATATCCTTTACCTCACACCATATATATCATCAACACCAACATTCAATTCACACAATCAGTATGAAACCTAGGTGTTACTCTAGACAGTACTCTCATATTACAGAAGTTTCATCCAGAAGCTTGAAAAGTTCAAAACACAGCTGTTCCGATTATCTTTAGAGTACCTCGATCAGAGCACTACTCACCACTACTCTATACCCTACACTGGCTATTCATTCGATACAGAATCAAACATAAAATGTCTTTTCTGTGCTACGTTTAACTGACAGACTACAGTCCAATATACCTATTTGGCCTCACCATTGTGTAAGCACCATCAAGATCCTTTTGCTCCTTTTCAGACAATCGTATACTCATTGTTCCCACTATGAAAACGAAGTCATATGGACAACGTTCTTGTGCATACCCATTGACATTAGACACAACGACACAGTTCTTACATCTCACCTTTATCGATTGCAGGAACAAACTTAAAGACCTATTCTTGTTTTGTACCTTAAATATTTTCAGCATGTTTTATGTTTACCCATTTCATTTTTTTGTCTTTTGTTTGTCTGCAGAATATCACAATAGATTTGTAAAGTGCTTTGAAATTACTCAATGTCGGTTGGAATCCTTTCATGTTAACAAGAAGGAAGTTTAGATTCAGGTGTGAACAGTATTTACTCATATACGTTCTCCAAGCAACCTATGCAAATCTTTGGAATCGAATTTCTTTTTAAATCACAGAAGTGTCACAAGAAAAGTAGCGGATATGAGTACAATTTTGTCAAATGTACAATTGTCGAAGTATGAACTTGTACTGTCAAGTTGAACTATATATAATCCAGTTTTTAATGACAACGTAGAGTCAGGCGAGATTGCGTTTGAAGTAATTAGATACGTACGTAAATGTAAAAAGATTTGCAAAGAAATGCTTGAAAGGTCTGCTCATATTCCGATACGTACAAGCTAGGTTATATAAACTTTGGTTGCTGTAACGCCCTATGACCTTTAATGCCTGCATTTGTCAAATTGTACACCTAAGATTGTGACGTATCATTGTCCATATATACTTGTTCAGCAGCAGAGAGGGCGAATCCTACAACGTTTTCAGACAAAATTTTGATTGAATCATTAAAACGAGCCTTCCTACGATCTCATTTTAACCAAAAAAAATGTCTCAGGGGCAAACCCTACAACGTTTTCAGACAAAAAATTTATTGAAATCTTAATGAGCTTTCCCTACGAAATCTCATTTTAACTAAAAAAATGAAAACGGAGACTTTTACGATTTTTTAATCAATTTTGGTCGCAACTTGTTGTCATCCACCCTCTCTGCTGCTTAGTGATTTCATCACTGGGTTAACAAAAATAATAAATGATTTGATCAAGTCTTTAGGATGAAAATCATTTATGATTTTACAAACAGACTAATTGCTAACACCTCTTCTTGTAGATCAATTAGATTATTGGACTGATCTGTGAGTTTGAAATTAATTCTCGTTAACGAATTATTATGGCATCGCATGTAGACAGGATTAACCGGAGACTCAATTATTAAAAATCCTGGAGGAGCTGTTGGTGCAAACGAATAAAGAATATATCCTTGCTGAGCTTGATTTGATCGTTCGAGATTAATTTGATAGCTTCCTTCGATAACATCACATACTAAATTGAGCGCAATCACTGAGGATATATTCACGTTGAACGGAGCGATATGCCTGCCGCCACCGTCTGGGTCATTATTATGTTTGAGGATTTTTATTTCCTGTGATGTTGTTTTTTCCATGCATCATGAATTATTTTAAAACCAACATCCATGGTGTCACTGAGAAGTTTTTTTAGTTCTGGTACGTTATATCCCGGTAGTTTGAATTTCAGAATTTCCTTCACGGACATTTTATAGTCTGTTGCGAATTCTACTTTCGATAAGGGATTATCGTCATTTAATATATCCTGAATAATTTGTGAATTAAATGTTTCCATATCGTCGATAATTTTATTGCATATTTCTACGACGCTGATAAATTCATCTCGGGTGAGAGAGCCGGATTTAAGAGATGTTAACAACAGTGAAAAATCATTATTCATCGTTGTAAAATTTTCAATAATTTTGGGTTCGTTAACAAAACGATATTTCTCTACTATATCCCTAATTAGTTGATATTCGAAAAGAAAAAAATCTCTAGTGGATTGGTGATCTTTATAACACTTTATTGGATTATCCGGTTTTATCACGTCGGTGATATAATCAGTTTTTTGTGGTTCGGGTATATCAACGGTTTTACTCTGGGGTGGTAATTCAGGCCATCCAAGTACGGTTCTAATAGAACTTTGATAGATATCTACGACGTATCCTTCTGTGTTTATCTCAATTGCGGATGATAGTGTCGGCTCATGAACTGTTATAGCGATTTTTGACTCTACTCCAGTAATCGATTTTATTCTACGCGCTAATTCATTATTGATTTGTTCGATTTGGTATGACCCTGTTGGTATCGAAACGACGTTCCAGTCTGGGGTACCGTCGTCTTTATTCTTATTTGCAAACACTAAAGAAATATTGGGTTGTTGACCACCAAATGATTTTGATCTGATATTAGGCCAACTGTGATACATTCGTAGTTTTGCTAGCGCTATCTCCTTCACTGGGACCGGAGAGGGGAAATTCACACTGAATTCTGGATTCGTTGATGTTATTGATATCATGCTTGTTTGTACTGGGTTCGTGTTCTCCACTATTCGTTGAAGTAATTCCTGCGGTGTTGTCATTGTTATTATACTCATGATTTATTTCTAATTTTGGTATCGATGAATCATAGATACTGACCATCACTGAGAACTCACAATCTGGTAATGTTGATATTATTGAGATCATTTTGTTTTTTGGGTTCGTGTTTTCTGATTCCATCGGTGTTGTCATTGTTATTATACTCATGTTGTCGCTCTAATTTCGATATCGCGGAATCAAAAATACTGACCATCGCTGAGAATTCACTATCTGATATAATTGTATTATCGAGTGACGACGATATCATCAATGATAATTGCGAGTATGCGGTTGATGCAATATGAAATTGAAGTAAGTAATTCTGCAGTTTACTCTGGCTGCATGATGATATCTTTTTTGCTATCCCGGTTGATATACCCTCGATTGTAGCCACCGCAGAAATGCAAATTGGAACTACGACCGGGGCAATCATTGTAACAGATGCTAGTATTATTCCGGCACCAGTGAGAACGCTTGACACCGAGTATATAATAACATCAATTGCGATGATTCTTCGTCGGTATTTTTTTATTTTTATTTGATACTCCTCAGTGAGGGTTTTGAGTCTATTCTGAAATTCTCTGACCTGATCATAGCGACATTGAGTTGATGAAATCATTTTTATTTTAAAAACACTAGCGTTTTCAATTGTGAAATCCGAACGATTTAGTTATTTACTTAAATCCGCTACGAATTCCACATACCATGATACCGGAGTTTTAGTCAAATGTTTATCAGTAGATGTTATCGTGAACTTTTCAGTTGTATCCTTGTCGATGATCGTTGAAATCGTATTGTTGACCCCGGATGAACTCGACGATGATATATTAAATTGAGTCGTTGTTACTAGTGTTAATCGATAAATACCCTTAACGGTTGCAGTGATATCTAATTTGTTGTTTGTAGGTGTCCACAAAAATGATCCGTGTTGGATTGTATATACTACGTTATTGGTTTTCTCATGAGGAATTTTTGTTTTTTCAATGATTGTTATCATCCTCGAAAAATCACCTTTGACGGCTTCGATGAAAGTTTTCGCCTCATCGATGGATTTTTTAATATCAGGGAGTTTTATTTCAATTTTATCCAACTGGGTTCCAATAAATTTATCAATGATATTTCTACGAAAAACTGAAAACTGTTTTCCGTTTTCTTCAATTCTAGATTCAAGTGTTGTTAGTACAAACACAGAATTGTTTAACTCATCGTTGATCTGTAATCGTCGAAACGAGTACACCCGGTTTGAGTTTACCCTGATCGGAAAATAACGCGATAGTATCCTCGATTGCGTTTTGTTGTTTAACCAAAATATCATCCAGAGAAATATTACTGGTTTTCAATTTACCCTGATCCGAAAATAACGCAACGGTGTTCTCGATTGCGTTTCGTTGTTTAACTAAAATATCATCCAATGACACATCACTGGATTTCAATTTACCCTGTTTGTCTTGAAATACAACTATTTCATTAGGATCAACATTTGTTAAGTTCAACGTCTCAGCTATTTCATCTTTGATTAATTTTTTACATCCTTGACAGAATCAGGTGGTGCAGTGTCATCGGGTTTGGGTTTCAAAGATCTCCCCCAAATATCAATCATGTTATTGTAAAACTCTTTCTCTCTCTAAAATCGTTTTTGACGACTTCGTCGAAAAATCTTCGATTTTCTCCAGCGATTACTAGTGTATTCATTCACGACAACATGTGGTGGTTTTCCGCTTGGGTTACTCAAGGAGTTAGAAATAGCGTCAAGGACATTTAATACTTCGCTGCCGCATATTGGTGGGTCAATCATCGTTTGTGTTGGTAGCGTAGAATACCAAGTCTTCATTGGAAGGGTTTTTATATACCGCATAAACTCTTTTGGTGGGGCTAATCCATATGAATCGAAATAAACAATCCCACGTGGATCAATAGCGTATGCAACCCAGTGAGTTCCAGGTCCGGTGCTGTTATCTAAATTAATGATTCCGGTTTCAACGCTGTTTGGTTGATGTGGTAATTAATCTTTCATAAAGACACCTCTGAAGTTTTTAATCGCTAGTTTTTTAGTAGCATCCATTAAATCAAAATTGGACATGGGAATCTTCGATTCCTCAATTAATAAATCGTTCCTGGTAGTCTTAGACCCTTTCCGCTGTACCACGAATACGGGGTTCCTGGTAGTCTTAGACCCTTTCCATTTTTTTTATATCCTTTCCCAGCTGCTTTCTTTAGTGCCATTCCTGCTGCAGTACCAACGGCTCCTAACGCTGCCGCTTTAGCCACCGCTGGGGCTGCTGCTGCAATCAATGCTGGAATCGCAGCTAACAACGGAAATATACCGCCTGTTTTAATCATATTTTTGATAGCAGCTGCAGAGAGAGTAATCTGAACACCTTTTTTGGCTGCAAGTGCATCATTGAAATGTTTTATTTGACGAGTTGTCAGCGATAGGTTATTTGCACCACCAGTCATTTGGTTCGGTTTCAACGTGATTGTGGTTCCACATTTTTTAGCTGATTCCGATTGCAATTTTTTTAATTGACCAGGTGTCAACGACACATTGATATTACTATACGACATTATACAATAACAGATTAATTCTAAATAGAGGATGTTTATGAAAATCATAGATTTTCTACTGGTGCATCTACCACTCTCATTCTTCCTCCAACACCTTCAAGTAGCATTGATTTATCACTGAGAATGACAGCAACCGCTCTATAATTAGCAATAGCACCACGAGTCACATTAGCTCTAAAGTGTATATCAACAACAGATTGTCTCATCAAATCGAGATGTTCCAGTGAGAAGTAATAGATCGGATACAGATTTTTAAAATCATATTGTGATATTTGCAAACCAGTATCCACATTTTGATCGCGTGCCATAAATGACAACAGACGATGATAAACTCGTGCAATATGATTTTCTGTGTAATTCAGTTGTATATCCTCGGATGGTTCCTGCTGGCCGTTTATTCTCAGTGAGACGTCTTTCACACCTAACTGATCAAATATCATATGGCTGGAGAGTTGATTGCCAACTCGTGTGTTATCCTGTAACGCAATAAATATATGACGTGGCGCAGCAACACCTTGTTTTGATGCTAGATTCCACGTGAATAACCCGTTGATATTTGATTGTTTAACATCTGTACTCACGGTTAGCCAACTCAACAACGACTTTCCTCCTTGGTCCATAAATGATAGTAATCGTTCTTCTGCGGTGATTGCTGGAGTCAACACTGGCATCCACAATGATATTTTTGTTAAATTGACTTTACCGGCATCAGCATTGGGATTTTCAGCATCTGCTGGAATCCTCCAAATTGCGTCGTTATCATCACTCTTTCGTACAAGCGATACTGTATGCTTCGCTCCATAAATAACTTTTCTGACGTTTCTACAGAATCCAAATATGTGATGCAGTGGAATCGCGCATGAAAATGATTTACGCGCTCCTTGCAACATTGAGTTTCGTGTTGCAGCTCCTAGATTGAAATTAACGTCGTTGTTTATAATCATATTCTCGACATCAGCATCACTATTATCACGTTTTTTTGGTCGTCTTACAACAAATGGATTTCCTCCAGCGGTATTCTTACCATCTTTTGCAAACATCATAGAGGGTCCTGCTGATCTTGTATAATCATCAGAATATATCGCTAACCCGATTATTGTTGTAGCCATATCAACATCGCGATCTATGGACTCAATTTCTTTTCCATCAATGAGATGTCTAGCACTCTCAAATAACGCCATAATACCATTATTGACAAAACCGACTTGAGTACCATCTGGATACGGTGCTGGTACAGCAGGAGTATCATCAGCTGTTACAAGTTCTCCTTCTACTTCAATAAACGCTTCACAGGGCAAAAAGTATTTACTGGTATCATGGACTTGAAGTTCAATTCTTGCTCGACTATTTGGGTCTATTGCATGATAGGCGTAATATTGATAATCGCGTACAGAATCATCCTTGCCAACTGGGGCGTCTATATCAAACGCTGGATCATGTGACTTTTTGAACATTTAATTCTATTTATCAGAGTCTAAATCGCGATTTTCCATTTCATCGTCGTAGTTTTTTAAAGCCACTTCCTGCTATCATATTTGCAATATTGCTTTGGTCGGGGTTTAAAGCCATCGACGCTAATGTTTCATCTACTGCGTTATTTATAATTCTACTAACACTTGCAGGCATTTCCGCTGTAGACGGTAACGGTTTCTTTTTTCGTCTCACTAATGATGTTATTTTATTCTTCGCAGTTGAAAACGCTTTTCCAGCAAGATCTCCAACAGCACCAATACCCTTATCACGAATAACTTCAATTGCTTTCATTCCTAGTTGTTTAGCCAACGGCATCACTTTTGGAGCCATTCTCGCAAATAACCCTAAAATGGTATTGCCTAAACCATCTCCGTAGTATGCTCTATAAACCGGAAACCGTGAATTAACTACGTAGACGGGGGTTGGTTTATCATGATTGTAGTGTATGATCATTATTTGAAATCAGAAACAATTTTTCAATTGGAAACGCTAGCGTTTTTATTCAATCCCGGTGATTAATCACTGTGATAATCCTCCACTAACTCGCCAATGAAATCTCGATATGTGCTGATATCCATGATACCACCTTGAAATAAACGTCTACAGATATCAGATCCTTCATTAATTATTTCCGGTGAGTTATTTCCAGCTCGGAACCCTCCTATAAGAACTTCTAATCGTGATATATCACTGAGAACACTACCAGGACATGAAATCCAAGGATTTTCCCTCGAAGAGTTTCCAACGCTAGCGTTTTGCAATCCACTTCCGCTATAACCAGTTGCTTCATCCGGTTCTTCTAAATCGGCTTCTTGTAAATAATCAAGAAAATCATCATCATCAGGTGGTAGTTGTTGTTTTTTAGGCGAGTAGACTACTTTCTTTGTAGGTTGCTGTCGCTTTCCTCACAATTTTCGCGGTTTTCGTTGTTGTTTAAACTCTTCGTATTTTTCATACACTATATCCACCGCATTTCTATATTGAATATATGATGCACTCTTCTTATTAATTCTACCTGTTTTCTCAGTTTTGATTTTGTAGAATATATCAGCCCAATGATCTAAATTTCTAACAAACTTATGATATTCTGGTTTCAACATATCTTTCCTGTTTTCATAATTCGTAACAACAAGCTCAGGAATTCCTGTTGGATCAGTCTTATTAATTTTTCCTAACCCCGCCTCGTTAAATATCACGCGTAAATCATCTACTATTTCTTTTGATTCCATTTGTTTTGTTTGTTCAGTTTTCGCTGCTATTTTTTCGAGTTCACCAATAACAGATTTTCCCGTCTCGGGAACATCTCCCAGTATAGCACGCTCTATCCCCTTCGTTGCTGTGGTTACTGGTTTAAACAATTCTTCAGATCCCGCAGCAAAATCAGTCTGAAGACTCTGTCGTTGTTGTAGTTTATTCCGTACAGAGTCACGAATTGGTACAAATCTCCTGATTGCATCCAGTCGTTCACGAGCCAATCGGGTTGTTAATGCTTCATTGACCATTATTTGAAATTAGAAACAATTTTTCAATTGCAAAACAATTTTTCAATCCCGACCTAACACCATCGGATGGTCATGGAAGTGTTATTTCATCCTACAACGGCTTCGTTCATCGATGGCGAAAGTATCATAATTGTATATAATATTATATAATACTGATAGTTTCGCCATTCTATTTTTGATCAATCCGAACCAGCCATCAATTTTTTATTCACTGATTTCAACAGTTTTAATCAAAAAATGCTAAAAAAAAAATTAAAATCTCTATAAGGGACGGTCACAATCAAATAATGATAAATGGTCAATCAAAATTGTTCATTTTCTTGAATTAACGCCCGTAGGTTTCTAACTTTAGAATTAACCTCCTTTTTCAATTCGTATTCGTACCCCAATTCTTTTCGTATTCGTTCTACGATGGTATACAACGGAGCGAACACACTTACGTCACTGGAAAATGCGAGAGAGTCCTTAATAGAATTCTGAATTCTTTTGATGAGCGCATACTTCTTTGGTAGCATATACTTGTTAGTGCTAACTCCGTATTCTATATCCTGAAAATCAGACATGATTTGATCAGGATTTAACCCATCTGATAGTTCAATATCCCAACTTTTCAATTTTGAAATCTCGGATATGATGCTATTCATGTTTTCAGAATTCATTATTCTATAATAATGATATATTTCTAAATGAAAAATATGACGCATTAGACATAACTAAATTGAATTTTTTGTCCCGGCCTTTTTGAAATAGCCGATCGACAAACCCCCTCTGCAACGAATCGTACTGAGGCTCTACAAATATTGAAATACTTGCCGGCTTCATATATTGATTTAAATATTTTTTCTTCGTTAGTTGTTGTATTCAAAGATTTTACTGGTCTCGCTTTTTTTGAGCGAATGCCATTCTCTCCTCTTTTCAAATTCTCACTTTGTGTGATAGCTTGCAGATTTGATAAAAAATTGTTCCTTGGATTAGAATCCTTGTGATCGATAACAAAACCATTTTTGATCAATCCATTGAAACATTCAAATACGAAACGATGATTGTAATATTTCTTCTTTCCAACAGTAAAGAACAAATACCCCATACCATTATCCCACCCAACTGGGTTCTTCAGTCTACAGTGTCTTACAACACCATCACTGGATGCTTCATAATTTGTACTCACTGGGTGTGGTCTGAATTCCTGGTTCATTAGTATATACTATACTATTTGTCTAATTCATTGACTGATCCATTGCAGTGATTCATTATACATAAACCTTTCATTTAGACACTTGTTTTTAGTATAGCATGAGGGAGTTCAAGAGATTGCCTTCGAAAAATGCTGAATTCAATGCTGATAAGGAGTTTAGGAGATTATTGAAAATCAATCCTAGATTTAATCTCGATAAACCCAAAAAACGTCCAAGAGACGGAAACATGAAAGAGTTTAAGAGATTATTAAAAATAAGTCCTAGATTTAATCTCGATAAACCAAAAAAACGTAACAAAATCAATCCTAGATTTAATCTCGATAAACCCAAAAAACGTCCAAGAGACGGAAACATGAAATAGTTTAAGAGATTATTAAAAATTAGTCCTAGATTTAATCTCGATAAACCAAAAAAACGTCCAAGAGACGGAAACATGAAAGAGTTTAAGAGATTATTAAAAATTAGTCCTAGATTATTAAAAATTAGTCCTAGATTTAATCTCGATAAACCAAAAAAAACGTCCAAGAGAGATTACCCCTGGAAAGATGCTCAATTCAATCTCGATATAGTTTCTAATACACCAAAGAATACAATTCTTGATAAAGCCATGATTAGTAAAATCAGAGACTGTTTTAATGAATTCAAACGTGATGGAGCATCTTATTGTTGGTCAACATTTCGAATTGATGGTGTTGTTGACGCTACCATGAATGATGAAAAAGCAGCAGTGATAATTTCACGTGTTGGGGAAAAACGGCATTTTTTCCGAATCAAATTCATTATCGAAGTCGATGGCAAATGGATTATTAAGGATAAATTTGAACCAATCCTCAAGAATAAAAAAGCTGTCATTGTGAGTAGAGATTCCAAACCAGGGATTCTAACCGGCATTGGCAAACCATACTACGAAAGATCTTATCCCGTAACAGCAATGGTTTATGGGATATATCCGTTAAATGATAAACCCGATATCGCAAAACTAGCTCCTATGAAATATTCGTCAGGGCTTAATTGTGTAGCAGAACGAATAATAGAACACTTCACAAATGCATCCCGAGGAAATAAACTAACTGATCTGCGACGTAGGAAAATAATCGAGTGGGAACTGACAGTGAAACAGCATTATGCAAAGATTTCTGATATAGCTAAATTAGAAACATCATTACGATTCCCAATAACCGTTATGACGATAACCGGAGAGGTTTTATACGAACCGAAATATAACAAAAATGGAGCGCCAATACAGATTATTGATCATAACAAACACGCGTGGACACCTGCGGTAACAATATTTCCACGAGAACGAACCGTGAAATATATCCCTAAGGAGTTCGTCGGGGATGTTTTCTATGAAGAGAAATTATTCGATGCTATTCATGCGTTGTGTAAGGATGATCCTGTGTCAGTGTGGTTACTTAGAAGTGATGAAGAATTCGATCAATTTGTAAAACCAAATGGTGAATTATATCGCATTGAAGAATTAGATAACAGAATGAGAAAAATCGCTAGTGATTTTTCACCGGAGAATTCCCATGAAAAACTACTCACGGATAGTTTTACTATTCCATCAGTGGTAGCTCACTTCGCAAGAGAAAAAAACTCATGGCGTCCAACACGAAATGATTTTCTCGAGGATGTTAAATTGAGTTGCGTCGAATTTGGTCATGGAGGACTGTGGAATACGAAATACTCACGTGATGGTATGATTTCAATTGATATATCCGCGTGTTATCCCGGAAGTTTTCTCGGGTATGGGGAATGCGCTGAGTACTTCAAACGATTTGGACACCCCACGCATGAAATGACTCGTGTTGCGATTAATGGACCATTGCCTGATTTTGATTTAACCGGATTCGCTCGTGTGATATCATTTGAATTAGCTACAGGGTTACATCCGTGTAGTTATGTTTGGCTCGGTAGACACCTATCTGAAAAACACTGGATGCCAATAGTGCTATTGAGATATATGATTGATTGTGGTATGCTAATATCGTTGATTGTTTCCGAGGCTATTATATGCTATCGAGCTCAGAAAGAAGTTTGGCTACCACAACCCGATCTAGATAGAATAATCAACGAACTACGAAAACAGTTTCCAGATTTCAGTGAAGAAGAAATCATAAATTGGTCTAAGAAGTTATTTGAAATTAAAAAAGAACAAGCAAAAGATCTCGGAAGAAGAATAATCGGTAAATTTACCCAGGGTGGACGATACGATAACGCAAAATACTCTTCGCGGTTGATCATAGATGTCGCTGAATACGATTTTATTGTAGCGGATTAAATGAGACAGGGAAAACTTGTATCCCGTAAGGATGCTTTTCTATCCAATGGTGAGAAATTAGGTACGGTTGTTACCTACTG
Source organism: Unio delphinus (assembly GCA_029339505.1). NCBI lineage: Eukaryota > Metazoa > Mollusca > Bivalvia > Unionida > Unionidae > Unio > Unio delphinus. The sequence continues at coordinate 5,442,220 of JAQISU010000080.1, forward strand.
TGATGGATATAATTCCCAGTACACACATTTGAGAAGTTCAATGCTAGCCTATGCTTCTATTAATCTATTTTCGATGATAAATAGATTTCCTAATACCGCGGTTAGAGTGGCCACTGATTCGATGTATATACACAATAAGTACAAATCAGCTGTAGCGGCATTCACAGATCCCTAAGAAAATTGGGGGCGTTGGCGATTTAAAAAAGAGATGCTACATGAGTATTGTGAATCCGCAGACGTTGCCATGGATGATAAATATCTTTGTTGTAACCGTATTGAAATTCAATCAGAATTTTCTAATGCACCACCGGTATCTGATCCAGTATGCAGATATAAGACAGTTTATTTAAACGGTTGTGGTGGGTCAGGAAAGACAACTCGTGCAATTGAATTATTTCGTCGTGGAAACGCTAGCGTTTCTAACATGATTGTGCTAACACCGACTCACAGACTCGCCAGAGAGATGATACAACGAGGGGTAAATGCTTGCACTTATCACAGTTTTTTTCGATGGAAAGGTGACAAATGGACTCCTGAGCGTATGGGTGATAAATTCATTCCTGAAATCATAATTTGGGATGAAATATGCACAGTGTCATTAGATGTATTAAAAACATTTCTTGAGTGGTTGTTAAACAAAAACACAAAAGTCGTCATGTGCGGGGATCACGGCCAACCACCACCATTTGTCGGTGCATCTCCACATGAATGGCTAAAGGGTTTTGTAGACTACTATGAAGAAATCACCACTGATTATAGATCACTTGATGAACGATTACGCGAGTTCAAAGCGCTAATTAGATTACAACCGGATAGAATCCAATGCGAAATAGCGCGTGAAGTGATTTCAGAAACCCCAATGAATGATTTCTGGGAAGCGTGGAGACCAAACGATTTGATCATTGCAAGTAGAAAAATAGTCAGGGATACACTTCAGATGAAGTTATTTGAATTGCATAAAGAAAAATTTGCAACGCTTCCAGTACCCCTTTGTTATAGGCCATCGGATACACGAAAACAAAACATTGAAGTTGATATTCCAGGACAGAGTGAAAAACAAATTCTCGTATTAAATGATATTGTGCTGGTTGATATCAATGTCGTTGAAGATGCATTGCGTGCTAATAAATCCCCGTGGATGCTAGGATACGCAGCAACAATACACTCTTCACAGGGATTGACTATATCGAATACAATTGTTTGGATGGTGGATAATCACATCGAATGGTCGAATTTAATCTATCTCGCAGTATCCAGAGTACGAAACATAAATCAACTTCGAAGAGTTGTTTTCGATGATAATGACACAACAATAAGTGATATTGATGTTAGCATCATTAATAAAAAACTCTCCGGTTACAAACAACAGGACAAAAAAAAACAACGAGAATTTGATATTGATGCTGAACTAATAATCACTTTGAAGAAACAACAGAATAATCACTGCGCGAGTTGCAATTGTATAATGCGTTGGCAGTATTCGGATAAGGATCCTCGCCAATTCACCGTAGACAGAAAAAATAACTTCTTGACTTCTTTTTAATCGCGTTGATAGGTTTCATGTTGATTGTTCTAGTAATCTCGTTATTCAGTGCAGTAATCACAGATGGTAATCTTTTAACCCATTCACGGGATCGCTTTTCTTGAATGAATTCTTTTGCGTATTGATATCCAAATAACCGCTCAGCAATCGTCCGATTAAATCGTTCTACAATGGCCTGATCGCGATGTAGCGCAGTATGCCCTCGTCGTATGGTGACATTATGATGTTTCATTGTAGATAACACTGCACCCTGAAATTCCTTGCCAGGATCAACCTGCAATAGATTTGGCCAACGCAGAGGACCTCGTCGATAAATCCTTTCAAATGCAGAAGCCACTTCAGTGGCTGATTTTGTTTTTAACGGTTCTGCTTCTTTGTATCGACTTGCAATATCAACTACGGTTAACGCATATTTGTAACCACGATCATGTGGCAGAAATAATATATCAGCCTGATGAACTTCATTAGGAGCGGTCACATCAAAATGCGAGAATTGAATTTGTTTAGGCGGTGGTAGATAAATTTGCCATAGTGCCTGTTTGGATAACCAATGAGCCGCAGTGGTTTTTTTCACTTTTGCAGCTCTAGCGAGTTTATTGATTGCAGCGTTACCCCTCCAGTATCCCCTCGGAGAATAATAAATTGATTCCATATTATTAATTACCAGCACCTAACATCAATTTACTTTTCGTAGCCGATTTTATCAAAAATGAAGACAATTTTTCTTTGAAGGATTTATCAGGAATAGCATTTAACGCATGAATTAATTTTACATCTGCTAGATGCCTGTGTTGCAGATTGCTGCTTTTATAAGCAACATCATGAAGGTGACAGGCCTTATCAATGGCGTTTATTGGTTCTTCACTGGGGTTGGGTTGATTTTGATTATTGAGTCTGATATCAAGTCTGGTTCCCGGTCCACAGTAGCTATATCCTGGAAGGTGCTTTTCTCCGGGGTATTTCGCCCATGGGGTTCCAGGGAGTTTTGCTAATTTGGCTGCGATATCACCTCCTCGTTTTTTTTTAAAGGTTCCTTGGGTTTAGAAACAAATCTAAATTTCTTTGTACTACATTGTACGCATTTACCAGAAAGCGCTGATCGGTTATTTTTTGTTGTAATCGTCGTCACATCATCTGTGCCAGTACGCGTTTTACACTTCACACAATATAGATCCATAATTTATGTATAGAAATATGGATATAATTGATTTTTCAGCGACTAAAACAAGAGAACCAATTAAGCATCATGCAGCGCTACCAAACTCTATCCGGATGATTATAATCGGGCCATCTGGATCCGGTAAAACGCAATTGTTGCTCAATTTAATAATGAGATGGATGAAGTGGGATAATTTGTATTTAATTGCCCCTAGCGTAGATGATCAACGATGTTATGAAGTGTTAAAGGATTTTAACGAGAATGCATCAGAAATTAAGGGTGAGAACGCCATTGATTTTATAACCGATATCGATGAAGCACCGAGTATTGATGATATTGATGGAGATATTAACAATTTAGTCGTATACGACGATATAATGTTGGATAAACAAAAAAATCCTGCTAGAATATTTTCCCGTGGGCGTCACAAAAACACTGACGTGATATATGTCACTCAACGCTACACTCAGGTTCCAAAAGTCATCAGAGATAACTGCAATTTATTGTCTGTATTCAACGGAGTTGATACTCATACTCTTAGAAATATATGGCAGACATGGTGTTCTGATATGGACTTCAATCAATTTCGAGATTTCTTTAGTCATGCTCAGTCGACTCCGCACGGATTCGCAACAATAAATTTGCATGATCCTCGGACAAGATATCGTATCGGACTTGATCAAATATTTGGTTAAAATCATTTATTATTTTTTGTTAACCCAGTGATGAAATCACTAAGCAGCAGAGAGGGTGGATGACAACAAGTTGCGACCAAAATTGATTAAAAAATCGTAAAAGTCTCCGTTTTCATTTTTTTAGTTAAAATGAGATTTCGTAGGGAAAGCTCATTAAGATTTCAATAAATTTTTTGTCTGAAAACGTTGTAGGGTTTGCCCCTGAGACATTTTTTTTGGTTAAAATGAGATCGTAGGAAGGCTCGTTTTAATGATTCAATCAAAATTTTGTCTGAAAACGTTGTAGGATTCGCCCTCTCTGCTGCTTTTTCTCAACATTCTCCTTGTATAGTTGCAAGGCAATGATATAATGAGATTATATATGCAGATCGACAACTCTTGATGATACACGTGAGCAGTAGTTGGCTTTGGTATGCACTAAAGTCAGATAAAGCTTACCAGCTGCAAATAGCTGTTATTCTCTGTAAAGAAGAACCATGTTAGTCAATAGACTTGGTTGATAGATAGCGTGGAAATGTACGAATCCATCTATTTTTACAAAAAACATTGCGAAACATAGTATAATTGTATTAACATATAACGATAACATACATAATTCATAAATCATATTCTTATAATTCTTATTCTTTATTATTATTAGTAGTAGTAGTAGTAGTATTAGTATTATTATTATTAGTAGTAGTAGTAGTAGTAGTATCATTATTATAATTGCTATTATTAGTATTGTATTTTTATTATTATTAATATTAATATTTTAAGTTTTAATATTATTAACATTAAAATACAATAATATTAATATTATCAGTAGTAGAAAAATAAAACTGTAGATCCCGATACTAGTCCATTATGTATTCTAATTGATGTAATGTAGCTGTAATTTCCATAAAAGATGTATGTTTGTTTGTATAACTATGTACTCGTAAGTGATATTTGTATATAAGTGCAAATGTATGCAACGTGGGACTCATTATAATTTTTAAAGAGCAAAGCATCAACGAGTTGCCATTTGATCTATGCGTTTCAGTTACTTTTGTTTTCTGGGGGCTGCAAGAACGACATGCTTATTATGATCGAAATTTATATCACCTAACCATTCTAAGTATTAGTATTTGTAGTAGGGTGGGTAACAGTAATTTTATTATAGTAGCAGTAGTAGTAGCAAATACGTGTATTTTTCTTCGAGACCCTGCCTTTACAGTACATAAAAAGTAAAACACATTTTAGTACTCATTTCTAATCAAATCCTCTATACACTTCAACTGCAATGTAGCATATGTATAAGTATTTGTCAAAAAATCCCTGAAGAGTTGCATTGAACTGAGTTTTTTCGAGTACTTTGTTGTAGCTAAATAGACATTAGGAGTCAGGTGTCATAATATGCTGATCAATGTGTGATATCCTACCGTCGATTGGTTTTCAAACGTCACGTGTGGACATTGATAATTGAGGAATAAAAGGGTTCATTATGTAGGGGAATAATTGTGATCCGTAAAGGAAATACATTGTTGTCTTAGTTATGTCCTCTCGATATCTGTTTAAAACATGGGTTATACCTGGAATGAACAATTATCTTGTGGTGAAAGTGTCACGTGTACATTTTTAGCATATTTTGTTCATAGCTGCACATACTCCCAGCGTTTGTACATTCTTGCCGGTTTCCTTTATGTGGAGTAAGTCTACAATACAATCTAGCCAGGAATACTTTGTAAGCATACTATGTTTCCCGGCTTATGTGTAGCTATTAATGTGAGAATTAAAGCTATAAATAAATTCCTCCATGAAACTTATGCAAACAAAATAATTGCATTCAACTCAATGGTTTTATATTTTATATGTATCAGAGCGTGACGTAAACTGTTACTGTATTACGTTATTAAGTTCGACATTTGTACGGGTGTTTCACTAACATGAATTATGTTGTTTTTATATGTTTCTAATACAACTATAATTTTAGCGCATGTAATTCGCAGGGGTAAGTTGCATGTTGTTTTCTATAAATGTTGCATAGAGCGTAAGACTTGACAGGTAAGGAAATATTAAGAAAGGGTCTGATACACCAATATATACCGTATAGAGGGTATTTCTCTTTCCAAACTATTTAAAGCATGTTTATTAACAATGTCGCTACAACAAAGCGATATACGTTAAAATGTGATACATTGTACATAGTTCGTTAGCAAGAAAAAAAAACTACAAAGACGCTCGATGATCAATTCTATAGAACCTCTGTCCAAAACAAATGCAAGAACTTGCCATTGAATATACGGTATGTCAGGGTCAGAAATAGTCTGGTCCCCTGTTTATTTTGCTCCCATGCGTTGCACTCCGCTATACTAAGTCAGGCGAACGCCGACACCATATTGTCACGTGATCAAAACAAATGGCCTCACATGGAGAGACATCAGTTATCTAACAGTGGCACGCATGGGAGCATACTAAGCAGGGGACCAGACTAGTTCAGAAAATGATGATATTCAAAGAGGTTTTTCATCCAATGTAATAAAGTGAATGTTCGTGTTAATAAGAGACACAAAACCAGGATGAGGACAAATCAAAACTATTAGTCTTAGTTTTTTCCCAATTATGTCTATTCATTACGTACACTAGTGACTTTTGGAGTGTTTTTCTGTGCCAGTGTCCGCTTTTCCACAGTGTTAATGTTCACCTTGTTATAGAATATTTTTTGTCATAGTGTCAATGTCCACATTCCATAATGTTGCAGATTTGTAAACTTAAAATATCTGAGACTAAACAAATATCTAACCAAATTAATTTTACATATCAGCCATTATATTTATTACGAATACGCACAATTTATTAAACAAACATAGAGGAGGATTTCACATACATACCCGATGCGATGTGAGCTATATATATATATATATATATATATATATATATATATATATATATATTGTTACAAGCACAGGGGTATTCACTTGACCGAGCGGTGTCAAAACCCTGGCGCGAGTCACGCTGGAAGTCATATGTTTTCCCCAAATTTCCAAAGACTTCCATACAACTTAAGTTGTAAAATGGAAAGAAAGACGTGTCTTCTATAATTATTAATCTTTGCTGTAATGAATGGGCGACCCAGAGGAGACAACTTGCCCAAACGTCCATTAACTGCACCTTTACATGGTTTTTCTTCATTATCATCCGTTTTCCGTACCGATAGCTTGTCATGCCATAGAAATTACACCAGTATTCCCTTACTAACTGGGAAATATTTAACTGCGCGACCCTAGGCCAGTCCATCCACAGAATTTCCGGCTTATCACACTCATATACATACGCCAATTTTCCACTATGGCCACATAAACGGTACCTACCAAGTTCCAACTTATTGATTCCATTCTATAATTTACTGATTTCCAACCATAAATGATGCCTTTTCAATCACACTACTTGTATATACCACTGAATTTTAATATGGACTATGTTACTACAGGGACAGTCATTCGGCTTGTACCCAAAATCACTACTAACGACCCAAGCATGCTTCAAATTCACTAACACTTACTCTAAAGTTATTACAATATATATATATATATATATATATATATATATATATATATATATATATATATATGATTCTTCGAACAGTTACTCAACCGCGTCATTGCAGTCTGTGCCAAATATGACTACATCCATATATGAGAAATACCAATGTGATAAGTCCATACCAAACCTAAATATCGTCAACATTAATGCATATTTTTGTTTCAGCAATACGACCGCAGTACACATGTTAATATGATTGTATCTTAACAAGTAGTGATTAGCATAAATATAATGAAGGCACGACATAGGGACGACATAAATCAGCATGTTATTCCAGGTCTTACTACTCCCACATATAAATTTGCATTAAATCTTTGAGCGTGTAGGATCTGTCGTAATCAAGATATGATCTGCTGATGGGTACACTTATCTATAAGTCGGTATTGTTATAGCGAGTTATTTTGAGCTTGCGCATTCAACCACATGAAAAAGACCCTAGCTTTAAGTTACTTTTGTAAACGTATTATATTGAACACACCTTGTCAGAAGCGCATGTTGAAGAGTGAATGTGAGAATCCAGTGGCTAATCCCGTCATAGTCAACATAATGGGTATGTTTGACAGAGCACTTTCTCACACTACCTTGATATGGCATGTCCGTAACAGTGTAGCTGTTCTATTAGAAATCGTGAAAGACAACATAACGTGCAATTGTAATTATTGATCCGATGTATGGCTAGTTGGAGATTTATAATAATCAAATTCAGAATAAAGCTATTTACGAATATCAAGACAGTTGCCCGAGATTTAGGATATAGTTTACAGATTTTTGGATAGTCGCTTCTATGCAATAGGGAAAGTCCTGAGGGCAGAGCATATAAACAAATTCCAAAATGTCTCTTTTAGTTATCATCAGAAGCTGTGAGGTTATATCATTGCTTTATTATTATGACTAATAGTACATTGATAACTTGTTTCGAGTTGTTTTCTTAACACAATGCCGACGATAAGTAAAGCTTATCTTACGTTTTATTATATTATTGTCAAGGTTATTAGAGAACCACATATTTGGAAAAATCACATCTTCAAGGATATACAATAGGTTCAAAATTTAGTCCTATCATTCATTCATGTTCATCATCATCATCACCTTTGTCAGTTTGTTGACATAGTGTGGTCGTTGAGGCACTGTACTGGTGAATATCTGACCAATTCCCTCCTCTTGTTTCGATCATGTCTTAGTGCCTATGTCTCCGCAAAATATTTCCTGGTTCAATCTCTGATGTTGTCAATCCACTTTTTTCTCAATTTATCTCTCCTTGTGCCACCTTGGACACTGCCTTGCATAACTATTGTAGACAGACCATTGGCTCTTCTTACATGGCCATACCATTTCAACTTTTTATTTTGTCGGACGCTCGTGAGGAGGTTTTCATAATGATCTGCTTTGTGCCTAATGTTGTTACGCAATTCTTCATTTGTGATGTGATCCGTGTACGAGATGCCAAGGATGGTTTTGTATCATCTCATTTCAAGAGCGTGGATTCTTCGTTGTAATTCTGCTGTCAGAGTCCAGGCTTCACATGAATACAGAACGATAACGATGACAAATGCTCTCAATAGTCTGATTTTAGTTTTCAGGCAGATAATCTTGTCTCTCCCAATGCGTCTTAACTTTTACATAGCTGCCGTTGTTTGTGTTGTTCGTGACATAATATCTGCTCTTGATCCCTCTTCAGTGATCATGGAACCAAGATATTTCAATTGGCCCACTGTTTCAAGTTGCTGTCTTCTTACTTTAATCTTGGTTAGGATTTGTGTGCCACAATTTGTCATCGGCTTTGTCGACTCTGCGCTTATCTTCATGTCAAATCTGGTAGATGTTTCGTCCATTTTCTTCACTAAGGTGGAACACTCATCTTCACTGCCTGCCAGCCAATCAATGTCATCTGTAAGGCGAAAGTTCGTGATGTTATGCCATCCAATGCTGACTGTCCCACAGTTGTTTTCCAGGCTTCACACGTGATGCGCTCGGAATATATGTTGAAAATGTTCCCGGTAGATGCAAACAATATTAACTTTATTTCCTTTTAAATTAAGCTCGACTTCCTTCAGTAGCTCAGTAGCAATATTTGCACGGGATCTAGTATTTCACCAACATCTTTGATATAGTTTATAGTCGCTGAGAATAATAGGAATAAATAATCCTTTAAACAACATTTTATGCATACAAATGTTCTTGTTCAATTTATCCAAGACCGTTTTATTAACCTTCAATGTTCCATACCACTAGGAAGATGTGTCAGTGGCATTATTTCGTGTTCAGCTGTGTTTCTTGCTTTATTTTACATTAGAGTTGGTGTACTGGTCATTTTTGTGATGATATTAATCCACAGTTTTCTGTCTACCGCTTTGCATGCCATCCAAGACGATGCCCTGCAGTAATGGTGTTTATTGACTGCTAGTTCTAATACAATGGACATGGCATTTCAGCTTTCTCTCTTTGTCGGTTGTGATCAGGTCTTTAAATTGGATTACTTTGTTCCCGGTGGTATTACACTTGTATAACTTTATGATGTGGTCCTTGTAATAGATACCAAAAATGGCTATATCAGACAGATATGTTTGTCTTTCCGGATGTGTCTTAGCCTTGACATAGCTGCCGTTGCGTGCGCTGCTCGTGACAAAAATTCTGCAATTGATCAGTCTTTGGTTGTTATGGAACCAATATATTTGTGCATGCTCCCATTGATTCCACTTCCTGTCTTCTGAATTTATTAGTGGCTGAGTTTTGTTTGCCACTATTTTTTATCAGCTTTGTCTTCTCGGCGCTTATCACCATGTCAAAACTAGCAGATATGTCATCCAGATTCTCCACTAAGGTGGCAATCTTGTCTTCACTGCCTCACAGCCCATGAATCTCGTCTGCAAAACAAAACGTGGTGATCTTACGCCCTCAAATGCTGACTGCCCCACACTGTTTTTTCTGGACGTGACTTTTTATGCGCTCTAAGAAGATTGCTATTGTTTGTTTTCAGGTGTCGAATAGAATTGTGTATCCTCTTTCCATTTATTTTTCGAATAGTATCCCAAACTTGTTTCATTCAGGAACGACAGTTTATGGAAGGAATTTATTTCTTCCAGGAAGAAATATATTTCTTCCAGGATGCATGTTTACATTCCTTGATTGTGCGTAGAGTTTTAGCTCGGGAAATACGATATTTATTTAAATTTTGGAGCGTTGGACGATTGTTGAATTGTTTTAATGCTTCTTGGCGTTGTCTAATGGTTTATTTGCATTCCTTGGTTACCCAATGATTTTGCGATCTCTTACTGTTCGTTGAGGACATGGGAATATATTCACCTGCAATTGTAATTAGAACTGAAGTAAAATACTGTATACGATTAACAGCGTTGAATACTATATAATTACTTAGTCTAGTTTTACATAGTGTTTCAAACATAGCCTAGTAGGCCTTCTTAATATTCCATTGTGGAATTGCGTCATAAATTTTAGTGTTATTTTTAAGGATGATTGAAAAGTGATCACTGGTGTGAAGTTCATCAGCGACCTTCCATTCATAGTCCAAAAGCAGTGAAGGAGAGCAAATTGTCAAATATATGCATGTGTACGTACCCGTTCCTGGGTGTAAATATGTCGGTGATTTAGTGTTATATAGACACAGATCGTGTCTAGAAATGAAATCTTTTACTTTATGGACTCTGTTGTTTATGTGATTCAATCCCCATAAAATGTTATGGGCATTACAATCATCGAGTAAAACGAAGTTGTGTGATCACAGAGTGGTTCATTACATGAATATTAATTGCTATTTAAGGGACGAATGTGTGTCGTTTATGTTATAGAAGGGATTTGGGAGGCTGAACTGTGTGAAAGGACTGGGGTTAGTGACCTCATTCATTTAATAGCAGGGAAAGTTGTTGATAGGCTAGACTTTTTTTTAAAGATTAGGTCATGTCTACCTGTCCATGCTATTACTTTCTGTGTTTATGAAACAAATATAAGTCCTTTACTTTAGATCAAAATATATCTTTAAGAGTCGAACTGGTACATGCAAACTAGTGCATTGACCTTTGTCCTTACCATTACACAATATGACATAATGTGATTTATTCCATATCACCAAAGTGAAGTATGATAAGTGCTAATATGGATACGACACAACTCAGAGTTAAAAGAATTCATTTTATTTCAAAACATGAGTTTGCTAGTAAAGTAGCAGTTTGTAAAAAAGAGTTTAAACAGCTGAATAACATTTTTATACACATTCATATAAAACATAGCTTAGTACTTCATACAATTGTTTTGACAAGCGAGGCTAAGTAGATGTGTTACTTATACAGTCCCGAGCTATTTGACAGATTATTGGAAAAAATAAGGTTTGCTGTTGTTATAACGGCACCAATTGTGCAAGTCCAGGTGGGTGGAGCTTAAGGTGTAGAGACCCTTGCATTCAGAAATAAACAAAAACACTAGCTATGATTGGTGGATTATGTAAGAGTTGTACTTTCTGTTTGGCTTTTAAAAAACGTTTAGCCTCTTGGCAACATGTGAATTTATACTAATTCCTATATAGATCATATTTTGTATTTTTATGATTCTTTGAAAATGTGATACAAATGACTGAAAATAAGTATGTTGTGACTAGATAACTCATATTCCTATCCAGTTCCAACAGAGTTATCTCTCTTAAATTCAATGGAGTACCTGATTTTGTCATCGTCAAATTGACAATCAAAAATTGTTCTATATAACAGTGTGTTAGATGCACCCTAAATTAGGATAGAAAATATATTTATCTCTCCAAATATTAGCATTGAGGTCTATGGAAAAACAATTGGTACCGTGATTCTATAATCTTAGGTAAACAACCATGTGCAGTTTGAGGGACATAACTGCATCAAACATATGGACTTGATTGCAAGGGCTACTTCCTTTCATTAATAGTAATTTATTAATTCGTTCTTAAATTATTACACCACCATCCTAAATAACACAGAAATATAGCAAACGACTAGATATTGCATTACATATATGGAATCTGAAAAAATTGATGGAATAAATATGAAACACAGTGTTGAGGAACCGCAAGCAATGAAAGCGCACTAGGGACAAAACAATCTCGCAATTGCTACTAATAAGTGGTGTGATGTCAACACTAATTTAACATGCCAAAGTAATGTCAGCGAGTTCGTTAATTGAGAACTTTCCGTTGCAGCATTTTCCTCATCCTTTGATCGATCAATATAAATTATTGTGTAGTTCTGGATGGAAGAGGTTGTCTCAGATTTGTTCCCATTGTGTAACGTATAAAGCACTTTATATGGTTTAAGGAGCAAATTTGGTGTTTTCAAGATAAACGTGTTCTGAACTGCAGAGATGTCAGTTTTGATACTGTCACAATCTGGGTCTAAAAGGCCTTCTGCCCTCTTTCATATCAAATTTTCTCTCATACAGAGAATTCAAAGTTCGAGTAGGCTCTACCCTCTCAGATATGCAATACCAAGACAGACAGTGGCAAGCGTACTTAGAATTTCCTGTATGAGAAGACATTACATTACCAGCAATTCATAAATCATTAAAGATTTTCAGAAGAGATGTTAGTGATGATTCTGGTAGGATTTTCAAGAACTGATAATGTATTTCTTCCGGTCCAGCGAATGTAGCATGAGCCCTGTCTAAAGCCTCACTAAGCTCCAACAGTGAAAACAGCTGATTATTGCTTTGAGAGTTGGTGGATGTGAATTTTACACGTGATTTTTCTTTTTGAGTTTGTAATCTTCGGATTTCTTCTGAATAATTAGATGAAGATGATGTTTTTGAGAAACTGTCTGCAACAATATTTGCTATGTCACATTTCGAACGAAAATTGTTACTGTTTGTTTTCAGGTGTCGGAGAGAATTAATGTTTCCCTTTCCATGTATTTTTCGAATAGTGTCCCAAATCTTTTCCATTGTGGAAAGAGAGTTTAAGAAGAAATATATTTCTTCCATGATGCACGTTTACATTCTTTGAATGCTCGACGAGTTTTAACCCGGGTAATACGATATTTGTTTTAAGTTTCAGGCGTGGGACGATTGTTCAATTTGTTTATGTTTCTCTGCGTCAAATTTTGAAATAGAAACGTATAAGCTATTTACATCTAAAGTCACACACTCCAGTACAGCCTCAGTTTTAATATGTATGAAACCCGCAATAAGAACGAATAAAAAATGTAAACAACAATCATTTACATTAAATTAAGAATTAACCTTTACCGTCATTTTTTTTTTTTGTTTCTTTTCCAGGATCAAAATTAGAGCGAAATCTTCATTTAACCGAAATTGTGGAAGAAAGGAATCATAGCGATTGATGCAATAACAGCTTTGGGACTTGTTTATGCGTTGGTTATTATAAACTTTAATAACGTACAAGAGCTAACTATTTTTCCATGTTGGTTGACATTATTATTATTAAAACGATCCTTAAATGTGGGTCATATCACGATATCCTCTATTACACTTTCTGGAGTCATTTTGAGATTTCGCCAAAATAGAGAGAGACAATTGGACGACACCAATGCCATAAGAAGAGCAATGATTCAACATATGCTTATAATATGTAAAAAAGACACATTGTACTCGCTGTTGAAGATATATATCGAGAAACGAAAAAATATATGAAAAATATTCAGTTCTTCTGAAACTGCTATTGAAAGACGTATTAGTAGTTATGATGATTATATCTTACAGATATACTGAGGGCTTGGATAAATGATAATCCATTAAATACTGAAATCAATTTGTCACAACCCACGGAAAACCCTTTGGATTTTTACAAAATGTGGAAATATAGGACGGTGAAATTGCATCCTCACAGAAGACCGTTTTTGTTGGCTGTCATCAATCGTCATTATACTCAGCTTAGTATATACTTCACAAGAATATGTGCTCATTGCCCTTAACTAAGCATCTTAAAGAGGCATACACTGGAGAAAATATTGAATTTTCATGTTATATCGGTGTAAATTTAAAAGCCGACATTCGTTTGTATTCGTTATCGCTAGTTTCTTTCATATGATTCGATCGAGGTTATAAACTCTTAAAGAAGAAAACTGTACCTTGCGGACGAGAACATAAAAAATGGCTCATTTTATAAATTTTTGCTAAGATTATTTGATATACGATCCGAAGATTTTGGTATCTACAGAGCAGGTATTATGTTTATAATACCTTATGTGTACCCATTTTCCACATTGTCTCAAACAATTTATGACCGTGTCCGAATAAGAGAAACATAGATATGTGTATTCAAACTTTCGCGTGTTGTGGACCATTATGAGTATGTGGATGTTCCTTCTGGAGCTCTACTGTCTGCAACGCATTGGGTGATTCTCTTCGCGTTGAACAATATGTCAACGTTATACCGTTAAACATGACACCAAACATTTCATCCATGTGCTGTTTACCGTCAGTTGGCTTTAACATGGACATCAAATCCCGCTGTATTTGAAAGTGAGGCTTTTATCAAAGCTGTGCTGAGACCTATTGCAATTGTCAGCCTCAATGATATCATTGCCGATACTAATTCCTATAATAAAAGAATGATATGAATGCTAATGGAAGTATTGTTTCATTTTTATTTCAGTCGACAACAGCAAAACTACATGTACGCGATGGTTGTAAGATATTTTAACTGAATTTTTTCATCGTAATATCCTAACTATCTCGTACGGATTGCACTTGCTACGCCTGTGATATGAAAAGAGTGTTTATAATATTCTTATTAATCGTACGGGCACAAACAAATTTATGTTTATATTACATATCTTTTAATATAGACCTTACATTGTGTAAGATGTCCATTGACGGATACCGGCACTAAGATACATCCAAACGGAGTTCTAACAATATGCATTTCCCTTAAAAATATATTAACAACTGCTCAAATATTCCATATATCTCTGGCGTAACACATTACATGAGAATATTCACGAGTTGTTGAACTCCTAAGTAAGGAACAACATAGATTACTATATACTGTTTTTTTCTGTAGTCATTACGTTATAGATGTTGTAAAGTGTTCAGAGCTTCTAAAAATTAGGCGCCATACTAAGTTCAAATTATTTTTATTATTATATATATTGATATACTTATTATCATGATATTATGCCAACTGCATAACACTATTCGTTTAAACCGGAAACCTAAATCACATGCTGTGTTTTCGTTACTTTTAACATTAAGTGAATGTGTGGAAAAGAACATGCGTCATCATTATAAGAGCAAGGTTTACACAGTGAATTGTCAACTAGTTAACTCATAATGAATATATAAAACAAATTGATATACGACTTACGTTGTTGTTCCAGGGACAAACAATGATAAACAATAACGTAGTAAGTTCATGAATCCAAGAGTATGTACGTTACAATATTATGAAGTAAAATGAGCTAAATATAAGATGCATACTTTCTAGGGAATAAAATAAAGGTAAGCAGAATGAATGCATGACTATTATCTTCCGAAATTGTACCCATTAGAAAGAAGCATTAATACTCTCCTTATTATTGCAAGCCTCGGTAATGAGAGGTCGCTTGTTTGAACTCTGTACAAATGTAGGAGTACCTACTTAGCTTGACACTCTGGTTTAGAAAGTTAGTAATTGAGTGTATGATGCTACATTTCTGTGGCATGATGCATTAGTACAGTCCACCAGTGTATGAACTAAAACGGCCATTCCGCTGAAATCACAACTTTATGATCAAAACTATATTAAAAATCGTATTCACACATTCAAACAAGTACAATGATTTCAGGTTAATGGTCTTAACACGGTAGTGATTGTAATCGTGGAGGGAAAACCGATTAAAATATAGACCGCTCGAAATAAAACTTTGCTATACATTAACTGATCAAGAAGCTATGCAGTTATCTTCATAATAGGTGGCATACTATAAAAGTTTCATCCAAGTAATTGATAACCCCACGGATTTAATTCGTTTCCAGGACAACCTATTCAACAAATCATTTGAGCGATAAACTGATGTTAAACGCTGAAAAGAACCATATCAATGCTGGGAACGTGTTGTTGTTTACATGACTATAACAGAAGCGAGGGACATTTTGGCCATGTGGGAAAACAGGTAAAATAATTAATTCGTGTTTTACTAAGGTGGTTATCGTCGAATATATAAAGCACATCACAGTTGACGATTACTTTTAAAGAACCGACGTATGCTATATGATGTTTCTTCATTTCCTTATAATATTGCTTAGTCTGACATCTTAGCTGTAAATTTGTAACATTTGCTTATTGAGCAAAAAAACATGCACTACTTAACTTTTTTAGCCATTTTATTTCATTATTATAAAGCACTTTTCTTGTGATGCATTGGATTTATTTCAAAGTGATGTAAATCTAGATATCATTAAACAACACTGTGTATAAATTATAAAAATCATTACTTTTAGAAATCATATAATTGTATCAATTTAAGAACGGTAGCGATCCATTGCACGTATTAGTTTGCAATATATCAGTAAGATAGATGATTTTTATGTGAAGATCAAATTTATTTGTGTGTGGTGAATGCTCTCTCAACGTCCGATATTGTCATAGTCCAAACACTTGGCTTTGATCAAAGTCAATATTCACAACATTCTCTGCATGTTATATAATCATATCCCTGGTTGGCTGTTTTGTACAGTGCACTAGATGTTCAAAGTACGATATCTATATCGCATTAGGACTCCCTATTGTTTGCATAAATATTTTGTAGTTCAAAGGGACACGGATAGTTGAGTGGTTATACAATGGAAAGGACAACAAACAAAGAGACACAGTGTCACGCGCGTTTTAACATAATCTGAAACCATGATTATTATCTACCATATTCCATAACTGACGTAGAAAGGACATACCTGTTCCAGCAAATGTTCCGCTGTTCTTGAACCAATATATATATATATATATATATATATATGTTATCGACACAATCACAAACCATGCCCAATACCACATTTTCATCGAATGATTCAGATCAATCAAAAGTACCTTAACCATGTGCCTTTCGTTGATATTACTATTTTTCCAGGTTACAATTATTGGGAAAACGACTGTGATTGGAAAGACAGAGTAACAAGCCTTTAACCAGAGCAGGCTAGTCGCAGAGCTAAAAGGAAAGTACAGTGTTTCAATTGTTGTGTAAAATTGTACGCGCGGGGTTAAAACAATACCTCGTGGCTTAAATATTAGAGATGCACAAAGTAGCAATTCCTTATGTACACATACATTACCCCATAAGCAACCCTGGGATAGTGCAAAAGTGCACCCATCACTTGGAGACATGGTGGGATGGTGTAATGGTCAGTTGATGTTCGAGCTGTAGCTATATCTTTCTCTAGCAAAAAATCTATTATGCTATCGTCGATGATATACCGTCACGGGGATTTAATCCACTGACCACCAGTACGAGGATCAGCCGCATTAGCAATACACAACAGTCCAATCTTACTAATGTACATTTTGGAAATTATGATAAAGTTACCTTTATGCTGGAATGCAACGGACAGAAACAAGATAAAATTTTCAGCGTGGATTTATTTTCCATTTTCCAAAACTATTGTAGAAATTAAGCACACATCATATTTTTGTCTTGATGAAGTCAGTTACATGGCTGATATGAGGTAAATCACATTAGATCATAGTATATACTAACTAGGTTAAAGGTCAATGTACCATGCAATACCTATTTCTTGTTCTTCAAAATAAAGAACTTTATATTTGTCTGGTTGATGTAGAACGTACCATCAAGGACAGATAGACATGACCCAATCTTATTATACAGTATAAGCTTTGAACACTTTACACTGTCTGCATATACATGAGTCCACTAACACCCAGTCCTCACGCAAAGGTCAACCTCCTCCTCTTTGTCACAGAAACAAAAAGCTTCCCTCCTTTCTGTAGTGAATAACATTGATGCAAGACGCCAATCTCACACCAAATATAGAGATCACATCTTCTATTTGGAGTGAAAATTGGGGAATAAAATACAGAAAAATGGCAAACATAAACAATAGGTATAGTGTGTCCAATGAAGATAAAAACAGGAGGAGAATGTTTATCATAATATGAGGCGTAGGTTATGATAAAGAAAGTAAAGGAAACACAATCAGTAATGAACAAGATGAGATGTGAAATCTTGATGATCTTATCTTGGACAGCATATGGATGCATTGCCACAAAGGTCCAAGGACAGCTCAAAGGCACTGGTGCTATGTCATCCACCAAGACAAACAAATTTTAAGTGAAGAGATGTTCATTCGAAACTAATAAAAAGGGTGAATAATGTAAATAATATAGATGCATACAATTCATATTTCTTCTACATAAGACATTAACAATTATGGGCTTCAGTTAGGCAGACAAATACCTAAAGCAAAAAAAAAACAATACCTTTTGGTTTTTAAACTTGTAAACTTTACTGTGAGAATTTTTTTAATTCCTTCTGATTAAATTTGCATCAAGACTTAGGGCTAATATAAACGTTCACAGATCTTCTCTATATTTTCGTCACTAAACACTGACACGGTGTGCTTATTATGTCTTGAAATGTTATGACTAGTGTAAGGGATATAGCTCAGTGGTGTACGTAAGGTGTGATAATTTTATTTCCTCCAATATATTATCCATTTAACAGAAGATATCATGAAGACGTGATTTAACTTCAATGCAATTACATTATCACAAAATACTTAATGATAATTTGCGAACCCAGACATCGGGTGTATAGATGTAGTGGTGACCTCCAGAGTGATGTAACTAGCCATAGACAACCACCTGTTTATATTCTTACTCTAAACCGCCTAACTACATACCTTGACCAAAGACTACTGCTAGAAAGCAAAGAATGATTTCGAAAAGACTGGGACAATCAAGATGGTGTTTTCTGCGAAGCATTTACAGGAGAAATGCAAAAGGCAAAACACATATTCTCCATCTACGTCGACTTGACAATGGCCTTTGATACAGTCAGAAGAGAAGACTTGTGGAAGATAATGACAACATACAGATACCCCAGAACAGTTATATCCATGATACATCATTTGTATGATGGCATTCAGGCGCGAGTCCAAGACATTGGAGAGACATCTGAACAGTTCCCAGTATCCAACGGCTTGAAGTACAAGGCTCTGTTCTGGCACCGATACTATTCAGTCTATTGTTCTCCGCAATGGTGACTAATGCTTTCAGAGATGATTGGAGTCGACATCAAGTACCGTACAGATGGAAAACTATTCCATCCAATGAGACTTCAAGCGAAGACCATGGGCATAAATTTCATCACGGATTTCTTATTCGATAATGACTGCGCCGTCAATTCTGGCGCGGAAGCCAACCTGAAATGCAGCATTGACAAGTTTTCCAGTTCCTGCACATGCTGTGGTCTCGTCATCAGTACCAATAAGTATGAAGTCCTGTATCAGCCGACCCATGGAAAGCCCTTTATTGAGCCCTACATCACTGTCAAAGGCAAAAAGGTCAACTTTGTTAACCGCGTCACCTACCTTGGCAGCACATTGTCACAGAGCGTCACTATTGACGACGAAGTGCCATTGGTGAATCTGAACCAATATTGCACCAAACGTCGTAAGAAAATCTTCAACATCAAGTAACAGGGCAATGTTTCAGACACTGAGGTACTAGTCCAACCAGATCTGTGCAGCATCCACATCATCCTGATGATGTGCCAGCTACGCAGGGTGGAACAAGTTGTACACATGCCAGACTACCGGCTGGCCAGGAACTCTCCTGTGGCGAGATACAGAAAGAATATCGATCCCACATAGGTTTGAAAAAATGATTTAAAGACGATCCTAAAGCTTCATTGAATGTGTTCAAAATAACCAATTATTAATGGGAGCAAAAATCAAGCGATTGAGCCAGTTGACGTTTGTCTATGCACAAGTCTCCAAGTCTCGCAGGACAACAGCTGTAGCCCTTAAGAGGCAAGCCGGAAAAGCACGCGCCATCCCACCTATTGGAGACTTTCATAAACAACGGCAATGTCATCACCTCCTGCTCCGCTAGCAAAACAGCGCCAAGATCTGTAACGGACAAACGATTTGTTCAACTCTGGCAACTTAAACATTGATTTACTTTCCAGTTTATGTTTTGAAACGTAAAATACCTTTCCCTGCCACACACCACATGGAACATTTCGTGCTTCTTTTCTTAGTCAAGTCGGTTAATGGGCTAGCAATAGCCGCACAATTGGGGACATATTTCGTGTAAAATCCAATCTACCCTCGGACAGATCTTACCTATTTATAGATTGTATTCTAGGTGCAAATCTGAGTACTCTTATTTTATTAATATGAGGCTTTAACTGGTTTAGTAAACAAAAAAGATATTCCAAGCAATATACGCTAAAATATCATATTTTTTATTAAATGGGCCTCGCTGTACGATTTGTTGTGTGAAGGACAAATCTAGATCTAGTAATACCATAACATGTTCATCCCATATACATGTATAGAAAAATATATCATCAACGAAACTGTCGACGTTTTCAGAGTCCGTGTTTGCACTGCTGAGATGATCGGGAATATGAAGCCTCACATGGTTGAGAGTCTTCATCCCTGTACAATTGTAAGATCATAAATCGGTCTGGCTATGAACGTATATCCGTTTCAGGACTACAGTAATAAACCCTGGGCAATTCGGGGAGATATGTCCCCTCTCTTTAGAAGGGAAACATTCTTTGTTCGTATGCCTTACCTCTTAATCCCTACCAGGGTTTCTCAAGGTCCCTTGGATTGTGATCTACAAGATGTCAATTGATGGTCCAAAAGCAAGAACATTATTATAAACACAAATGTCTTGACGACATTACCACCTTCTACCCATGTAATTGCATGTCCTACTGACTAACTGTGTGATCGTCTCACATCTCACGGATTTGCTATACATATACTTCTTTGAAAACTCATGCTCGGTAAGCTCGTATTTCTTCCGACGTGCGTCTGTCAACGCAAGATAATTCAGCGAATCGGCTGCGGATATACATGGGTATTTGTCTAATGCTCTAAAGAAAATAGTTAACTACATTATATCTGCTTTGGATAGCGGAAACATTATATGTCTCACTATCTTTAATTTGCATGCAGCATTTGACACAATAGACCATGATATATTACTAATACAGCCACTCTCATGCGTCATATACACTGTAATATCATCCAGTGTCTCGCCATTTCTGTGCTAATGACATCCAAATATACCAATCTAGTCTCCCAACTCACGTTGATGCCACCATCTATGAGTGTGACGGCGCATTTCCGATGTGAAATCACGGATGATATGTAACAAGTGGCAGATGAATGATGATGAAACATATCCCATTCTGATCAGAACACAACGAATTTCTCATTCACATTCCTTACTTCAAACAATTAATATCAAAAACACCAACACTAAATTCACACCATCAACATAAAACACGTATGCTATTCTGGACAATTCTTTCACATTGCACTTAACATGTCGAGAACATATTCAAGGCTGCATACTTGAGTTGAGATGCATTAGCTCCATTCACAAATAACGTTCAGTTGATGCCACAAAGACACTTTGTGTTCATTGGTACTTTCAAAACTGGACTATTGTAAGTACGTTATGTCTTGTTCGTCTTAATGTGTGCTCCGTATACTTCAAAACGTTCGAAACATATCTTCTTGGACCATTGTTATTGTACAAGGATCATATCATACCTCCTTGCTGCTCTGTACCAAATACCAGCTATCCATTTTATCCAGAATCAAAGACAACCCTTGTTCTCTGTGCTACGTTTCACTGTCTATCTCCAGTCCAACAAGCGTATCTGGCCACACACATCTATATACACCAGCCAGGTTATTGCGCTCCTCTTAAGACAATCGTATATGCATTATTTGTCACACGGACAACGTTTTTCTGTTCATACCAGGGCCCAGCAGCGCGCAACTGCTTGTTGAAATTAGACACAAAGACACAATGAATTTTTTCAAGAGTGCACTTAAAGCTCACATTTTTAGACTGCAAGAACAAATTTGTCGATGTAATAATGTGTGTTTTTTTAACTATTGATTGATTTAGTAAATGACTGATTGCTTTATCCATCCATCCATCCATCCATCCATTCATTCATTCTTTCATTCATTCATTCACTTATTCATTGTGAGATAGTGAGATTGCGATATCGTGAGACTGAGAGAAGTAAGTTAAGTTAAAGGTAAAGATAAATATCTACATGATTGTAGTGTCTATTTTCAGATTTCAATCACCTCACCAAGTCGAGTACGTATGTCGTTCTCATTTAGACTAAATGAAACAGTATCTGATCCGAGGTGCAGTTGATCTGTTTTAATACTATAAGAGGGCTTGACGTCGCAATATTAATTCCCGAGACGGATCATTCAAAATATGTTTAATCTAAGTTATACCTGATGGTTGGAAAATGTATAAATTTGAAACATTGAGGAACATAGCTCTTCCATATTGGAAGCGTGCAGCGTCTGATATATGTGATGAAGGGAAAATCGGAACAAAGTGTATTAGTGAAAGAACTATCTGTACAGTGGAAGCAATTGGTGGAGAGAATGACATTGGTTGTGAATGCAAGGAATATTCCACACATCATCTAGATACAGATCATCAATCGGACATAACTTCAGCGTTGCATGAGGAAGAAAGTCTTCGCAAATTCTCTGACTATTCGTCCAGTCTTATGTTTCTCGATAAAAGTAAATTGAATACATTTTTGATTAAACTTGATGACAAGAACAGAACATTTCATGATGACCTCAAAACTAGAGAGGTCGTCTCTGTCACAGAGGATCTCATTGCCATGATATTCAGCATGATTGGAGAAATAGATCCGCATTTTCAATCTACATGTATTAAGAGTGGAAGCTTTTACGATGGTCTGAAAATAGGCCAAGAAGATGAATTTGATTTTGTGGCTAAAATTGAATCACTTTCTAAACGAAATATTTTAGAGGCAAGAGAGAGTAAGAGAAAGAAAGGTTTTGTTTACGTTGTGGTTAAAGACGAAGATACACTGAAAAACTTCAGTGAATTTATCGTTAAACCTATTTGTGATGAATGTCATCGAAAGGATGACAATGTCCTTAATGTTCATGAATTTCAGAATTATTTTTGTAAGTTGGTCAGCGCTGCTCTGAAGCGAATTCATATCCCAGAGAACTTTATTCACTCCGAAAATGTCAATGGTAAAGGGTAAAGAATATTTGTCAAACTCGTGGGAACCATTCCAGCATGGACCTTGTGCTACATTGCGTGTCGCTTACGTATGCAAATGTTCATCAGAGGTGATTGACCTTGATATAGATATTGCCCCGAGTATTGCCCATCCTGACCAAAACTTCAGACCTCCATTTCTGCACCTAATGAAAGATCGAATCAATCACAACATGTTTCTTGAGCGACTTCAGTGTATTATAGAAACAGGGGAGATTTTGCTGGTCCCATTTGAATTCGACTATATCCAATATAATAAGAGCTCGTGGCACTACGTCTATAGCGATACATGAAGGGAGTCTTTTTCTTCCTTGGAAAAAGCGATTTTTGGAATGTATGATATATACAGCACAGAAAAAAGGCTTTTTAGTAGTCTGAAAGTCCTAAAAGAAATGTACCTCCAAAATTCACCAGACACAGAAGTAAAGTCGGGATCAATTGGCTTAAAGCTAAAAGAACCTCCAAATGCATTTGTAACGTCCTGTTCTATGGATGCCATCTGCATGTCTGATTCTGACACGGAAAAGGCTACAGATAATATTTTAGCATTGGACACTGCGAGCAATAGTAGTGATTCCGATTTGCACACAATACACAAGTTACAAGAATCTGAGTGCAAAGGACAGACTAATACTGGCAATATTTCATGGAAGAACCACGAATCTAGCACTAATATCAGACAAATAAAAACAGTAGGTAAACACGATGGTGATCTAACAAATGACTCTGGCTCTCGCATAGAAATTAGTTATCAAAAACAACCCAGCTTATGTACGACAGAGCGTGGTGAACGCGGGTGAAACAAAGAAAATAATAGAACACCAATCGGTTCGCTTAAGCAAGAGTACAGAAGACGACAGTAGATTTGAAAAGATCCCGAATTACCGTCATTCTAAGCCACTTATCAAAACCTACATTGTCAAGATGTTGTACTTTGCTATGAAGGCTGCTTACCCGGATGACAAGGAGTGGAATGTAAATAAGTTTTCTATCTTTGTTTTACTGGCCATTCAAATGCTTTATTTTGCATTCTGTTCAAAAAATGCAATTGGCCTAAAGCTAAAAGAACCTCCAAATGCATTTGTAACGTCCTGTTCTATGGATGCCATCTGCATGTCTGATTCTGACACGGAAAAGGCTACAGATAATATTTTAGCATTGGACACTGCGAGCAATAGTAGTGATTCCAGTAACGAAAAAAAAAGACGAAGGACTGCATTCACTTGTAAACATGTCGTATAAAGATTATCCAAAGGTGTCAAGTAGCGGTTCCACGACAGGGTATGACTTCGCAGAGAAAGTGGTAGACGAAGCAATGTCAGCCAGGGAATCATTAACAGATTCGTCAAGAACGTCTTTAGAAATCAGTGACGATTTGCACACAATACACAAGTTACAAGAATCTGAGTGCAAAGGACAGACTAATACTGGCAATATTTCATGGAAGAACCACGAATCTAGCACTAATATCAGACAAATGAAAACAGTAGGTAAACACGATGGTGATCTAACAAATGACTCTGGCTCTCGCATAGAAATTAGTTATCAAAAACAACCCAGCTTATGTACGACAGAGCGTGGTGAACGCGGGTGAAACAAAGAAAATAATAGAACACCAATCGGTTCGCTTAAGCAAGAGTACAGAAGACGACAGTAGATTTGAAAAGATCCCGAATTACCGTCATTCTAAGCCACTTATCAAAACCTACATTGTCAAGATGTTGTACTTTGCTATGAAGGCTGCTTACCCGGATGACAAGGAGTGGAATGTAAATAAGTTTTCTATCTTTTTTTTACTGGCCATTCAAATGCTTTATTTTGCATTCTGTTCAAAAAGAAAGGTTTCCTAAACTTCTGGTTTCAAGATTTTATTGAAAACCGAACACGTGATTCTACTAGCCTTGAGATTTTTAATACCCTTGAAGAAGTAGTGAATGTATTCAGAAATGTTTGAGGTCTGATCTTTTTAAGTACTACTGTAGGTGTGCTTTAAAAACACTTTGGTTTAGATTGCATGCAAAACTTACAAAAATTGGACTGCTCTCAAGTATTTGTAGTATAATAAATTACAACGATACAAACTATGTGTGCGCTATTAATATTAACTAATATACATTTCCATATTATAATCAAGATATAAAATGATGAATGGAGACGTATATACGAAATTGTTTTAATGACGTGTTAACGAAAGATAGGGCGGATATTTGTGTGAGGTAAATTGTTATAATTGACAATAATGTCCTAAATAAGTTTACAAGAGCGTATAACTGTAGCTTAGTGTTGCTTTTATAATGTATTCACGCTTTTGGAAACCAAGATAGATTTATTTGCCAATGAGACAGTGAAGAATTACACGAAGATGATCGTGAGCTTACCAATTTACTCTAAACATACATTTGTGCTGAAATATAACTCTTTGTCTGTTGTCAGTACATATGCCAAAAGGGCTCGAACATGGAAAAGCACAAATAACATTTACATATTCGTAATTAAAAAAATATGTTAAAATTCATATAAACGTTCTACGGTGACACTAGTAAATTATTTAATAACTAGTGTTTTAGTACTTATCATAATGCCCTGATATAATAACACTTAACGCAGCCGTACGTATATGGCAGTAGTATTCCTTAATAGAGCAATATTCCTTGTCATCATTCCGTGATATTGGAACACTTAACACCGCAATATTCCTTGTCACTATGCCCTGATATTAGAACACTTAACGCAGCAGTACGAGTATTGCAGTAGTATTCCTTGCCTTATGCTCTGATATTAGAACACGGAACACAGCAGAAGTCCTGTCATTATGCCCCGATATTAGAACACTGAACGCAGCAGTATTCCATGTCATTATGCCCTGATATAAGAACACTTAGCACATCAGTATTCCTTGTCATTATGCCCTGATATTAGAACACTTAACACTGTAGTATGCGTTGCAACAATGCCCTGATATTAGAACACTTAATACAGCAGTATGCCTTGTCATTATGCCCTGATATTAGAACATTTAACACTATAGTATGCCTTGCAATAATGCCCTGATATTAGAACACTTAACACAACAGAATTACTTGTCATTATGCCGTGATTTTATAAGACTTAACGCAGCAGTATTCCTTGTCTAACGCCCTGATAGTAGATCTTTTAAAGCATTACTTTTCTTCTCATAATGCCCTGATATTAAAACACTTAACGTAGCAGTACGATTATCGCAGATTTATATTGATTGGCTACCAGAGTTAATTCGAACCTCAATGACAGCAGGTTTATATATATATATATATATATATATATATATATATATATATAAAGATAGGTATATAGAAAGATATATATATATATATATATATAGAAAGATAGGTATATAGAAAGATATATATATATATATATATATATATATATATATATATATATATATATATATATATATATATATATATATATATATATATATATATATATAGAAAGATAGATATATAGGTATATAATTTGCTTCCACACTTAGGACAAGGTGATTATATATGGACGTAACTACAGTTACGATTCCTTGGTAACACTATAACAAATACCAAAATAGCAATAGGCTGGACGAAACGTATACAATAAGTTAATTCCCCACGATATAAATGAAATTGTGAATTAATTGTGAGCCGAGTATGCCAAACTATGAAGTGAATTTTTAACAAATCTCAAGAAAATTCTATAAAAGTCCTAAAGAATGAAAAGTTACACTATACATTCTAAAATGGGAAATTTGCTGGTCGGAGAAGAAGAGTGGAATTTTCAAGATGGCGCTGTGAGGGACTCTGCTGAATAGCTACCATACGTTTCATATAAGTCCAAATAATTGACATCTGTTTACACTGCTTAGTCAAAACTGATATTTTACCTATAGAATAATATATAAGTGCAACAAAAAACACATCATGACTACAACGTAAACGCCATAAAAAAGAATGACTCCAAAATAGAAATGTATCTTATTGCTAAGTTCTTTCCATAAATACTACTTATATTATGAATATATTTCACAACATACGCCACGTGAAAGATCTCACTACCCACGTTATTGTAATCCTGCATATTCATGTGACCTAGCCCAACCAATGGAAATGAATTGAATGCTTATAGAACCAACAAAACCTCATCGGACAACCAATGGAAATGAATTGAATCCTTATAGAACCAACAAAACCTCATCGGACAATGTGAACCTATAGCAAAGTTATCATCAAAGCTTATCATGAAGAATATTATTATTATTGTAAATTTATTCGTTTGATCTATTTTGTTTAATTTTGTTTATTTTACGCTCTAAACACAACCTGTCACCAAGGCAAAACCTGTCTAAAGATAATCTCTACAATTTACATACATGACAAACGATGACAAAATGAGATAACAGAAATGTATCTGGTGGTTCAACAATAGAAAGAAATAAGGAAATATTGTGTTCACCCATGAAGTGTGACATCAGTGTTAGCTGACTAGAAAACTAATCATTTTAAAAAATTCGTTACCGTGAATCACGTTTGTTAGTAATAAGACGCTCTTGCGAATGATATGTTAATTTGCATTGTTACGAATGTACGGCCAAACTCCAAATTCATTTTATTGTATGATGAAAAAAAATGTGCAAAAAGTATTCCTGTACTATGAAAAGTTTCAACCAACTTTTATGAAACATTTTGTGAATAGTTTTGTGAGTAGTTTTATGAAAAACGTTTGCCTCATAAAGTCATAGATGTATTAGATTTGGAATCCGAAATGATAGAGAGAAGAGAAAAACGAATGAATAAGCTCCTTAAAGATGGTGTTACTACGATGATGGAATACATCTACATCTGCAATGAAAAGACAAACATTCTGCTAACTCCTGAGTATAAGGAACGTTTAGTTAAATAATCAACCCACATATATTACTACATTCTAGAAAAACATCTATGAACGTTATAATCAAAATTCATGAAATATATATAAAATTACAATTTTCTTTTAAGCTTTCCAACTTCATTCATTCGTATAATTTCTGCATTTTTGAATATTATACAAATAGTTAATTCTCAATCAATTTCATGATAGCCAAAAGTATAAAATGTAATAACTGTAATTCATGCAACAGTCAATGTAAAGAAATGTATTTTACGTTTTTTAAAATAGAATATTGATTTAGAATATGTTGCGCTAGATATTATTATAGATTATTATCTTTTGTAAATGACTTTGTACGTTTTTCCTTTCCCATGATACAACCGTGCGTCACTGTTAACATGTATACTTAATAGTCATGTATAATAACCAAACAAATCATGTTTTCAATAAATATTATGCAATGGATATATAATGAAATAAATGTGATTCTCATCACGAAAAAAGAGTTAGTTAGAAATGTATTGAATGGTGTGGTGCTTATATATTTTGTGGATCATGCTGATGTTGTCAATTCAAAAGTATGGTAAATATAAATATGTTTTTGATCTTAATAGATTATCTTGCACTCTATATGTGTAAACAATTAGAATCATCGGGCTCCGTACTTGCTGGGAGAAGTAGCGATTAATTTAGTATTATCTGCTAAAAATATAATCATAATCCGATCAGTAAATAATTATGGCGTAACGTGATACGTGAAACAACACAAACATTGCTTTCAAATGCTTCACCCACTGGACGGTCATAACACATTTCAAGAGGAACATTGTCTTCAAATGCTTCACCCACTGGACGGTCATAACACATTTCAGATGGAACATTTTCTTCAAGTGCTTCACCCACTGGACGGTCATAACACATTTCAAGTAGAACATTGTCTTTACATCCTTCACCCACTTGACAGTCATAACATATTTCAAGAGTAACATTGACTTCAAATGCTTCAACCACTTGATTGTCATAACACATTACAAGTGAAACATTTTCTTCAAGTGTTTGAACCACTGGACGGTCATAACACATTTTAAATAGAACATTGTCTTCACATGCTTCACCCACTGGACGGTCATAACACATTGGGTTAACTTGGGTTAGGCAAACTATGATGATATACTGCATTCCAATCAGAATTCTGATGTTCAGTCCTTGCTAACATAATTCCTGGATAATCGCAATGTCCTGAGATACATGAATTTATAAAATCATTAGTTTAGAATATTCACTAATATTCTGTATCGTATTATAATGAAGGCATTTAATGAGAATGATGATTAGCTCAATCCTTTGGTCCAACTGTCTCGGAGCCAAGAAACCTACGCGTATTGTTGTGCGGTACATTAACAAATAAACTAAAGAAACCAATCTCTACTAGAGAATTGTGCGTTTACGTGCGTGTTTGTGTCTTTGTTTGTCTGTACCATATGCTGAAAAAACAATTATTATTTTATTATATTTTCCATATTCATAATCATAATGCAAGTGCTTGATATCCATTTTTTGTTTATAAAATGTTTTCCGTGAGAGACTATTCAAATTCTGTTTGAATGATTTCATTGTTAACAATAAGGAAGTTTAGATTCAGGTTTCATGAATACTGCCACATATATGTTCCGCAAGCTACCTACGCACAGATTCAAATCGCATTTCGTTTTAAATCGCGGAAGCATCACAAGAGAAAGAACATATACTCTTATAATCCCGTCAAACGTACTTGTAGTAATAAGTGCTATTAGATATAATCCAGTCTTCAATAAAATGGTAGGATCATTCTAGATTGAGTGCAAAGTAATTGGGTACTACGTACTTGATATATGATTTAAATAAAGTTGTGATCGATTCCCATATGAAGCATCTGCATTTTTCATATACTTGACGAAAAAGAAGATTTGGGGTTTGTAATGGAGAGGACCTTCATCGGAGGGGCAAAACACATTAGTATCTGCATATAACACAAACAGATGATAACTAAATTGAAACTTCACTATTTTTTCCATCCCAACTGAATTGTTTATATTATATTAGATTTATTGAACTGAGTCTGTGTGTTTTCAGACAATTGAAAGTTATATATCTTGTTACTTTCTTTTCTTACAGCTTAATTATTATTATTAATATTATTATAATTATAATTATTATTATTATTATTATTATTATTATTATTATTATTATTATTATACCAGTGTGGTCTTTCTTTAATATATCATTTGTTGAAAACCCTTTTGAAGTTGCCTTTTCAAAACGTTGCATACGTAATATTTTGTAATGCAGGATGTAACCTATTTAGTCATTCATCCGTTGAAGGAAGTTTGATTTTTTTTCTAATGCCACATTGTCTTCGGGATACAAGCTCTGAATCAATCGTTATATGGTTTGCTCTATGTACAATATCCACTTTAACGAGTTGTGACATCGAATGTAATTTGCGCACAGTTTACATAACGGCATTATCCTATTCCACAGCTTTGATACTATTACATGTTTGTGAAATGTAAGTGGACATTAAATTCGGTAAAGTATATGTTGATAGTATTAGCTATAATTGTATAGGTTTTTGTGTGTTAAATATTATTATTTATCATAAATGTGACTTATTTTGGTTTATACGACTCTATAAGGTACAGTGTAACGCATCAACAGTCTCCTTCCATGTCTGTAATGTATCGTCACATATGGGATGTCTCATAAACATCCTGTGTGTAGATACAAAAAGAAAGGATTGGCAATATAGTGAGCTCCCAACAAACGATTTATACTTTTCTTACTATGGAACTTGACTGAAAACTTTAAAAGAGCTCCAAACTCTTCAAAATGCAAGGAAACATTGTCTTGAAAATTGAGTCATTTATTGGACGGGATTACCTTACATTTACTGGAAGATGTGTCACGCAAAACAGGGTGATATGGGTAGGTCCTATTCGAACCGCGGATGCAAAGTCGTTAGCTTGCTAATCTCTCAGTCCAATTGACTACTAGAGACCTGTGCGTTTACGTGTGTGTTTGTGTCTTTGTTTGTCTGCACCATATGCTGAAAAGGAAATTATATGTTTTATTATATTTTCCATAATCATAATCATATTGCAAGTGCGTGATATCCATTTTTTGTTTATAAAACGTTTTCCTTGTGTGACTATTCAAATTCCTTTTGAATGAATTTCATTATGAACAATAAGGAAGTTTAGATTCAGGTATTATAAATACTACCCCATATATGTTCCGCAACTTACCTACGCACAGAGTTCAAATCGAATTTCGTTTTTGATCGCGGAAATATCACAAGAGAAAGAATATATACTAGTAAACTCCTGTCAAACGTAAAGTTATTGAAGTAGAGAATTGAAGTAGCAGGTTCACTTGCATATAATCCAGTCTTCAATAAAAAGGTAGGATCATTCTAGATTGCGTGCGAAGTAATTTGGTACTGCGTACATTATATGACATTATATTACATGACTTCTAACAAAATATTTGAACGCACTGATCATAGGGCGTTTCATACAAATGAATATTGTGTGTTAAATCTGAATATCAGCTCATACAAAGTAATTAGGTAATGTTGACACATTTCAGTGAATGCCTTGTATCCATTTTGATTCCTGTAAAATCTGCATTTACCGAGGTCTATACCTAAGACGGCTACGTATCCGTATCCACATGTACATTTTCACAATATTTATCTTTTATATCATACCTAACGCATCCATCATCTTCGTATAATTCTTCAGCAGTAGAGGTAGAAGTTGTAGTAGTAGTATTGTTATTGTCTCACTAGTCGTAGAAGTGATAGATCAGAAGAGCTGTATATCCCGCTAATGTACCAATATGTTTTCTAATTGGTTGTCTATAGTTTTAGTTTCCATAAAGATATATATATATATATACGTATGAGTGTGTTCTCTTAAGTGTATATTTGTATATACGTGTAAAATGTATGCAAAGTTGGACTTTTTATATTTGTAAAAGAGAAAAGCAGCCAAAAGTTGTCAACCTATATATAGGCTTCTGTTAGACTTGGTGTTTGAGGGCTGCATAAAAGACACGTTTAGCATTTCAGTATAATCAAAATATGTATCAAATAACCATTCTAAGTATTAGTAGTTCTAGATTGTTTTGGAAGGAGTAATTGTATTACCAGTAGTAGAAAAGACGTGTATTTTCCTTAAAAACGTAACCTTTCTTGTGTGTTCCAGTGTGTGTGTGCGTGTGTGTCGTTCGTCCGTCGATTGGATTAGAACCCCCACCCCCCAATCATCCGAGGGTTGACGTTACTGATACTGTTCTGTGCGTACAAGATGGCCAAAAATACATTGACGCCATACTATGCAGATGTTATATTAGAAATCATACAATACAGCGTAAAATGCAATTATAATTATTGATCAGTTGCAAGACGAGATGGAAATTCATACCAATCAAAATCAGGAAAAATCTATTTAAGAATATCAAGACAACAGTCCGGATAGAACTTACAGCTCAATGAATGAAATGACTAAGTTGCGAATGTTTTGTATATCCTTGATTTATATACTTGCCCACCATTCAATGTTGTCTGCAAAGCAGAGGTTGGTAGAGTTACGCCTTCCAATCCTGACTGTCCCGCAGCGGTCTTACAAACCTTCACTCAGGATGCGATCTAAGTAGAGTTTGAAACGTGTGGGTGACAAAAGGCAGCCTTGAAGTACTCCAAATGTTGTATGGAACCAGACCCCACATAACCTTGAGTAATTGCTGCACTGAAAGCCTAGGCGGAGAACTGATTGACGGTATTGGTGATGCCTTTGTCCTATGTTTTACATTGCATTGTGGTCTACAAGCCTCATGCCACACTATGTCAAAGGCATGTTTGAAATATATTAACACAGAATAGAAGTGATTTTGATGTTGCGAGAACTGTTCACACAGAACACTGATATTGAATATTTGTTCTGTTGTGCTTCGTCCACTCCGTAACCATGCATGGTCTTCAGAGTTATTTATACTGGCTGTTGTTCCAGTTTGTTCCAGATGATCTTCATTTATAACCACTGATATTTCTGTATTCTTGTCACAGTTGGAGACTGCAATTTTGGCGTAGTGTTATAATCAGCGACTGAATCCACCGTGTTGGCAATTCACCTGTCTTTCAGATATTGTTGCGTTTTTTTGTTAGTAAGTCTATTACTGACTCCCCTATTCTTGATAAGTCCAGCTGGTATATTGTCAACTCCTGCTGTCTTTCCATTCGCCAGTGCTCTTATTGCTGACTCCACCGCTTCGTTGCGCATGGAGAAATCATCATCATTTATGGAACTTGGAACTTCAAGCATCTCTGGGTCTCCTTTGGACTGATGGTTGTAGGGATTTTTATAACACTCATTCCATTCTTCCGCAATGTCACCGCTTATGTCAGGCATTTTCCATTTTCGTCTTGAATGGTACTTCCTCTTGTTTGCTTCTCTCTGGTGAGGTATTTCACACTTTATAAAGTCTGTATGATGTTATTCTGAGTAGACTGATCTTATATCTGTGCACTTTTGTAATTTGCTTTTTTAAAGATTCTTCTGATATTCTTGCTTATTTTTCGGTACTCCAATGCCCCTGTTGTGTGTCGTGTTTTAATTATATTCGGTCATCACAAACAATATAGAATATCTTTGTAACCAAAGGGTTTTCCTTTGGGACTTGGGGACTAATGATGTGTTTTGTCGGATGTTGTCTTGACTGTCCTTAATGTTTACATCATCACTTGGACATCCACATCCATCACAAGAAGTGTAGAAAATCTACTTCTAATTGTGGCTTGGAATGAATTGCAGATGTTTGGTTCCTTACGTTGTTTAAGGTTGAATTTGAGTATGATCTTCCTTGTGTTGCTAACTTTCTTCAGCCTAACACGGAACTTTTAAATCAAGAATTCGTGTTCACTCCCAACAACATCACTTGAGAACGTCATTGCTTTTCGTCTATTGATGTCAGATTGGTAACGGTTTAAAACCAGTATGTATGTCGATCTGGTTATGATGGGTGATGTTTGGTGTGTGCCAGGTCCAGGATCGTGAATCTTAATGTTGGCCCAGGGTGTACACTTATACCAAGTTTGGGTCGCTTGCGGCCTCGACCAGCCGTCACCCATTTTCACTGGTAAGATTATTGCAAGTAGGTCCACAGTGATTGTCCAGGCTTTGAGAGCATCTTTGCTAATGTTGGCATTCCAGTCTCCTTAGATGATAAACGTTTCACTGACCTTTGTTTAGAATACCATTGAGTTTGGTGTTCACATAGGGATTTCAATCTTACTTCATAGAGTCCCATAATGTGCCATATGTAGTGTTTCAGCTGATATGTCAACTCTTGGAGTCTTCCAATATGTCCCAGAGTTCTGAAGATCCAGGTAGCGATGGAAAAGCTTTATCTCGCTCTGATTGAATGTAAAGTATCAGATCCATACACTTCTCACCTCCGTCCAGAAAGACAACTGTAGACGCGGTTCCTGCTAACTTGAGCTACGACCGATCCGGATTGGTAACTTCAGATTTTAAATTAAAAATATATCGCATTGATAACACGAAAAACGTGCCATTGGCAATATCAAGTATCAATTGGAGATAAAATAAACATTTTCTAAAAATATACATTGTGTCAACTTTAGCACAACATACTCAATATTGGCACACGAATCATTGCAACACTGGGTTTTAGGTCAATATTGGCACACAATCGTGACAAATCCTATGAAAACCCAGAATAATCGCGTAGAGTCAATATAGCATAGTAAATACATACACACAATATAACATAAATACAATGTAACATACAAAAACGGCTAACTTCAAATGCAACCTAGATTCGTACCGGTCTGGACAATACACATATAGCAGTAAAAACATCATGGAATTAGCACTGTCCGTTTGTCCGTAAGAGGAGGAAAATAATCCTAGTGAAGGGCATTTCGCATTAAGCGATAAAAGTGAGGCGCGAACAGCAAGTGCAAGGTACGAGTAGATAGGACTTGAAAAATTGCTTGTGTAGAAAAAGTAAGATAATGTCCGTTCGTCTGTAATCTTTAAAAAAATTGTTGAAATGAAAATGTCCATTAAAATACGATTTCTATGTATGATTTGGCTTTGCAACTTTACAATTATACTTATCCCTGCGGCTATATATCTGAAATAATGACCGGAGTAAATCGTATGTTATTCTTAATTCCTTTATACCTTTCCAAACAAAATCAATGTAACCCGCACTTTCGATATATAGTCTAATTCCAACGATTATATTTACATTAATTTTCTAGCTATTATTATACTTTTCCCCAGCAATATACAAGTTAAAACAGCCGAAGCAATGGTATGTTACACAATACGATAGGATGGTTAATTAATCCTACCTACTAAAAAATACTGAATAAAAAAATACATGCAATATACCATAGTACCTACTAACATATAATACTAGGTTCGTACCGGTCTAGACCATACACAATTAGCAGCGAAATCTTCATGGAATTAGGTCTGTCCATTCGTCCGTAAGAGGAAGAAAAGCGTCCGTGGAAGGGCAAGTCGAGGAAAGCACCAACAAAAAAGGCGCAAACACCAAGTGCAAGATAGCAGTAGACGGGGCTTTACATGTCGTTTATAATTGTAATAAAACGATGTTTAGAACCCCCCCCCCCCCCATGTTAACATGAAATTGTCGGTGGCTCTTTCTGAGGGATATCCCTGGTTCTCCCTCAAACAATTAATACTGGCCGCCATGCAAATCATGTCGTGTGCTTTAAAATAGCGTTAAACACTACAACAACAGCAACAACAACAACATACATACATACATACATACATACATACATACATACATACATACTTACATACATACATACATACATACATACATACATACATACATACATACATACATACATACATACATGTCATATGCCAAAAGATCGGGCTTAATGATATGCGTCTGACGTTCCAATGGTGTTGTATTAGGTCTGCCCGTTCGTCCGCCCGCACTAGAAATTTCCTTTCGGCCGCGCTGGGTCATACAAATTTGAAAATTGATTACATGGACTTGTGTCACAAACCATTTCAGCCACAATGAAGTGCAACAAACTGTCAGATATGACTCGACAGGCTACGTCTAATGGTGTTATGTATGTTGAATTCGCCGCCGTGTTTATTCGTCGGTGCGGTGAAGAAAATGAATATATTAATATCCATGTAGGAAGTGCGAGATATGAGATTTATTTGCGTTTTCTCATCGACCCTTAACTTTATGGTGACGTGTCATATATTGACTTATGGGCCTTCAGGAGACGCATCTGGTAGTATACACCCA
This sequence comes from Unio delphinus, assembly GCA_029339505.1. Classification (NCBI taxonomy): domain Eukaryota; kingdom Metazoa; phylum Mollusca; class Bivalvia; order Unionida; family Unionidae; genus Unio; species Unio delphinus. Next base: position 5,478,681 of record JAQISU010000080.1, read on the forward strand.
ATGAAAATTTGCTTGTCCGTTCGTCCGTGCAATGAAAAGAATAAATTATAACGTCCATGTCGGTAGTTCGCAACATGGGATAGACTTGAATATCTTCATAAGTCCACGAGCCTATGGTTAAATGCCTACGGCAGTGGATCGGTCACAAAGAGACGCATCTGGCAGTAAAAATCGCATAAAATTCCGACTTTTCGGTTGTCCGTACGGTCAAGAAAAGCAGAGCGTTAGCGCTAAAAGCAAACAGATTGAAGGCCATTCGAATTTGTCACCAATTCACGCTAAAAGTATAAACACTACCATTGCCATGTCTGAAGCGCAACCATGTTCAGTAACAATATTTATTAAAGCATTTGATACCTTTACTGAATTCATGGCGGAAAATATGGCCGCGAAGCACAGTACACTTAGAGTAATTATCTATGTATAAATATACAAATGTATATTCATTTCAGTGACATTCTGTGACCTAAAGTTGCACATTCTTTATTATAATCACCATGTTGATCACATTTTTTTCATATATAAAGAGTTTCGCATCATTGAAAAAAAAAATTAAATTGAAAAACATATCCCATTGAAACATTAAAAAGATGCCATTGGCGTTATCCAGTAGACTTCGCTATAAAAGTCCACACTAAAGCGTGACGATATAACGGAATAATTGCTAAAGCTACATTAAAATTCAAACTGTCGCGCACATTTATATATAAGGATCCAACTTGTCCAATTATATGTGTGTGTATGCCTTTCAACTGACTTATTTGTGTCAGATAGGACAAATTATGATTACATTGCTTGCTTAGTATCATAGTCTTTGTTTAATTAGAGCAAGATTAATTCAGTAATGAAGAAAAAAAATTCCGTTTACTTCTAAAATTACTTCTCTCTCTTGTTCTTCTTTCTCTTCTTTTCATCCTAATTATTACTATTTTCTTTATTAATAGTGTTATTGTTGATGTTGTTATTGTTAGTAGTACTATTATAATTGATATTATAAGATAGTCTTCACAAAGTCAGCAAGTCTGATTATGCCATAGTTTAAAAAAATTCAGATACTTAACTAAGGCACTGTACAACCTTATCACCTGTAACAACATAACAGTTAGTAATGACTACAGCATACTGACAGCAAATATCTAAATCACGTGACATACATTCAACTGCAGATACAATATAGATACGCTTTCAAACATTTTACATTAAGACGTCTTCACTTTAGGTCAAAATTAGTCCAATACCTTCTAAACTGTAAATTCCAGATGTACGATCATTTTGCTATTGAGAAATGACTTTATATTGATCTATCTGTTTTTTTCTGTAAAAAAGTCCAATTTTACCTTATTTATTGCTTTTGTAAATGTATTCGTTTTCTTGTATCAACTCCTAATGACAACAAAACCTTTCCCGTGACTTTTTACACTCAAACATATAGCTCAATCCATAGTCAGTTCTTAATAGTAAATTGAACGTAAATATGGAGATTACAGTTCAGATTATGGACTCCTTGTCGCCTCAGTGCGCCATGAAGGGATTTTAAAATATGTTGACCGGCTAATATATATCGCCTCGTTTCTGAAACTTATTCTCATATGACGGTTAATTTTGTGCAAGATCTACTGGTCCCAGATAACATTGTTGCTTAGTAGTGCACACACTAATCCCTCAGTTATTCCAATACTATAAAACACAGTTTTGTAAATACAATAAGAGTTTTGAAGAAAAGAGATCGAATGAGCTAGAGCACCTTCATGAAAGATTAACGTTTTCTTTGATATTGTATTTATAGATTTGAAGAAGCTAATACACATAATAATAATTGTATAATATGTGTGTATGTAATTTGGAGTTTTAATGAAGAATTAACAATTTGTCAGAAAATACATTCCCATTGTACAAACCAATGGGCATTTATATATTAGTAATGGATGGATAATTTCAATGGTTACGATATTTTAATCAAATCTAGTAGGAGTTTGATTACTACAGTAAACGAGGTTCAGAGATGCAATAGTTGCATGTTGTAGATTATTGCACTAGTCAGGGTTTGATAATGCTGTAGTATGTATGTTGTAGATTATATCATTAGTCAGGGGTTGATAACGCTGTAGTATGCATGTTGTAGATTATATCACTAGTCAGGGGTTGATAACGCTGTAGTATGTATGTTGTAGATTATTTCACTAGTCAGGGTTTGATAACGCTGTAGTTGTATGTTGTAGATTATTTCACTAGTCAGCTTTTGATAACGCTGTAGTATGTATGTTGTACATTATTTCACTAGTCAGGGGTTACTAAAGGTGTTGAATGGTTTGCATATTATTTACTTGTCAAGGGTCATTCCTAACACGGGTGGTTCAAAATACACATTGTCTTGGGTAATTTTCACTATGAAAAGGTTAAGTATAATATAAAAAGGTTTGGATAATTTTCGCTAGTCAAGGTTTATTAAACAAACACAAAAACAATATTATTGGCTGAACAAGTTTCATTAGATCATGATCTTTGACGAAATAGTATGGGTTGGATAGTTTCACTATTCTATGTTTAATGATACTGCATTCTTGGCTGGATCATTTGCATAAGTCCAGTGTAATTGATACTGTAATTTGGGTTTGATCAATTCACAAAGCGATGGCCATTAAAACATTGGTACCATATAGACAAAAATAGGTAAATGAAACATGAAATATCCAAGTGATTCGAAGACAAAAAGGAAGGAAGTTGGCATTATTGAGATTTACTGATTATGTGTGCATATATAACAAAGTGTGTATTTTTTAAAACCTTTTTAAGAGCAACGTAACAGAATTACGTGAGAGATAGGTACAATTTACGCTTTATTAAATTCCCAGTAAAATCCGATATTGTGTCCGAAACAATCTCCAGTAGATAAATCTTGATTTGTTTGTAATATCACTCTGCAATCCTTGTTAGGGTCATTATGCCAAAATCTGCTGAGGTTTATTTAAATTCTAAATGGTGTAGACACGGCGTTATTAATTTATCATTTATAACTTCATATGCAGAAAACAAAACACAATACCAAGGCATAGTTATGTTGCATTTGTAGCCACCTTTCGGTCTTATTTTTGCAATTAAATATCAAACATTCATTTAATATATTTAATATAATCACTAAAGAAACTCTACTTAAATTGAATCGTGCGGACTAATGGAAACGAACCCTAAAACATTATAGAGTGATGTGAATTTTAATTTTCAATGGACGTGGCTCCCACAGGTAAATCATTCTTATTTTAGTGTACCTTTATTATAAATACGTGCTTCTGATATTGTTACATACAATATAACCGAGATATGATACTGACTGGTTGGTACATTTATCATTAGTTTCCTCAAAGAGACAAATAGATCAGAATAAAAGACTAATAAAAATGTATATTTTGTCTTATTCAGGAAAAGCTGGCTCATTGAAGGCAATCACGGAACTAAATTATAGTTTTCAAAGAAAATTGATTTGACTTTACCACGAGCTCAAACTTATTGCATGGAAAGTGAACGCATTCATACATTTTAAAAATGGACATAGAAAAATTGATTATTTTATTTCTACATTTCATAGTGTCTGTCTTCAAATCATCTTCTGATGCGCATGTAGCTTGTACTGTGAATGATGTTTCTTACACCTGCACAAATATTTCCAGCAAAGCCGATTCTCCACTCGTATTGCCGGCAAATATAAAGCAAGTTACGATATTTGGGAGAAATAATCTTGATATATCACTTACCAGTGGACTTTTCAAGCATGAAACATGGGCAAATGTATCAGAACTGTCTATTCTTGAATTCAGCAATGCACAGATTATTGAAAGGGAGTTTCTTCACGGACTAGGAAATCTAAAATTTCTGTCTATATCAGCATGTCCCGATCTCGTGAGCATTGACCCGGATGTATTTCTTTCTACACCTGATATTGAATCACTTCATGTGCATGAGAACTATAATCTTGGATTAAGTAAAGTGGAGGCAGCATTAACTGGCAGACTGAGTAAACTTAAATATCTGTCTTTAATCCAGACTACGAACACGCGCGTTGTCCTCGGTGAAAGGTTTTCAAAGGCTTTGCATACAAAGAATCTTACAAATCTTATTATAAGTAGAGTAAAAATATTATATATAGAACATGATTCCGTACTAGAAACAATGGCAACTATAAAATACTTAAACCTTTCGTATTTATCAATTGTTTTTGTAGCTAACATTAACTTGGTTCAGACTAGCATAGTCAGAAATAAAATTGAATTGTTAGATTTTACTGGTTGTCCCATGATAGTACAATATGGTATGAATAAGCGGGTCGCAAATATAACAGGGAATATGCTTCAGAATGTAACATATATGTTTATGCAGAGCATCACGTACTATTCTAATCAATGGACAATAGATATAAGGTATATTAATGAACACTATATTACTAGTAGCCTAAAAATATTGGATTTAAGCCAAAATAACATAATAATTTTAAATATTACATTTTATGGAGTATATTATTATTATGCATTAGAGGCACTGAATTTAGCAAGTAACAATATGGAATATATATCACCATCTTTTCTAAGTAATTTGCCTTCGCTGAGGATTCTAGACTTGTCTAATAATCAGTTGCACATCATGCAAACTAATCATGATTTTCCCAATATATTCTCTAAGAATAAAGACCTTGAGATAATTTACTTACGAAATAACAAACTAAGTGTCGTACCGTTAAAGTTATTCTCATCAAATACCAAGCTACGTATAATTGATTTGAGTGAAAACCAACTTGCCTATTTTAATGTCGTATTGCGCAGCGCATTGGATTTGAGATTAACTGATTTACGAAATAATCGGCTTAAAACTTTGCCTGCAGTATTCTTGGAACAATTGGAGCAAATATTTCGGCATCTACGCACAGCAAACTCACATCAGGCCACCAAGACAAATATTTTGCTCAGTCAACTCCAGGATAAAAATCTTGTAGCAGAGAAATACAACTATGGATATAATGCCAGCAAAATTGTGCAACTCGCAGAAAAACAATCACGTATTCTACAATATTTAACGATAAATATTTTGGAGAATCCTATCTTATGCGATTGTGACACACTTGATTTTCTTAAATGGGTTATCTTTACAGATATCGTGATCTTCAATAGAACAAATGTTCGATGCGGCTATGGCAACAAGGAAGAATTTTTAAATATTGAAACTTATGAAATGATCAAAGAAAACTGTCGGCTTCCATATATGATCGGTCTTGTAACTGGATCATTTGTTGCAGTTGTATTATGTATATTTACACTCGCCGCAATAATTATTCTTCGGCACAAAACGGCAAAACAAAACCAGGGTCTAGAAAATCTAAGGAGAGAAATTCTTCAAAATAATACAAATTTTAAATATGTAGCATTTCTGTCATATTGCAGTCAAGACGTGCATATTGTGGACGAACATATCCTGCCTTCTTTAAATAGAATTCTCAAGGAAAAGCTTAACACAGAAAAGGATCTTGTCTGTACTGGAGCTGATTCCTTTGTTCCTGGTATGCTCATCATAGACGAAATACATCGCTGCGTTAATGAAAGTCTTGTCGTAGTACCTGTAATAACACCAGCATTTCTTCAGTCTCGTTGGAGCCTGAGAGAATGTGTTGATGCTCTTGAGAAGCAGAGACAAGTTGTCGTTCTAATGAAACAGAATACAAACACTAATGACACAACTGGTACAATCAAACAATTGATAGCGCACTATACCAGAGCCACCTGGTCGTATAATGAAGCCCAATTTCTTATTCGTCCCTCTTGGTATTCAGTTGGTGAGGCAATTATTCACTTACCTTCTGAAACGTTTCGGAATTACAGGAGACAAACCGTAAATACGCCAAATGAATTAATACCCTTGGTTGATCGAACATGATAAAGCAATTGTGTTTCGCCTGCCGACACTACTTTTATTCAGAGAAATATATGACTATATATGTTACTGAGTAACACTTCTAACATTTCGACAAGTTACGAAGTCACTCTCCTTCTTGAATATTCGAACTTAGATTATACTCTCTCTATAGATAGATAGATAGATAGATAGATAGATAGATAGATAGATAGATAGATAGATAGATAGATAGATAGATAGATAGACAGACAGACAGACAGACAGACACATACATACATACATACATACATACATACATACATACATACATACATACATACATACATACATACATACATACATACATACATACATACATATGTTAGGATACATTTTTTAGTAAAATTCAAAACAAATTGCCATTTTCTTTAAATGGTAGTAAAGTAATGTTTTATTCATTAAGTTTCTAAAATATATTTAGATTAATTTCATTTATTTCGAAACAGCTGCATATGTTAATGGAATGAAGATGTTTGCTGCGCAGACGAAAAATATACAATGTATATCGACGTGTTGTGTAGAATCAGTAACATACTAAAGTTATACCAATGTACACCAGACATTAGCGAATTTCCATCTCGGTTACTAAAAGTATATTAACTTTCTCTGAACTCTCTTTAGTAATGCAAACCAAAGTAGTTCTTAACAAACGGATAATCATATTTCGCGTGACGGCGTCAACCGAATATAAACAAGCCAAAAGACTAAGTCTTACCTATGTCTTACTACGCAAAACAAAAAGGTTCTCAACAAACGGATAAATCATATTTGGCGTGACGGCGTCCAACGAATATAAACAAACCACAAGACAAAGTATTATTCTATGTATTATGTATTGTGACATAAAACAAATTGGTTCCTGCCTGATGAGGAGTAAACATCCTGCTGGCCGGTATACTGAGGGTGTGACCTTATCTGGTCCTGACTGCGTATAAATAAGCAGCGCAGATAGTCCAACCAACATCCGTTCCTATACCGGCAAGAAAGCATTATGTCTCTCTTCATTACAGGTAAGAACTGTACATGTCGAAAATTTCATTAGAAATAAGTACTTTTAATGTTGAGATTTTAATGGTAAAATTGATATGTTAGCAACATTGCTTACTTAATTCTTTAATGATAATATATTGTAATAGAATGTTTAAATGTTTTAAAGAATTCATATTTAATTATATTTATGTAATTTTTATTGTAAAAGTTGAATTCGCTACCAACTTGTTTAGATTTAATGTTGAAATAAAGTTATCCTTAAGCAAGAAAGAATAATATCTAGCAATACATTCTAAATCAATATTCTATTTTAAAATAAGTAAAATGCATTTCTTTAAATTAATTGTTGCATTAATTATGGTTATTACATTTTATACTTTGGCTATCTTGAAATTGATCGAGAATAAACTATTTGTATATTTTAAAATGCAGAAATTATACGACCGAATGAAGTTGGAAAGCTTAAAAAGGAAAATATAATTTTATATGTATTTCATGAATTTGTATTATAAAGTTTATAGATGTGTTTTTAGAATGTAGTAATATATGTGTGTTACTTATTTAAATAAAGTTCCTGTATTGGCAAGAAAAGCAAGATGTATGTCTCTCCATTACAGATACAATTCCGTACCTGAATTCCCTAAGACATTTCCATCAGCTGGTGACATCCTTTATCTAGGAACTCATTCCTTCCTTCTTTCTATCGTCCTGAGTTCCCAGTTTGTGTTTATGAGAACAAACCGTAATTCTTCCCACGAAGATTCTCATAAAAGATAGATAGATAGATAGATAGATAGACAGATAGATAGATAGATAGATAGATAGATAGATAGATAGATAGATAGATAGATAGATAGATAGATAGATAGATAGATAGATAGATAGATAGATAGATAGATAGATAGATAGGTAGGTAGGTAGGTAGGTAGGTAGGTAGGTAGGTAGACAGACAGACAGACAGACAGACAGACAGGTAGATAGATAGATAGATAGATAGATAGATAGATAGATAGATAGATAGATAGATCATCTTACTCACGTACACCTCCCCACAGACCCCGTTACCTGACAAGGCACATATTGCATTAACTTGGTAGATACTGCAGTTTTAAAAATGACAGGAATAATACAAAATCCTTCCTATATTACCTTATATGATACGGAAATTCAAACCCGGGAGTCACACATTCTCATCGCCATGGTGAAGATGTCCACCTTAACACCGATACATTATGAAGGATTGTTTTTATCATATTAATAAACGAGAACTGAGGGTCAATGCCAAAGGCACGCATGGTGAATACAGTCATAACGTTAAAACAGCATAGCACCCAGTGATGCCTTTAAGTATCTAAGATATTTTAAATGATTGGTAATTGTCTTTAAACAGTATGTAAACATATTTCTGGTGATAACTAAAGAACTACTCAATATATATATATATATATATATATATATATATATATATATATATATATATATATATAGATACATACAGACAGACAGACATACAGACATATATATATATATATATATATATATATATATATATATATATATATATATATATATATATACATATATATATATATATATATATATATATATATATATATATATATATATATATATATATATATATATATATACATATATATATATATATATATATATATATATATATATATATATATATATATATATATATATATATATATATATATATCTTGAAAACACCCTTGATGCAACTACCATCTTTATTTGGTTAAATAGTCATACACATTACATAAATATAAACATGAGATAAATAGAAGTTACAACAGTAAAGTTCAATAGGTTTTAGAACATATAATTAAACCACTGACTATTGAATCTAACGATGTATTGCAGTAAATGTTTATTACCTTAATCAGTGTGAAGGAAAGCTCGAGTTATTATGGAAATTGTCATAAATTTTCTTAATTCTGTGAGTTATGTCCGCAGTAGAACTTCAAAATAGACTGCGTCAGAATAACGATAAATATCAGGTGGGATAAGATTTTAAGCACTGACATTTAGCTTTCAAAATCTCAAGCTACACTGATAGGTGATGCGATGATATCTGATGGTAATACAAGAATAATAACAGAAAGGTTTCAATCAATCTTTTTAGAACCTGTGTGATTGTAAGGATGGATTTAATATCAAAATAAGAAAAAGATCAACACTGTCAAATCTCCCAATGGGAACAAATACATGGTACGTTTAATATCTTTAAATTATATCAGTAATATCCACTTTCATTTACTCCTTTTTTCAGAAAAAGCAGATTAACATCAAGAAAGTCAACATAATGAAAATGTAACTGGTCAGGTTAAAAGCTCTCTAGTTAATTTGTTAATTTTAGTTTCTTTATAGAGTGACATTTTCTCACAAGAGGTCATTCCAAGAAAATTATTTTGGCTTCCCATATATTTCATGAGACCATATAGAAGGAAGTGGATTAATGAACATCTGGCGAAACAACCATACATGTTTGTGCAATGTGCACAGTTTTTGATGCGTTTGACTGTCAGTTTTGAAACGTTAATATATGAACCCGAATATTAAGACTTTACAGCATTTTAATCCATTGGGATTGCTGGATTTTAATTGTATTTTAAAGCTTATCCATTGGAAGATATTAAGCCTTAGAATGTCGCCAACAACAAATACTTGCTGGTATCCTTATATAGACATTATAGCAGGCATGTGAAGTCTCAAAACAGGTACGGTTTTGACAAAATGTGAAATCTATCATACTTTGATTCGGTCTATTTATTTTATGTCAGGAAAAGTTATTATGTTCGTTGTCATGATTATTGAATATTTTCTAAGAAGTCTACAAGGGTATTTTGTAAACATCATTTCCTTCATCTGCATGTCATCTATTTTTCCGTTTCGCCCACGCATCTTGCCTTCATCACAAATGTTTGAAAATATATGTTCTCACTTCTTGTGAGATATGCAAACACATTATACCTGCAATTCTTGACAACGCTCTTTCCCCGTTCCAGTTTGTTGTATCATCTTCATGTCATCGACCAAGAGTGTCAATTTTACAACAAAGTTGCACTGCAAATTTCGATGAGTCAGTACTAATGTTAAAGGTTGTAAAGAAATTCTTTAGACCATAAATCCTACACAGTTGGCTAGGACAGGTTAGTATAAATTAAACCTACACATATAATCCTGATGTTCTGCATAAACGTTTCCGAGAGTTGTTCCTTTGATGCCAACATAGATATAGTTAAGAATCTAAATCTCTTGTACCGCTTTTCTTTCAAGAAGAGGCATATAAACGTCATAGAAGTCACCATAGTGAGAACAAAAATGACTGGTCTGTGTAAAACGGTCTATCATTAGTCTAAATTTTCTTGGTTGTTTATTATTTGCAAGAGGGTACCGGTACATGATCCATAAAACTAATTTTGCTTGATACACGTGGAAAGAAGAAGATCGAAAATCTGTGGGTAGCCAATATATGGCAGCCATAATGGGTAAATATGCATAGAATGTGTTTCCGTTCGACACAGTTGGTCTAGGTTAGAGACCATTGTAAGATTGACACGACTTCGACTTCGACTGACTATCAGCATCTAATCTAGGAACCAGCTAGATTAAAATATCCTAAAGCCCGTTGGGCATAGCATATTTTGATTTGTAAAGCTGTTATGATGACGGACGGCAAGGCTGATAATATAGCCAACATCATTTTCATATTTACTTACAGTATGCATAGCATTGCCCTATTACACACAAAAAAACATGTCCATTCGTTCGGAAAGATTTCACAGTGGTGCTTGAAAATATGTAATGTTTGTTAGAATCCGATACTATCTTTCAATCCAGTTATTATATATAAATAAAAAGTAGCTATTGTGTTCTGTGTAATGATTTATGAGAAAGCCAAAACTGTACATAGGAAACATGCTTTGTCGATCTATCTCCCATCGGTTTCTCCATTTCGACTATCCATTGTTTATTCTTCTCCAACGTTACAATGCACAATATTACATACTTGATAATATTTTATTACTCCTTTAGATTCAGTTTGATGATCATGCATATGCCAAATACTTTGTAACTATGAAACTTGATCGTTCACTCCATTCCAGTTTGTACTATCGATGTTCAGTAGGTCAGTTTGCTGCCTGACTCTACTGCTACTGAATGGATCTGGTGAACGACCATAATGACCTGAGTCGCCTGTGTGTAGATGTGCGGCTTCAACTGCTGGCACACCCACACTTGCCACTTCGTCACTTATCTGTTGCCATATGACTTTGGTGTGTGATGAAATGGGATGGGTGGATGGCGAGAATGACTGGCCTGGTGACTTTATTTCAAGTGAGGAAGAGTTCCGCAGTTCGTATATAGATATAGAAGTGAGACCTGGAGTACTTACATGAGGCAAGAGCGCCAGCTCAACTTCTTCCACATACGGTGCCTTAAACGCATCTTGAAAATCAACTGGCAAGAACATGTCCCACACAGCGAAATCCTGCGTCATGCAAATACCCCCAGATTCTCTCCCAAAGCCATCTGAGTCCAGCAGAACCAGTTCGTCCTTCTTGTCTTGTCAAATTCTTAGTGTAACCACGGCGCTTTGCTGAGAATCTCCTATCTGAATGTTGATCATCTGAGGGTACCTCCGTGAAGTCTGCCAAATCCATGTTTTCACTCGCTAGATACACAAAGATTTCTTCACATAGGGTTTCAGACCCGTAGGCTACCCTCAGCCTGGCTTAGCCGGTCAGTCGGACGTTTTATTGGATGTGGCTTCTGTGCATGCCACATCTTCTTGGAGGAAACTTTGAGAGCTGAGTGCCAGGTGGTGATCAAAGGTGGGCTAGCTACCTCCGATGGAGTACGACAGATTGACAAGCCAAACGTGTTAATCCTCCAAGAATATCCCAATACACTCAAAAATTGTATTATGATAGTAATGTAGTAATAATGATACTAAATATTTACAAATGTGACGTCTAACAAACATCATGTGGGCAGATACATATTTAAACGAATGACATTATACTAATCTTCCACAATACGTATTATACTTTTATTACTATGGACCTTTACTGATGATGCTGATAGACATGTACCATAGGTAGATTAACACAAAAGGGCAAACATATTGTCGGAGGAAAGAATGATTATATATTCGCTTTTGAACAGAATTATCGTAGTGTCCAATACTACCATAATGTAAAAGAGCTCCAAACTCTTCATAATGCATTGAAACATCGTCGACAAAACTGAGTCACTTATTGGACCGGATTAATCAAAATGTGCTGGAAAATTTGTCACGCAAACCAGGATATATATTCGTAGTTACAATCAGAACCAAGGTTTCGACGTATTTATCTTGCTGAACGATATACCCAGAGAAGAAAGGTTTGAATTCTACAATTGGCTGACCCTAGCTTAGCTGTCGTTGTGTCTCATTGGAAAAAACACTTTACTCCAACTGTCCCGGCACTAAGTAACCTAGGCATATTGATGTGGTGTTCAGAACCAAATAAATTAATGAACCATTTTCTACCAAAGTTTTTATTTGATTGTGCACGCGCGCGCGTGTGTGTGTGTGTGTGTGTGTGTGTGTGTGTGTGTGTGTGACTTTTACATATGCTGAATCAAAGAATTTTTCTGTGATTATCTTGTTCATGATCATAATCATATTTTGACTGCAGAATCTCTATTTATTGTTTATAAATAATTTTTCCTGGAAAGACGTTTAAGTTCGGATGGAATGCCTTGATTGTAAACATTAAGGAAGTTTAGATTTAGGTGTCATGATTACTGTTCCATATGTGTCCTCCAAGCTACCTGTAAACACATTTAGAATCAAATTTCGTTTTAAATCTCGAAAATATCTCTGCAATCCTCTCAAAGTTAAAGTCATAGAAGTATGAAACTGTGGTAGCATGTGGAACTGAATATAATACAGTTTTCATCAACAGAAGATCCAGTAGAGATTGACGGCGTGCGAAGTAATTAGGTTCTTACTTAGATAATATAAAGTTTGTAACGACATGCTTGAAAGGTCTGTTAGTCGCACGTTTCGTACAAGTTACTGAGGTGTATCAATTAGGTACTTACGTACATGATATCAGGCATGTAATGACATGCTTGAAAGTTCTGTTCGTAGGACCTTTCGTAAAAGTTAATGTTGTGTGTTAACTCTGAATAACAGTTTAAAGTAATATTTACGTGGTGAGTTGATTTTGACATATTTTAGCAATATCAGTTTGCACATATAATTGTTCTCAACATTCTGTTTTTATAGTTGTATCCTTGCAACGTAAATATATAACGTGATTAGATACGCAGATCGGCATATATTGATGTAGGACAAGAGCTGGCATGAACTTTGATTCTAAATAATCGCGTATTTTCAATTGGTATGTTGCATGCTCGGAATTCACCGTTTCTTTTCTCAATTATCCTCTTGCTTTGTTTAAGCGATTTTATTTATGGTTAGATCATACAAAAAGAACGGTACCATCCATGCTTTATCAACTTACAATTCGTTCTACTTCATGTGTTGATTGCAATGTATTATATTAATAAATCACACAATAGTATTTGTAAACGTGAAAGTAAAATCTGAAAACTTATGTCAATGTTGTTTTGATATAATGTTAGAGTTTCTTAAGCTGCTTGTGGAATTGCCATTGACTGGCATCCCAAAATCTCCATACGCCACGCTCAGGCTTGCGCCTTCGAGAGGTCACTCCAGTCTTACTACAGAGAGAGGAAACAACACGAAAGCTGACTGTTAACGGGTTATAAGTCACAACCGGTTGGCGTAGGGAAGGGACCCCACGGGACCGCTTTGACGGTGGGAGGGATCATAGTTTTCCTCTGGCCAACTACCGCCCGCCTAATGCCAGGCAGTCCCCGGTCAATAAGGTGTTGACCCTCCATCGTCAGCCTGCTTCAGTGGGTGTCTGGAGTTAAGCGTGCACCTTAACATGACAAGCAGATGGAAATTCCACACAAGACAAAAAAAAAGAAACCAATAGAGAAGACTCCAGCTCTTCGATTTGCAAGCTGGAATGTGCGCACCATGTTCACATGCATCTACGATGACCTCAGAGAAGTGGACGACACCAGGAAAACGGCCATCATTGATAGAGAACTTACCAGGCTAAATATTAGCAAAACTGCCCTCTAGGAAAATAGGCTGGCCTCTAGATGCGCTCTCAGAGAGGTAAACTACACCTTCTTCTGGAAGGGTAGAGAACCAGAGGAGCATCGTCAGACCGGAGTGGGCTTCGTAATCAAAAACAATCTTCTGGCCCTGGTTGAACCTCCCACAGGCAGCATTGAGCATCTCATGTCCATCCGCCTCACCATTGCTGCATATCCTGTCAACATCAGCAATTTCTATGCCCCCACCCTCACGTCTTCAGAACACGCAAAGGCTCAGTTACATGAGCAGAAGGACGAACAGGTCAAGGTTTTCCCCAAACACGAACCACTATTTTTCCTCGACGACCTCAATGCCAGAGAAGGTGAGGATCACTAGTTATGGCCTAACTACCTCGGACATTATGGTACTGAAAAGACCAACGAAAACGTTCGGAGACTGCTGGAGCTGTGAACCAACCATGGCCTGTGAATACCAAACACCTTTTTCAAGGGTAAGTCACAACACAAAGTGTCATGCAAACACCCCAGATCTCATCACTGGCACCAACTTGACTTAGTCATCGCCAGGCGCTCTGCCATTAACAACGTACTCTCCACCTGAACTTACCACAGTATAGACTGCGATTCCGACCATGCCCTCGCGAGCAGCAGGGTGCGACTACAGTCACAGATCTTACACCACTCAAAACCAAAAGGACACCCACGCATAAACACTGCACATATATCGGCAACCTCCAAGGTGCAGAAGTATGTGTCCGCCCTGGACAAGGCTCTCCCAGACCTGCCGGAGCACGACGCCACAGCCAAGTGAAACACCATGAAGGGTGCCATCTACAGAATATCCATGTCTACGTTTGGCAAAAAAGAACGACCCAGGACTGGTTCAACGCACACGTATCAAGGATGGAACATTAATCGAGGAGAAGCAAAAAGCATATATAGCTTTCAAATGTGTGAAGGAATCCAGCGCCGTGAAAAGTCTGGAAACATCAAAGGTATGTACAGTGGCATCAAGAATAATCTAGGATCTACAATGAAAGGGTCGCTGCCCTGAAATCTCAGATATGAGAGAAGATCACAGACCGTTGTTAACAGATGGCCAGATGGGTGGAGCAGTATTTAGAGCTATAGTCCCGAGAAATGTTTGTCAACGAAGCAGCCCTCAGCAGCATAAAGAATCATCCTACCATGAAGGAGCTCGACAAAGTGCCAAACTTAGAAGAGCTCAGCAAAGTAGTATATTCCTTACTAAATAACAAAGCACCAGGTAGTGACCACATCCCACCCGAAGCTATCAAACGTGGGAAACCAACACTGCTTCAACCACTACACTAACTACTTTGCCTCTAATGGAAGGAAGGCGCAGTTCCCCAAGACCCACAATTGTGGCCCTTTACAAAAACAAGGGCCACCGCAGATACTGTAATAATTACAGAGGGATCTCGCTTCTGAGCATCGTTGGTATAGTATATGCCCGCAGCATAATGAACAGGCTGCAGTGGCTGGCAGACCGAGTGTACCCAGAATCTCAGTGCGGCTTCAGAGCAGGCAGGTCAACAACAGACATTGTCTTCTCCTTATGACAACTCGAAGAGAAGAGCAGAGAGCAAGGTTAACCACTGTACGTGATGTTCATCGACGTCACCAAGGCATTTGACTTAGTCAGCAGGAAGATCTGTTGGCCCAGAAAACTCTGCAGCGTGATCGCTTTCTATGCAGATATGAAGGGAAAAGTCCTGAATGATCGATGTTCCTCAACTTCCTTCCTAGTTAAGGGCGGCGTTCTGGCACAAACCCTATTCGGGATCTTCTTTTCCTTGCTTCTGTCCTACGCCTTTGACTCGTCCCCTGATGGCATATATCTACGCACCAGGTCCGATGGGAGGCTGTTCAACCTGGCACGACTGTGCTCGAAGACGAAAATGTGGGCTATGCTCTTAAGTAAGATGCTTTTTGCAGATGACGCAGCTCTGTTGATCCACACCGAGTAAGCCCTCCAGAAACTGGGACACGGTTTTGCTGATACCTGCATGCAGTTTGGACTCATTATCAGCCTGAAAAAGACAAAGGTCAACGTGCAAGTATCACCATTCCCCCCTCAATCAAAATCAACGGTGTGACCTTGGAAGCAGTCAATAACTTTACCTGACAGGGGTTAACCATTAGTAACACTCTCTCACTTGATAAGAATCTGGACAGAAGGTTTGTAAAGGCAAACACCATTATGTCTCGACGGACGAGGAGGGTGTGGGAAAACAACACGCTGACAGAGCACACCAAAGTCCAAGTTTACCAGGCCTGCATTCTCAGCACCCTTCTATATAGAAGTGAGACCTGGAATACTTACATGAGGCAAGAGCGCCAGCTCAACTTCTTCCACATACGGTGCCTTAAACGCATCTTGAAAATCAACTGGCAAGAACATGTCCCACACAGCGAAATCCTGCGTCATGCAAATACCCCCAGCATGTTCTCTCTGCTGATCAAACGTCGCTGTCGATAGTTGGTACACGTCTGTGGCATGGAGTATGGGAGGCTGTCAAAGAACATCCTATATGGACAGCTGACCACCGGCACGAGATTAGTCGGCCGAACCTCACTACGTTTCAAGGATGTGTGCAAGAGGGACATGAAGGCATGCGACATCGCACCTGATGACTAAGAAGTGATGGCAGAGGACCGAGGCACCTGGAAACTGACAGTAAGTAAGTGTATATCAGTCGTTGATACGAGGAGAGGCCAGCTGACATCAGAGAAACGTGTAAGAAAGGGCCACGTGACAGCAACCACAGTAACTCAAGCTTCCCAGTATGTCTGCACAAACTGCAAGTTGGACTGCCACTCACGCATAAGCCTGCTCAGCAACAACAAATGATGCCAACAAGCCAGACAGACAACACACCAAGGACGATATTCGCATGGAATCCCGAGACTAAGTCGCCAATGATGAATGATGATGATGATGATGATGATTAATATTATTATTATTATTATTATTATTATTATTATTATTATTATTATTATTATTATTATTATTATTATCAATAAAACCAGTGGTACTAGCAGTAGCTCAACAGAGCTGTAGATACCGTTTACTGTTCCATTATGTGTAATATTCTGTTATGTAACTTTAGTTTCCGAAAAGAAGTATGTTTCTCTGTTTGAGTGTGTACTGTTTAGTGTTTACTTTTATATAATTGTCAAATGAATGCAAAGAGGGACTTATTAAAGTCACTTTAGTTGATATTATATATGTTTTTAAGTTCCTTTTATTTAATGAGGGCTACATGGAAAACACGTTTAGTATGATCGAAATATGCGTCACCTAACCATTCTAAGTATTAATATGTGTAGTAGTTTCGTTAGCATAAATAGTATTATAGTAGCAGTGTAGTTAAAAATACGTGTATTCAATTTCAAGACATAACCTGTATATATAAAGTAAAAATATATTTTAAAACATATACATATATTATATTTGAATTGTAGTATCACATACTTATTATTTATCGATTACTTGACATAAGCGTTGAGCTTAGTTTTGAGTACACCATTGCAGATTGAAAGAAATGTGGAGTCAGGTGTCCGCATATCCTGATCAATATGTGATATCCTCGCAACCTGGATTATGTTTTCGAACGTCACTTGTGACAATTGATAAGTATAGTATAGAAAGATTTTAGGAATTTCTTGTAAGAAATGTGCAACTGTGTTGTCTTTATGAAACAAGTGTTTTACCTGGAATGAACACTTACCTTGTAGGGAATGGGCCAAGAATCAATTTGTAACATATGTTCATGTTATAGTTGCACATACGCTCAAAATGTGTACATTCATTGCGGTCTCCTTTTTGTGCCGTAGGTCTACAACAAAACCCAGTAAGGAATACGTTAAAGCCATAATATAGGTTTTATGTGTACCTATTTTGGTTATAATAAAGGTTTCTAATAAATTCCCCCATGACACGTAATCTCTTACTGTTATAACGTTTTGCCTTCGACATTTGTACATATTTACAAGTGTTTAACTAGAGAGACCTAAGTCGTTTCTCCTAAGTTTCTCCTGTTTTTTGCGTAACTATAGCAGTAATTAAGTGGGGCACTATAGCGCCCATCGGAAATTCATTCAAAAAGGGCTTGGGGACGTATGGCGCCAAGACATAGTGGGCACGTATAGCGCCAAGAGAAATTTAACATGGTGGTCCTATATAGCGACAAGGGAAATTTAACATGGAGGGCCGATATAGCGCCAAGGGAAATTTAACATAGTGGGCCTATCTAGCGACAAGAGGAATGGAACATGGGCAATATTATTTGTATTTGTATTTCGGCCTGTCTAGCGACAAAAGGAAAATGAAGGCAAAGAAAGCTAATATCTTTTCGAAGTATAGGAGTGGCCCTGAAAAGGGCCGTTATGTGTAATGTTAACAGTATCTTGTTAACACAGAGGACATCTCACAGATCTTCTTCTCTTCCTTAAACTTCTCCTCACTGTGGGGCCATTGAGGAGAACTCTCTTTAAACAACCTTGTCTTTCCACATAGATCCTTCTCTTCCAATAGGATGTATCCGTCATATGAATGACAGTCCACGATAATCTGACATAGATGTGTATGTCAGTCCGAAACAGCATGGTAGAAACAAAGGTTGAAGATTCTACGTTGGTCCACATCTTGTGATGAGAAACAGGTGAAGTGAATGCCATGTACTGCGGTTATTTATTGGGGAAGAGCGGATCGAAACGGATTGAGTGTATTGACCAATCCAAACACGCGTTGCAAAAGGCAGACACAGGCATCCAATTGAAAGAAGGCAGTCTGTGACGTCACCTTTCCTATATTGAGGTACTATCGCCTGTGCGCAGTCAACCGATGCGACAGAGTTGTCAATGATGTCGGACATTCAGAAGACGATGACTTGGGGTGAGCCAGTAGTAGAGACAGCTAGTAATGGGTCAGCAGCGACTATTAAAGTCATGACAAATCTACATCCAGAAGAAGTTGATTTTAACTGGGATATTGTGGATTTTTTAACATCTTTTTTCTTTAAAATGATGTATAAATCATTAAATTCGGTAAACATTTTGTATCCCGCATTTAACACCAAACTTTTCAAAATTTACCGACTTGTCGATCGGGTGACCCGTCTGTCATTTTGGACATTTGACCCGAGAAAAATTTCTAAATAATGTGGAAATTACGTATACTCCCGCCCACCTGCAAAACAATGCTAGTTCGCAAAATCTATTTTCAATTTTTTTAAAATATAATTACAGATATAAAAGATTCCATTGTGGATAAGAATTGATTCAATATGGAAGGGAGATCGCTAGGCCCTTTCTGTACTGAATTACAGCTTAGTGAAGAACACTTGAATGAACTGACTTCAATAAAATCTCTTGAAAATTGTCATGTGAAAATTGGTGTTTTGTTGAAACTGAACACTTTCTTGAAAAGTGCAGCAAAAGTAATAGATGTTGCTAAATGTCTGCAGCCGAAATTGTCTGTTTTTAGTGATGCAACGTTGAGCATAAAATTAACAAGATTGCTTGAAGTCAAGAAAAAACCGACAGTGGTATTTTAAAGAACACGGAATATTGACTCTTTATTTAAGCAGTACCAAAACAAATTCTTTTAAATGATGTGTGAAGCACTTTGCGGACTAAGATTTGTTTTCTAAACAATGAAAACAATTTACAACTTAATTATTTCAACAGAATGGTGACTTTTAAGTTAAAGTAGCAAGTGAGGTTTACCAATTACCATGAATTTAATAAAAATTGAATTTGATGCATAGTCCATATGATTAGTAAAGCTTTGAACTTTATACAGTTACCAGCATAACTTAATTAAAATTTTTATCTGAATGGTTTTGATGTGAAAAAACCCATTTTTGATTAAACACCATATATTGACATGTTGTTGCTGTTTGTGTTATCGTACAAAATATTAAAAACAAAATTTAAATATTGGTGAGATGTTTCTTGCAATAACTGTCCCTCTTGTAAAAATACATCTTAAACAATCGCAAAAATGAGTCCAGCATGTTCTTTTACATAAAGTTGGAAAGTTTTATTAATTTATCTTAAAAAATAAAAAAATTACATCAATTTATGTCTAATTTCTTTTTTTTTCTGGTGCCATCGATTTATCGCGTGGCAAATATTATGATAAGGGAAAAAGTGGGCAAATTGAATGAAAATATGCAACTTTAAAATGTCATATTTTTACTTCTAGTAGAGATATTTTTAAAATTTAAACTCTTTTGTGCTGCTAGCAATAAGATCTATCATTTAACAATGTTTTAAAAGTAATTCAATGACAATGAAAAATCAGCTGGGGTTGCTAATGTGAAATAGCAATTCAGACAGACTCCCAAATAACAACAATGTCAGATGCTCAGACACAGACAATCCCAATACCAGCCAAGAGAAAATGTAACATGTATACCCTAAGTAAACCTGCATTGCAAACAATAGTACCCTCCTCCAAGTCACATGTCACACCTGTAACAGCAGAAAGTGTCCACCCATAGCCCTCAGCTAAGACAAGTCTATTACCTGCACTAACAACTGCATTTCCAAGTACTCAGACAAATGTGTCAACATCAACATCAGCTCGATCAGTTCACACAACTGCAACATCAATTTTAGCACCCCTTCCTCCAAAAGATGTGTCTGATATAAAAAAACAGAATCCAACAGATGAAATCACAAGCCAAGTAAGAAAGGACTCTAATAATTGGCTCCTCAATACTGAATACTATAATTCCAAGGAGACTTTTTTAAAACAGATGTCCAGACTCTAAGAGGTGCAAAAATCAACATCATCACAAACAAAATAATGAATTCTGACCTTACCAAATATAACCATATTATTATTTTAGTAAGTGGAAATGATGCCAATGAGGGAAGGTCACTAAATCAGATCAGAACAGATTTTGAAACTCTACTCTATCCTGCTAGGTACTGCAGTCCAGATACATGCATTTGTAAAATAATGATATCAGGACTACCTCCTCGTGTGGACACCAGGGTGAAAATAATCAATGATCTCATAATTGACCTATGTGAAGACTTCAACATACAGTACATTCCACAATACACATCTTTCCTTCTTCAGAACCAGGACGTCAACCTAAGACTCTACGACAGAGACAAAATTCATATAAGCAGTAAAGGAACTTTCTCAATTGCTAAGAAATATTAACATGTTTGCCCCCATTTTCAGACACTATAATGAAGAGTACTGTCTCTACTGTGGAGAAACTGGGCACATGACACAAGTATGCTGTCATGGCAAACAGATTGAGTGCTTCAGATGTCATAAATATGGACACAAACAAAGTCTCTGTACAGCATTGTATTATACATACTAGGAAGCTGGCAAAGAGGAGAATGACAATGCTTCGTTTACAACAACAAATCTAAATGTACCAAGTGACAATCTTGTCTCTAACTATTCACTGCACACTATTGTAAATACAAAAGCTAACAGATTTTTAGGGTCTGCATGTGACTTTGAAAATGCTAATATATATATAACCATTTAAATACAGAAATAGGATGTCAGAATCATAAAAGTAGTACAGAGACAATCTCTTTGTGTGACCCACTGCATGATGACATACATATAATCAATATGAAACTAAATTCAAAAGGTTTTAACATAGGTCACCTAAATGTACAAGGTATATTGGGAAAAATAGACCAGATTAAGTTAATGTTGTTTTCTAAAGAAAATAATGTACATATTTTAGGACTCATTGAAACTAAATTAAATGCTAACCACAATGATAATCTATTTCACTGTCAAGGCTACAATAAACCATTATGCAGGGACAGAGAGACAGCGGGGGGGAGGTCTTGTTGTATACATTAGAGAAGATGTAAATGCAGAAAGGCGACTTGACTTGGAGTCACATGAAATTGAGAGTGTCTCGGTGGAAATTTCTCAAAATAATGCAAAATCATTCCTAATTGGTTTCATTTATAGGCCACCTTCGTACAAAGCAATATGGAATGATGATTTTTTGAAACAAATGGAAAATGTTCTTGCACAGGAGAAAGAAACATATACTTTAATCTTGGTGATATAAATAAGGACCTTCTCAACACTCAAATAAGGGACAACTGGATGGAATTTATTGAATCATTAGGCCTAGTCCAGATGGTAGATGAGCCCATAAGGGTAAGAGAAAAATCAAGCACTCCTACTGCTCACATTTATACCAACCTACCAGACAATGTGGCTTGTGTTAATGTATCAAATGTTGGTCTTAGTGACCACTATCCTACTGTTTTGACAAGAAAGGTTAAATGCCAGAGAAATAAGAAACACACACACAAAACGATCACTTACAGATCGTTCAAACATTTTAGTGAAGAAGAATTTCTTGATGACCTATATAAAGTAACATGCAATATGATCCAAAATTTGGATGACATAGATGAAGCTCTGAGAGTGTGGACTGACTTATTTATGGATATAGTCTCTAACCGTGCACCACTGAAAGTACATCGGGTAAAGAATAAAATCCAACCTAATTGGCTTACTACTGAAATACTAGATGCTATGAAAACATGAGACCAATTCAAGGCTAGGGGAAACCATGCAAAATATAAAGTATGGAGAAATAAAATAACAAGTATGATTAAAATAGCTAAAAAGTTGTATTATCAGTCATTGCTTGAAAACAAAAAGAGCAACACAATCTCCATTTGGAAAGTCTTCACTGGAGGAACACACAACAATCAGACAAGTAAAATTAACTCACTTCTGGTAAATGACACCATAATCACTGATGAAACTGACATTGCAAATGTTTTCAATGAATTTTTCACCAGTATCTCCACAAAGTTAAAAGAACCAGTGATAGAAAACAACTTTAGTGAACTGAAAAAGTTCTGCAGCAGCAAAATCTCTAAGGAAGTATGTTTCTCTATCCCACAAGCATTAAAAAACTTTGTTAAAAAATGGCTCAGTGAACTTGATAAAAAGAAAGCTACAGGACTTGATCAGATTGGTCCAAGACTCATTAAATCTTCTGCCTCTGCTATTTTAGATAGCATAACATTCATAATCAATTTAAGTATTGCAACCTCATCTGTCCCCCAAAATATGGAAAACGGCAAAAGTAACTCCTATTTACAAATCTGGATCGAAGAATTATGCTGATAACTACCAATCAATCTCAATACTACCAAACTTGTCAAAATTAATTGAAAAACATGTCCATGACTCATTCATGTCATATTTAACCAAAAAACTTGCTGTTACACCCTAATCAATCAGGCTTTAGACAGAAACATTCATGTGAGACTGCCTTGATCTCCCTAACTGATAAATGGCTTCAAGCACTTGACAAAGGTAAAATAATAGGATCTGTATTTGCAGATTTCAGGAAAGCGTTTGACATGGTGGATCATGAAATCCTTTTGAAGAAACTAAAAATCTACCAATGCAATGAAAAAACAGTTAGATTGTTTACTTCATACTTAAGTGAGAGAACACATCATGTTTATATAAATAACATTCTGTCTGAACCTGAAACAATTAGATATGGAGTGCCACAAGGCTCAATTCTAGGTCCATTACTATTTATTTTATTTATTATTCAAGAAAAGTTTCCAATACTCTGGAGCTTTGCTCTGGAATAGTATTCCAGTTGAGATTAGAAATGCCCACTCTATTTCCATCTTCCAAACCCAATAGATCCAGTAGCTTCTGAGATGCTGCTGAATTAAAAAAAATCCTTGTATGAGGGCCTCAAGGTAGATTAGTTCTTAGCTAATTGTGTTACCCTCTTTAAATAAAGTCATTATTATAATTATTATTATTGGAAGTTGTATTAGGATGAATTCAGAAATTGCCCCAAAATGTGTTTCCTACTCCTTTATATATATATATATATATATTTGATGAATAATTAAGAGTCATTAGGATCAAATACTGTATACAAATTAAAATATTTATACTGTATACAAATTAAAATATTTAATCTTCAGATGTACAGCCACTGCGAAGTCTATGAATTTATGCATTTTACAGCTTCCAAAGTGATTCATTGTTGTATGTTATGTATTGTCTTCCTTTTCATGGATTTTCAAGTGTGTCTTTAAATTTCCACTTAGGTTAAAACATTTTTGACAAACTGGACAAACAAATGGTTTCTCCCCTGTGTGTATTTGCATGTGTTTTTGCATAAGGTTAGCCTTATCACTGAAAGCCTTACCACAAATTACACATTTGTATGGTTTGTCTCCTGTATGGACTCTCTCGTGTCTCTTTAAATTGATCATCTGACAGAAAGATTTTACACACGTATGACATGTAAAGGGCTTTTCACCTGTATGTATCATCAAATGTCTCTTCAACGAATTGCTACGTGAAAACACTTTAAAACAAACTTCACATTGGCATGCATTTTCATTTGTCTGTCCATGTGCCCCTTGTCCATGTATCTTAAGTTGTGACATAGACGGAAACTGTTTCCCACACAAGTCACACAGGTATGGCTTTTTATGTAAAGCAACGTGATTTCGATGTAATAATTGACTATAAAACATTTTTCCACACTGTTCACATTTGTATAATTTATCTGTTGCATGTTTATAATCTATATGCCTTTGTAGGTCGTAAGGGTCATTGAAAGCCTTTTCACATATTCCACATTTGCAAGTTTTTTCATTTAAATGTATACATATGATGTGTTTCTTCAAACTAGAGTGACCAGAGAACGATTTACCGCACATATCACATTTGTAAGGCTTCTCTCCAGAATGTCTTCTCATATGAGTTCCGTACGACCTTGGATGAATCTTTTTGTTACAGAATTGGCATTCTACTTTAATGCTCAAGTGATTCGTTCTGTGTTGGACTAAATTTCTCTTGTTCAGAAAGACTTTGTTACAAACATCACATTTGTGTGGCTCTCTAACGTGTATTTTTTCATGATTCTTATAATCCAGAACTCTCTTTTGGCACACCTCACAAGTAGTGTAATTATTTTTTGAGTTTTCTTCAAGTAAGTTTGAAGATTTCTTTTTTTCTTTATCTTTCGTATCTTCCATTATTAATCAATAGTCAATGCAACACCAAACTGTCGAGGTATCGTTACACATCAAAACATCTGGAAAAACGTAAACAAGGCAAACCGGTAACGGCTCAAAACGGACCGGAACCTAAATGGCCAGTAACGGATTAGAAAGGATCTGGACGGAAAGGGCCCGGGTTATAAATGACCGTTTACAAGATCGATCGATTAATAATAATAATAATAATAATAATAATAATAATAATAATAATAATAATAATAATAATAATAATATAGTAGTAGTAGTAATAGGAAGCATAATAAGAAGAAAGAAGACAACTTTTTTTACAATACCCATATCTATTCACTTCCAGGTCAATGACATTTTTACATGTATTGCTCATAAATGTTAAAAACGTTAAAATCAAAATTTAAAAAAAAAAAAAAAACGTTAGAAAAGCATTTTTTCTCAATAAATAAAAAACGAAATAAAACGTTATGGTAGTTTTTAGGTAACATCAAAATCAATATTTATGTAAAAGGCTAGACACAGCGTCGTCTTCCACGTATGGCCTATACCAGATATCAGCACTATGTTGTAGCATGTTTACGTAAAGAATCGTAGGCTAGCATCATAGATTCATTATTGATCGATACTTGTTATCTAGAAAATTAACGAGGACGCCTGTATGGTCGATGATGGAAAAATGGAAGTACCAAATTAAAAAAACGCCCAAAATAATATATATATAAAAAAGGTAAAAGAACGCGTTTATCGATTTAAACTATAAGACAAAAAAAAAACGTTTTTATCATCTATGGTATTCGAAACAACTGAGCTGTCAAAACTGAAACACTAGTTAGTAATGATTAACACCTAGAAAAAATAAACCACGGATAGCAAACAGCAGCATGTTGCCGATAATGCATATTGTAGTGCCGATATTACAAAAGTATAAGCGATCACCATATACATTTCACACTTCCTTTACCTGTTTTTGTCTAAGATTTATTTAGTATGTCAGCAAACTTTGATAATCACAGTTATGACGCAAATACAAGTTTCTACAATCAGAACTCTTTCCCATGCTTCCGTCTCAACAGCGCTTGACGTGTTATACGATTTTAAAAGTTTTTTTTTTGAAAGATTACCGAGGCACTCTTTACTAAACTACGCCAGGCGATTATTAGTAAACTTCCCATAGGTCCAGAAAATAGATATTCCTATGGGAATGCGCACGTGCAGCAATAAATATTAAGATAATAACAACATGTAATACCTATATGAACAGAAAAGTCTTTACAGTTGGCACAGATTCATATGCTTATGGATTTATTTGTATGCTAACTTAATTACAATCTATTTATTTTAATTTGATAAATGTTTTACTAAATTACCTGTTGTGATCAGTTTGTTGCAGCGACACACAGTTACGTTTCTTGTACTGATTGTTTCACCATAATCTGTTCTCATCATTGTATTACGACTTATAAAGAAAAGCTAAGCAATTTGTATAATGGTGTATGTTCGCTGTATTCATTGTGCTCGAGAAGTTAGGCCAAATATATTCCTAAAGTTTCATATTAATAAGACCATGCTTACGCTGCAAAGGTAATATACAATATTGCCACCAATATCAACTATATTTGATAACATATATGCACATTACCCTTTGTGCTGTTACCGTTCGAACAGTCACAGCAACCCTTTAGATTTGTCTCCCCTTTTTAACGCTTCTTGTAAAATTTCGGTTTCCTAATTGCGTTTGTAATAAGTCCAGGCAGGAATGTGAACGAGCGTTCACAGCTCTTTTTGTTGAATCTGAAGCCCACCAGAGTCTTTTTACCCTTATTTGACGAGAGTTCTCGCCCACGAATTAAGACAGTATAAAAACACAATATGATGTCTTGTGTCTTGAATGCCAGAGAGCTCGAGGGTTACGCTAATTGTAATTCCTTCAGAGGAAAAACAGTATTGTAAAATGACTTGACAAATAGCTTCATGACAAACTCTTCCCAGGGATAGTGCTACATCTGCCTGGTTCATCAAGACTGCTGGAATGCTACGGCTTCCGTTTACATATTCGGAGAACTACTACAGGCACAGGACAGTCGTCAACAGTCACATGACACTGACATTCGGTCGCTGCCTGTACAGTATATTGAGAAAGCTAAGTAAGCACACCTTTGATTTATTCAACGATAAAAGTTCACCTACACCGCTGAACATGGATCTGACCAGTACAACCTGTGGTCGCCAAGAAATTTGATAGCAAGACCAATTGATTAAAATGTGCTAATCTAATAATCTGTTTAATGTGAAAGAAGCAGTGATTCAGTCAAAGCTACATAAAACCTTTACAACATATTCTTCAGGACCCCGCCTGTTTCGAAACTATTGTGATTTGTTATGATCTTCTTGTCGCATAACTTTCTGACATCATACAAATAATATTTTTCCTTTTTATTACAGTTCTGTCATTTGTGAACATGGATCAAATTGATTCAAAATCTATGGACCTTGAAGCAGTTTCATCACAGCGTACAGAAAGGCGAATCTGAACATTAATTGTCAAAGGCATGGAATTGTACGCGACAACCCGAGACGAGTATAATGTCAAATTAGAGAAAGCTTGAAAGAACGTTGATGATGTTTTGGCGATATTCGCTGATCGTCCAAGTGATATAAATTCTTTACGCAAAATAGAGTCATCTTGTCAAATGATATGATAAATATTGTACTCTTTCCGCAGAATACCTCGATTTTCGGTCACAAACAAGCACACAGGAAGCTTTACGTAGTTGGAAACTCAGTGCAAGCATATAAAATGATAGTTGAAAATGCTTTGAGACGACTTCGCATCTCCAATTAATATATATTGGGCTAACCTCGTTCTCATCCTCTAAATCTAAACCTAGTGGTTCGACTATATTCAAAATTAGTTCTGTGCTTTCTAGAAAGCATGCTAAAGCTGATGCCGCACGTACATGACTGGAATTCGCAGAGACAGAAGCAGGGATACGTAAACAGCAAGCTGTTCTTGATGAACAAGAAAAGTTGTAAATAGCGATAGCTATATGTAAAAAGGCAGAACTGGAGGCTGACCTGGAGCTTCTAGCACCACCAAAAGGAAACGGCTACAGCTTAAGCTGAAGTAGAGGCTTTACGGTCGATTCGTGAATCCAATCTAAGTGAATTTGATATCTCTCGGCCTCTGGACCCCATGGAACGTGTTAGATACTATGTTAGTCAACAAACGGAACTGCCAGAAAATACCCATTGCAAGCCATATTTTGAGTAGGACAATACTGACATAAAGTGTGGTGCTAAACAAGGCGTATACCACAGTGTCAGTTACACACCTACACGACTTATGTTCCCAACTTATGTACAGCCACTGCAGCATGTGATACAGTCATATCGCATTGTCAACCATTATGATCCAGGATGTGTGTCTAGAGTAAGCTTAGACTTGGAGCAAGTACACCAATCGGGGATGCCCAAGAACGCTTCTTTACCCGCACATCGACCCACTGTGTTGAATGCTGATGCACCCGCCTATCACACCCCAACAATGAACATGTCGATTATGCACCAGCAGTACTTCAACTACAGGAAAATAATAGTCAGTCTATCAGTACGGAACTGACTCGTTTTCTTCTGATGAAAGATTTATTTCTTTCACGTCTTTCCAAATACAGTGATCAACCATAATTGTATGCCATTTGGAAAGCATCTTTTCTCAGTGTTATGAGAGAGATGCAGGTTACTAATAATGAAGAAATCGTTTTCTTATTGGTAAAATGGTTAAGCCCCGAATCTTTGAAATATGCACTTAGCATCAGAGCATCGAATGTGAACAATCCCGCTAGAAGACTACAAAGAATCTGGGAGCGTCTGGATGAGAGGTATGGTTGCCCAGAAATGGTTGAGGCGGCCTTAAAAGCAAAATTGGATAACTTTCCGAACCTGAATATTAAGGACAACAAAAAACTCTACGAGCTGTCAGACATTCTTTCTGAATTCGAGTCTGCCAATGAAGATAAAATATACCAATCACTTTTGGGCTATTTGGACTCGTCTTCTGGTGTACTTTCCATAGTGAACAAACTTCTTTATGACATACAAGAGAAGTGGACAACACAATCAGTGAATTGCAAGAAACACCATGATGTTTCGTTTCCACCCTTCTCCTTCTTTGCTGAATTTGTCCGTGAAATTATCTAAGTAAAGAATGACCGCAGCTTCGCATATGAGACCAACACCAACAGACATACTAGCAAGGAAAAAAATATTTTAGGAACGCCAATAAACGACATATCATCTCGACGAAGAAAACACAGATATCACAACCTTTAGATGTGAATGATGTTGAACGAGACAAACGATGTCCAATACACAAAACAAACCACTCTCTGAACAAGTGCAGAGATTTCAAAGTCAAGCCTTTATACAAACGTAAGAAACTTCCGAAAGAGTACGGCATATGTTTTAGATGTTGTGGATCAACAAAGCATATGCTACGTGCAAGCAAAGAAGTTATACAGTGCGCAGACTGTGGCAGTGATCGTCATCCTACAGCTTTGCACGTCACCGCCGCTGCAACAGAGGAACTTATATCTCAATGTCCAGCAATAGGTCATGGCAGGGAGGAAAAAGAGATTTCAGACTTCTCATCCCTACGAGTAACATCTAAGTATACACAAAGTTAATGGTAAATCTTGTGTGCTAAAATAGTCCTTGTGAGAGTATATCCATACGGCCATCCATGAAAGGCCATAAAGATGAATGCTATCCTTGATGACCAAAGCAACAGGTCATTAGCCAAATCGGACATTTGTATATGTTTGACATACAAGATGAACAGGTGGAATACACGCTTTCTTCATGCACCGTTTATGTAGTGACTTATGATAGAAAAGCAAGTGGATACGCTGTAGAGGCTAACATGGGAGTGCAAGGTTGGAACTTCCGACGTTAATTGAATGTAACCAGATACCAGATATTAAAGAAAACATTCCCACTCCAGAAGTAGCGGAACACCACCCTCATCTCAACGATATTGCGAGACACATCCAGCCATTAGATGGTGGCACCACTATACTGCTACTGATCGGTAGAGACTTGACTGAAGCACATCGTGTTCATGACCAGCATCGGTCCACGGAACTCTCCCTATGCTCAGAGACTTAGCCTTGTTTGGGTAATAACAGGAGAAGCTTGTCTTAGTAAAGTACATCAACCCGAATTTGTTAATGTCAATAAAACTAACCTGTTAGGAAAGCGACGTACGAATCGCAAACATTTATCGATGAAGATTATATAATAAACTGTTTATTCTAGGATTATCTTTGCTGGCGTACATGGAGGCTGTAAATAGCAGACGGGAAATCGGTGTTACATACAAGCCATGCAGACAATTCAATCAAGTATGATATAAAACAATTAAAATGTAAGAAATCATTTTTACCCGTTTGGCCATGTCGGTGATTGGTGAACACAAAGACTAGCCGACGAACTCAGATATGTCGCATATATAAACAATTAAAATACCGATTTGTTTTGGTCATAAAATTAACGGTGGTTATCCAGAAATGCTCCTGACAAGTAGTAATACTATTTTGATCATGGTGAGGGTTTGTCACGGCACATTTTACATTTACCAAATATGCGTTAATCATAAAAAAAAGGTTCCAGTGACCATAGATGTTACGGATCAAGACAAAGACGATCCAATAGACACGCCTTTCTTGGAGTTAAATGTATGTGTTTAAACTTCATAGGGCGACACGGAGACTTTTCAGAACATTTGTAATAAAGTAAATAACAATAAAATCGTGTTTATATATATATATATATATATATATATATATATATATATATATATATATATATATATATATATATATATATATATATATATATATATAACCATGACAAAATTGAGGATCTTCATTTCTCATAAAACGTTCGGCGCTTATCCAGAGATGCCGCTGACAAGTCGTAACACTATCTTGTTTATTATTTCTTGTTGTATAGATAAGCAAGTGAATATATAGTTGATTAAATTCACGGCGGTAAATCAGAAATGCTGCTGAGATTGTTATCAAAAGGTGCCCTAATTTGCCTATTTTTGGTATTTTAGGGGGAGGGGACGGAGTGCACGGATACGTCTAGCAGCAACCATCAACCTAACTTAAGCGAGTGCAAGTATTAATGTTTTCTTATGCAGTTTATTAACCTGTCTAAACAAAAGCTGTTTAGAAAGAAAATCAATCTCTGGTGCGAAGAAATATAGAAAATGGAATGTTTTTTATTGTTTTATTTTTTCATAGATTGCTAGTATTGGCGATTTGTCGAATGATGTTCCTGTGGCCGAGGCAACATAAATTCAAGTGGATCCATATGGGGCAAGCAAGATTGTCCACATTCTTGACATTCACGACAGGGACACTTCATATCAACGACAGAAACATTGATCCAGTGAATCGTATTAAAGAAGAGTACGTATATGCAAGTAATACTAGTAATATTTGCATAGATTATGATAAACGTTATTCTAAACATTATTTTGATTGATTGTAATTATATACAAATATGACACTTGTGGAACGTCTATACTTCCTTAAAACATAAATACATCAATTTGGTTTCATTGCTTTCATACAATTATTTATTTCAGGTCAGTGCACGATGTTTAGACTGAGACGATGGTAGAATACCGTGGTATAACGTATCCAATCCTAGAGGGATCGTCACTGAAACATACCCGGCTATTGGTATACAGTCTTGGTTATTCAAATGGGATAAAGATTATCAAAGTGCAATCTTTAAAAAATAATGTTGTGTATGGGTAATTTTAATTTAGTTTGTTAAAAATGATGTGAATTTATGTGCATCAGGGGAGATTCATGCAGTATTTAGATTGAATTGATCCTTATTTGTAATCTGATTTCATACATATTGAATGTCGCCTAATTGATTGTATAATTTATAACACCGAAACTTGTATCTCCGTTCTGATGGTAACGACTGTGATACGGTGTTTCTTGGAAATCAACCACAAACCAATTACAGATTACGTGTATCTATCACATGCGCTGTGAAATACATCTTTCAAGACCTTAATTTATTATACCAAAAATGGCCCCATTTTGATGGTAAATGGTGTGTGTGTGTGTGTGTGTGTGTGTGTGTGTGTGTGTGTGTGTGTGTATGTGTGTGATATCAAATCTGTATATACATTTCCTAATTGGACAAAACCGTTCATGGACATACATGCATCCATTTTTGTCTTTGTAGCGAGATAACGTCAACTCTACTTTGTGGCGCTACATTTCTAGAAGTCTCAACGTGAAATGTCCAGTGACAATACGTCAGCAAGGGAACTTGTTTTTTCAAAGCTATGTACAGCACACGCACCCAGTTGTCCCTGACCGTCAGCTAAAGACACGTGTGTATGTGTACGCAAAGGTAACATTTTGTCAGCATAGCATGTTACATTTGCAGCTAATTGTACAATTTATACAAGATCAACGAGAGAGACGATGCTACAGATTTGAAATATCTTTACAAACATAAACTGAGTATGAACCTTACTTATTTTGATCAGGAATTGTTTAATTGTCATGCATTGTTTCTGCGGAAATACGCAATTATAGTTAAGTCGTTGTGGAAATGTTGCATGGTACTTGCGATATGCATTGCTAGTGGCACGAGTGCACATATATAACAACCCACATTTTCAAAAGTCCTAAAGAACATTTTAAAAAAGGAAAATTGTATACCGGTTGCAATAAAACGTAAGAATACAAAATTTTACAAATTTAATTATTCCGACAACAACATCTGGAGTTATGTGTAATCACGTGACTATTGGACTTCTGATGTCAGCATAATGCAGCAAAAAAAAAGATTGAATTTGCACTATGTGCATCGAAACGACTTTTAAGAATATTCGTGTTCGTGTGATACATGTGGGTTTTTTTTCGTGATCGTCGTTTCAAACTTTGATGTTTTTGGAGAGCTTTGATAGAGAAACTTTTTAGATTTACAAAATGTATGTTTTGTAATCTAAAACTATGTGAACGTTGAAAAAGTGAGTTCATCCTGACCAAAAAACATGGAAAGGAAATATAAATTAATCTTTAGAAAAGCTTAATAACCGTGAACAACATTAATATATCCCTGTTATCCCAGGATTGTATCATATATCGTAATATAATATTAACGTCGGCAGCCACAGTTGTGCAATCTTGTTAAGTTATTTGGTTGAAAAGTGGGTATCTATTTATGCAAGATTTGATAGTTTCATGAATATTTGTTATTGTATAATTATTGAATATATGTTGCTGTTAAATTAATTTGACGGATATTATGACTAATATATTTGTAGACGGATATTATGACTAATATGATTGTAGTTTTAGAAATTAGATTTTAATATTCATGATATAGCAATAATGATTGTTCTTATTAACAAATTTATAAATCTGAAATGGCCATCACACAAATGCATGTTTTCTATTTTTAAAGAAACAAGTCTTTATTCATTTTAAATACCCACTAATTACCACTTAGACACCTTTTGTTTGACTGGCTTCAACAACAATAATTGTTAATTATTAAGGGGGTACTTTTTTGGAAATGGGCAACATACTTTTACAATCAGTTAATTGTGTGATGATACTGTGACAACATCACCAAGTTGCATGACCATGTTGGTCCCTTTATTCTGATTGTAACAGTAATTACTCCATAATTTGAACAACCTTTAGTTTGATTGGTTTTGATTACTAGTAATGACTTGAATAGACTGATTCATAAATATTGGTCTTTTTACCAACCACCCTTTTGTTTGGTGATGGGTCATTCATGCCAGTTGAATATCAGAGATATGTCTGCTATAGTTTGAGCAGTGATTGCACACATAATTCATTTAACACAATCACCAAAGATAATTACTTTATTGCTGATGTGTCAGTAACAATAACATTAACAATTGCCAATTTTCTGTAAGCTGACATCTTACAAAATAAACCATTTATGGTGACTCCTTCAAATAAAGTTTGTGACCATTCCAGTTGAATATTTATCACATATGGTTTGCATTGAAATATTGATTTGCAGTATGTTTACTTTAGCAACATAGATGTAATTAAGCAATCAATAATTTGTTCATCTGCTTTTTTGACATCTTTTTATAACAAATTTCCGTTCTTTCAATGTTATTTATTTCCCAATTTAGTTCACAAAAATATAAACTATAATTATATAATAGATGCAAAATTGATTAATATGACAGAAAGGCTGGGCTTTTCCATTTTTCGTGATCAGTTAAAGTGTTAAAAGCTATCTTAGTACATCATGTACTGGCATATTATTGAAAGCATCATTTGACATTTTCCCTCTAAACTCTTGGAAATAATCAGCAAGATATTGTTGTATCTCCTGCATCAAGGCTGATACTTTAGTGGTATGGCCCTTGGTTGAGTATCCGTTGTGCTTGTTATGTTCATATTTTGCATGCTTGTACTAAAATTGTTTGTATGTGCATGCCTGTAGGTTTCATTGCCCATGAAATGTTTAGGTATATAGCACATATTAAATATTTGTTTTTTGCTTTCCAGTGCTGCCCACTAGCTTTGTATTGTAAATGGTTTCCCATAAACTGCTTCGCCCATTGCAAGCATATGATTTTCGTAAAGATGATCCTTGCTGTAAACTAATTAGTATTTGTACAGATGTGGTCAGTCTGTCATTCAAGATGCCTGTCATCATTAACAATAGACAAAATGTTAAAAATGTCAAATTATCCAATTCATAAGAAATTGTTGGGACAAAAATAGTTAACATTCACACATGTCTTGAGCCACATTTGGTTTTGCTAATGATGTAACTAGGGTCATACAGTTTGTTAAAACTATATTTCTTACAATATGTAACAGACAAAAAAAACTAACAATTTAGTTACTATTCAACAAGCAGTTATTTCCCTAGAATACAAAATGAAACTTCAAATTAAATTCCAAATAATTCTATGTTATATCACAAGTCAGATAATAATGTTCAAAATAAATTGTAATTTCCCTTGAATGAATTGATATAACAGACTACTGGTTGCCTAGTGGTTAGAACATCCGTCTCGGATGCTGGTTGCCTACTGGTTAGAACATCCGTCTCGGATGTGGGACGTCGCAGGCTTGAATTCCATACCAAAGACTTAAAAAGGTTACTGCCAGCTACCTCGCTTGGCGTTCAGCATTAAGAGGTTAGAGTTAGGATAGTTCGGCCTGGTGTCAGGATAATATGACAGGGTGGGGCTATGAACACAAAACACCATCATATACCAATAGCCGTGAATGTCATGGTATTCCATTGATGCAAACCAGAATGTCATTGAATGAATTCAACAAAGTCCAAGAAAACTATTAAACCAAAGACAATGAGTAAATCCAATGAATAATTGAAATAATTGCCCTCGAATAATGTTTTAAATAACACAACAGTAAACTCGAAAGTTTTGTTGCAACCCATCTAAAACAAACATAATGTATTTCTTTATCAACTCCCAATTAATACACCATTTCCCTTGACCAAAGACAGACAAAAATATGGATCACTCCAACAACAAATAAACTGCTTCATTGAAAACAAGGCTTAATCTTGAAGCTCAAGTATTGCAATATCTTGTTCAAAACTCACAATTCATGTACAAATGTCAAGTACGCAAAAGCTTCAGAATTCACAACCTATGATAAAAGTTGAGCACAGAGTATACATGAAATATACATAACAGGCGTTAAACTGTATTGTGCTTGGTTTGCATTAAAGATTGTTGACCCACAGAACTATTGTATTATTGTAACTTTAGCATTTCGGTGTTGCTTATACTGAATGCATGACCACTTACATGAATGATGTTCACTACCTGTCAATGACTATGGCATTAGTGCTTATCATTTACATACAGTCGCATTATATAGTCTGTGATCACTCTTTTGAAAAAAAGGAAATAACTGTTGTCTTGAAGGAGGTCTCTTCTAGAGGCTGAGGTATATAACCAGTGGTGCTAATACCAGGCCAAATGTTTTGATAAAACTACTGTCCCTAGCCATCACCTGGTGTGAATTTCATGTCAATCTTTAATTTAGTTTTTGTATCTGCCAGTCACTTCTGAAATTTCAAATTGGCCAATGATTTAAATAAGGATATTCATTCGATATGTCTTTTTATTCAACATGCGCCTTTTACATTATAAACATTAGCAATAATACAACGATGATCAAATGTCACATGACTACGTTTGTATCTGTGTACATTTGGATTGGTTTCTGTTTGCCGGTTTGCGGTGGGTTCCGGACACCCTGGATACCCCATACCTGGCCCTGGCTTTAATGGGGAATACATACTTCACCTTAGAGTATCCAGGCCTTTGTAATGTTAATTCACCTGGTTTTCAGATTTACTGCTAAATGACCTTGGGAAAGGCATGTCCAAATTAAGTTAAGACCCAAAGTAAATACAATGGCCCTGAGGGCAAGACATACTTTGTGGTAATGGTAACTAACTATCAAGCAATGTCCTGCTTCTGGGTCCATATCCTTTCCATTGTGGTTATGTATGGAAAATATTAAGACATCAAATTTGGGCCAATCTTGGCTGGTGATGGTATAATTTAATTCCAAGTGATAAAACATTTGCAAACTGTATCAATTTTTTAGGGTCTCCCAAATGACGCATTTGGGTATACATATTAATCATTGTATTTTTTTCTTCTAGAATATAATAAAATATTATCTTATATGCTTAAGTGGACCATCCTTAATTTACAGCATTAGTTAGACCAAATTATATGTTTTAATTATACAAAGCATCAAAATATATCCAACGACTCTTAAAAGTAACCAACATATATATGCTTATCACATATTAAATCTTCAGTTTATGGTCTCCCAAATGATGCAGTTTAGCATAGATATTTATATATAATTGTCTTCATTAAGCTAGAAGTTATGAATATAAACTTCTAAAAGCAGCTTTAAGTAGACTATCCTAAATTTGCAGCATTAGGCATACCAAAACGTATCGTAATAATTATACAAAAGCACTTTAACTATCTATTAAAGATTTGTTGAGGTAACACACATTTATATCATTTTTACAACTTACATCTTCAGATTAAGTCTCTCAAGTGATGCGGTTTTACAAAGTTATTTAGATATATAACGGTCTTCATTAAAGGAATAGGGAGCTTACACTTAAATTTGTGGTTATAGTACTTATTTTGATGCCCATGATAAACTAAATAGTAGTTTGGAGAGACCCAGTTCCACTGAAAATAAAATGTACAGTACATTATAATTAATGAATTGCATGAGCGTTCCGACATGCATATTTGTTGAGTAGAAACGAGGCTGAATAAATGTGACGTCACGTGATATTTAGCAGCTATCGGCCATTGCTCAGCATCATTTTTATCCACTGTGCTTGAGAGTGGGCAGATTATTAGTGTCTATATTCGAGTGTATTTTCCAAGAATCTTCCAAAATGATCCACTGTGCAACGTTTGGATGCAGCAATAATTCGACTAGGAAATTGTTCCGATTTTCGAAAGACAAAATACGACTAACGGCTTGGATCTATTACTGCCGCCATGACTTCGTGAGAACCTTGAGCCGGTAACTCATAGACTTTGCAGTCTTCATTTTTCAAACGATCAGTATAAACGTTGATCCAGAAAAACGTGCAGAATCGGGATATTTAAATGCCAGTCGAGAATGAATCCGACAGCTGTACCAGATATTATTCTAATCCTAGGCCTGGGGGAAGATCTACCGACAGAGCTGAGTGGCAACAGAACCACAACTGTCAAACTAAAACGAATAATAGGAGCCTATCACAAACTGCAGAATGCAGAAGTAAATAAATATGTTGTATGCACTCTAATTTCTATCAATGTCATGCGCATAACAAAATTGAAGTAATTAAACAACAATACCTGCATAAAATAGAGCTTTGTTCATCTCAGATTCTCAAACATTATCACATCACATGTGATGCGGAAATTGAATTATTGCGTATACTACTATATATATATATTCCTGGAAAATATTTATCACTTAAAGAGTTGTTCCTGACGCTAACGTTAGAGTAACACTAATTTGTATTGAAAATATAGTGGAATGCATAATTTCATGTTTTTGACTACTAGTATCAGCTGAGAAATAGCAGCCTTAGGCTATGACATAGGATAAACACTTCTTTGTGCCTACCCCTCCACTTCCTATTCCCATTTCGTGCGGCCATCATTGTAATTAATCAGTTGTTGTCATGTGACTACTCAAATGTTTCAAAGATATTTCATAATACTGCAAACGCTGTTTCTTGTCAGTAATAACTGTTTTTTCCTTCAGGTTCTGTATCAAGCAATGCAAAGTTACAATGCAAATTATGTGCTTAATACACCTGCAAGTGCATGTGCTCTGGTAGAGGTAGATGATGCTGAACTCAGCATACCATCGTTTGTACCAATTTCTCAGGCCCAACCACAAAAAATAAAACAAAGTGTGAAAGTTCAGGCTAAATTTGATCCCACAAGGTTTCACAAAGCTCAGGTTCGAGGTGCAAGATCAATAGCAATTCAGTCTGAGCACCTAAAACTAAGAGAGGATTCAGATAATGCAAATGAACTAAGCAGTGAGGATGACATTAACCCTGATACACGCCATGATTCAGAATATGAACCACATTCAGATACTGATGATGGAAAGGAAAGTGATAACAGTGACTTTAAAGATATGCCTATGAACTTTAAGCTTGATAAGATATATTTGAAATTTTCTCGGGTAACAATTATCACCAGTTTGTGTTAGTGGGCACATTTCAGAATGGAGATGTCAACCATATGAAGGAAGAATGCCATGGAATATGTTTACTGCAGGAGCAATATGTTTTGTGGGAAAGAATATGCAAAGTTTCAGTAAATGTACATTTACAAATCTACAAACATATCATATTGTACCTGCAGTTGAAGAGGTATGGGAGCAACAACAAGCTTCCTTAATTAAAGAACGCACTGGAAAGCAAATAATATGTGGAAGTGATGCTCGTTGCGATTCCCCTGGGTTTTCAGCCAAATATGGAGCTTATACTTTGATTTTGAGGTCAAGAAAGTACTTGGCATCCAGCTAGTGCAGGTACAATATATGGTTGTCATTAGAGCGCTATGTGAATGTCATTATTATATTGATACAACTTTTAAATTGGCATACAAAAGAAGGAGTCAGAAAGAGAGCATTTAACTTTGAGTAGAATTACTGAATTGTCAAGGTCCTTTTAACAAAGGTTTTTCCACTAGCATATTCCACTATATGTTGAACTACTTCAAGATAATGCATTAGATCAATTAAATGTTAGCAGAAGTTTAGAAATTGTCAGATATATTTATTTAGACTGCTCAGCAAATTGTAATACCCACAAAAGCTAGCCAATGCCACCTGCCTTTTGTATCCTTGAAAGTGCTGCCTCATAGTGACTGATACAAAAGAGGTTGTTGGGCTGGTGCCTTGAGCATGCGCTTAGTGTGCTTAATGACTAAGTAATTAGAAGAAATAATGTAATCAATAGTAAAATCTAAACAATAAATAAATAATTAAATATATGTATAGTTCATGAAATAAAGTTTTATTTCAGTTCATAATGTTCAGACACAGGTTAATATCACTCATTAAGAAAATATAAAAGTTCAAAATTAAAAAGAAGTTTATTGATTTTATATCTTGGTGCATTTTTATTCCTTAAGGTTACATTGCACTCCTGAAACAGGCAATGCTGGACTTGAGGCAGGACGTGGTCTACGCACACAGAGGCATACATGTTCATGAAAAGGGGATCTCAGTACCCACCACCACTAACAGTCCGACCACGTGATACGTATCTAATTATCTATTAAGGCACTTGCGCGGATAACCAAATATTTCCTTGTAGTAGCTAAAGGTCCTGAGAATTGTGTAAGGGAGTAAGATAAAATATAATTTTGCATGACAGGCAATCAGCTAATATAAAGTCTACATGTACGTTCACTATTCCTCTAAGGTCGAATGTATGCATGTATGCTCTAAAAGCAGCTTTAAGTGGACCTAGCTAAATTTGCAGCATTAGGTAGACCAAAATGTATCTCAATAATTACACAAAGCATTAAACAATCTTTAAAGATATGGTCAAGTAAACAACATTTATATCCATTTTATAGTTTATATCTTCTATATATTCAGTTTAAAGTCTCTTTGATGATGTATTTTGGTATATATATATATATATATATATATATATATATATATATATATATATATATATATATATATATATATATATATATATATATATATATAATCTCGAGTCACAATTTGCATTTAATGAGAAAAGGTCATTACTAATGAAAATTAACATTCAACAATAATCCTGATGTTTACAATATTAGAACCATATCCTGGATTATACAGAGAATATACGAAACGTTGACCCATAAAACCATATTTGATTCTTGTATTAATAATATTACTGATTTCAAGCAAAAACATGATAACGATTTTAGTGTTGTGTAGATGCTTCCAACTGATAAAATAAAGGTATCGATTTCGGACAAGCAGGAATGATGTTAAGTTTCTACTTGGCCAACTCGAACAAACAATATCACATTACTATACTATATAACGAAGTTTAGCAGCAGAGAGGGTGGACAGACCAACTTTGTAGGCGTCAACGAGGCTTCCTTCTATTATATATTTACTAGAAATATCAATTTGACAAATTGAGTCTTCCTAGTAAATATGTAATAGAAAGGTCGATATGTTAACCTCGTAGGGGTCCATTTGACAAAACAAATACGCCATTGTCGTTGGAATCCACCCTCTCTGCTGCTATGGGTTAACAATTCTTTTACGAGATACAGTAAACGATTTTAACCGAATATTTTATCAAGTCCGACACGATATCGCGTCCGAGGATCTGATAAATGTATCGTCACAAATCCATGTGGAATTGACTGAGCACGACTAAAGAAATTTCTAAATCGATTATGATCCATATCACCGCAGCACCAAGTTTGCCAAATATTTCGTAGTGTATGAGTATCAACTCCGTTAAACACACACAATAAATTGCAGTTATCTCTGATCACCTTCGGAATTTGTGTATATCGTTGAGTGACATATATCACATCAGTGTTTTTATGTCTGCCTCGGGAAAATATCCTAACGGGATTCTTTTGATTGTCTAACATGATATCATCATATACGACTAAATTGTTAATATCTCCATCAATATCATCAATGCTCCGTGCTTCTTCGATATCGGTTATAAACTCAATAATACCCCCGCCGTAAATTTATATTGCTCTCTCGTTAGCGTTCTTTAACACTTCATAGCATCGTTGATCGTCTACACTCGAGGCGACTAAATACAACTTGTCCCATTTCATCCATCTCATTATTAAATTAAGTAAAAATTTATTTTGCCGTCCCCAGATGGTCCGATTATAATCATTCTAATTGAAGATGGCAACATCGCATGGTGTTTAATAGGTTTCCGTCGTCGGGTAGCTGAATAATCAATTACATTCATGTTATTATATATAAATTATGGATCTATATTGTGTGAAGTGTAAGGCGCGTACTGGCACAGATGACTTGACGACGATTACACCTAAAAATAACCGATCAGCACTTTCTGGTAAATGCGTACAATGTAGTACAAAGAAATTTAGATTTGTTTCCCTTGATAAAATCAACAATTTTTAAAAAAAAAACGAGGAGGTGATATTGC
Source organism: Unio delphinus (assembly GCA_029339505.1). Lineage (NCBI taxonomy): Eukaryota > Metazoa > Mollusca > Bivalvia > Unionida > Unionidae > Unio > Unio delphinus. The sequence goes on from JAQISU010000080.1 coordinate 5,520,642, forward strand.
AGCCAAGCTAGATAAACTCCCAGGAACACCATGGGCAAAGTATCCAGGAGAAAAACACCTTCCAGGGCATAGTCATTGTGGACCCGGGACAAGACTCGATATCAGACTCGATGATCATAACCAACCTCGACCGGGCGAAAACCCAATAAACGCTATTGATAAGTCGTGTCATGTTCATGATGTTGTTTACAAAAGCAGTAATCTGCAACAAAGGCATCTCGCAGATGTAAAATTAATTCACGCGTTGGATTCTATCACTGATAAATCCTTCAAAGAAAAGTTGGCTTCATGGTTAGTAAAATCGGCAATAAAAGGTAAATTGATGTTAGGTGCCGGTAATTAATAACAACATGAAATCTATTTATTATTCTCCAAGAGGATACTGGAGGGTCAAAGCAGCAATTGGTTAACTAGCTAGCGCAGCAAAGGTAAAATATACCACTGCAGCTGATTGTTTATCCCAACAGGCGATATGGAAAATTTATCTACCACCGCCTAAAGAAATTAACTACTCGCATTTTCATGTGACAGTTCCTAATGAGGTTAATCAAGCAGATATATTATTTCTACCACATAATGGTGGCTACAAATACGCGCTAACCGTAGTTGATGTTGCGAGTCGATACAAACAAGCAGAACCGCTAAAGACAAAATCAGCAACTGAAGTGACATACTGCACAACATCGCGATCAGGCAACTGTTGAACGATTCAATCGTATACTTGCTGAGCGGTTATTTGGATATCAATACGCGAAGGAATTTATTCAACATAAACGATCCTGTGAATGGGTCAAAAGATTACCAGGTGTAATTACCACGCTGAATAATGAAATTACTCGAATTAATATGAAACCTAACAACGCGATTAAAAAGAAGTCTATACCAGTACAACGACAAAAAGATTTTTCAAAACAACCAGTACTCGGTAATGTCACTGATAGGTATTTATACGAACCAGGAGAGCTCGAAGGTGGCACAAAAAGGGCTACTGATCCTATTTGGAGTGTCACTATGCATAAATTATCGAGTATAACACGATCCACGGGTAGACCAGCAATCTATAGACTGGATTTGACCGCTCCTGAGCGAGGATTTACTCGTGAACAATTACAAGTGATTCCCGAGGCTATCCAATTACCGCAGCGTGCTCTTAACTAGCACCTCTTCGTATGTTGAACTCAAGACAAGTCAGCATCACATTATCTCTAGTATGAACAATACTGCTATTCTTTCTATCTACATAAATTGTCGAGGATTTGTATCCGACCAACCCCAACGCATTATACAATTGCAACTCGCGCAGTGATTATTCTGTTGCTGTTTCAGCGTAATTATTAATTCAGCATCAATATCAAATTCTCTATTATTTTTTTATCCTGCTGTTTATAACCAGAACTTTTTTTCTGATTATGTCCTTGACGTTGTCAGCGCTGACAATAGTGTCATTATCATCTCCGCCTGTCAGGACAACTCTTCAAAGTTGACTTATTCTTCGTACTCTGGATACTGCAAGATAAACTAAATCTGACCACTCGATGTGATTATCCATCATTCAAACAATTGTATCTGATATAGTCAATCCCTGTGAAGAATGTATCCTCGCTGCGTAACCTAGCATCCATGGGGATTTATCAGCGCGAAATGCATCTTCGACGACGCTGATATCAACCAACACAATATCATTTAACAATAAATTCTGCTTTCTTGACTCTGTCAAGCCTGGAATATCAACTTCGATATTCTGCTTTCGTGTATCCGAAGGCTTATAACACAACGGTACTGGAAGTGTTACAAATTTTTCTTTACGCGTTTCAAATAACTTCATCTGAAGTGTGTCTCTGACTATTTTTCTACTTGCGATTATCAAATCATTTCGTCTCCACGCTTCCCAGAAATCTTTTAATGGTGTTTCTGAAATTATTTCACGCGCTATCTCTCATTGAATTATATCAGTAGCTTTTTGAACTCGCGTAATTGTTCATCAAGTGCTCTATGATCGGTGTTAATTTTTTCATAATAGTCTACAAAATTCTTCAACCAATTATGTGGCGATAAACCGACAAATGGTGGTGGTTGGCCATGATCGCCGCACATGACGACTTTTGTGTTCGCGTGCAATAACCACTGGAGAAACATTTGTAATACATCTAATGACACCGTGCATATCTCATCCCAAATTACGATTTTAGGAATAAATTTATCACCCATTCGTTCAGGAGTCCATTCATCGCCTTTCCATCAAAAGAAAGTATGATAAGTACAAGCATTTACCCCTCGTTGTTTCATCTCTCTAGCGAGTCCGTGTGTTGGTATTAGTACAATCATGTATTTACCTTTACTCGTTATATCCGCGATTATGAAATCGTACTCAACGCTATCTATAATCAACCGTGAAGAATATCGTGTATTGTCGTATTTGCAACCTTGAGTAAATTTACCAATTATTCTTCTACCAAGATCCTTTGCGTCTTTGTTTCCGATTTCAAATAACTGTTTGGACCATTTCACGATATATTCTTCGTCAAGATCGGGAAATTGTTTTCGTTGTTCGCTGATTATACTATCTAGATCGGGTTGTGGTAACCAAACTTCAGTCTGCGCGTGATATGATATAATCGCTTCACTGACAATCAGCGACAATCAGCGATATCAACATTCTACAATCAATCATATACCGTAATAGCACTATTGGCATCCAGTGTTTTTCAGAGATATGTCTACCAATCCAAACATAACAGCACGGATGAAGTCCTGCAGCTAATTCAAATGATACCACACGGGCGAATCCGGTAAAATCAAAATCAGGCAGTGGTTCATTAATCGCAACACGGGCCATCTCGTGTGTGGGATGTCCAAATCGTTTGAAGTATTCAGCGCAAGAGAAAACTCGCCGGATAACACGCAACCATATCAACTGAAATAATACTTGAGGAACCTGTGGTTTCAGGGTTGTATTTTGTATTCCATAATCCGCCGTGGTTGTATTCGATGCAGCTTGATCTGACATATGATAGAAACTCACTTCGCGTTGGTTTCCATGTGTTTTTCTTTCTCGCAAAATGAGCTGCAACCGACGGAATTGTAAAACAATGTGTTAGTAATTGTTCGTCGTCGAAATTCTTCGAAAAACTACTAACTAGTTTCTTTATTGCCTGTTGGAGGGCTTCAGTGCGGTATTATTCTCCACTGGGTCTTACAAATTGATCGAATCTTCAAAACTAACAAGTAACCACACTGACACAGGATCGTTTTTACTCAACTGGTGAATAGCATCGAATAGTTTCTCTTCGCCCGAGAACTCTACGGGCATATATTTTATAGTTCTATCCCGCGGAAATATTGTTACTGCAGATGTTCATGCGTGTTCATGTTGATTATAATTTTGATTGAAGCTCCTCTAGATTTATATTTCGGTTCGTATAATATATCGCCTGTTATCGTCATTACCGATATTGGGAATTTTAGTATTCTTTCTAACACTGCCACATTTTGAATTGTTGTCCCGTGCTCCTTTACTGTTAGTCCCCACTCGGTTATTTTTTTACATCTTAGATCAGTCAATTTATTTCCACGCAGCGCATTTGTGAATTGTTCTAATATTCGTTCTGCAACACATTCATCCTTGACGAAATCGGTGCTAGTTTTTCAATACTAGGTTTATCATTTAACGGATATATCCCATAAACATCTGCTGTTACAGTATAAGATCTCTCGTAGTATGGTTTGTCAATTCCAGTCAAAATTCCTGGTTTGGAATCTTGACTCACAGTGATAGTTTTTTATCTTACAAGATGGGTTCAAATTTATCCCTGATAATCCAATCTCCAGTGTCTGAACAGATAATGAATTTTATTCTAAAAAAATACCTTTTCCGCGTAAGGTGTGAAATTATCTTGGCTGCTCTTTCGTCATTCATGGTAGCATCAACGCTACCATCAATTTGAAATGTTGACCAACAGTGAGTTGCTCCAACGTGCATGAATTCATTAAAACAGTCGCTGATTTTATTTATCATGGTTCTATTGCCTATTAGACTCTTTGATTTATCAGAGACTCTATCGAGATTAAATTTAGCATTTTTCCAGGGTTTAATTTTCGATAATCTCTTGAACTCCTTCATGCTATAATTAAGACAAATATTTAAATAGAGAATCTATTATATAATGAATCATTGCAAATGGCTTATGATTGCATCAGTAACCCTGTGTAACAAATCATGCAGAAAGGAGTTTTGTGGGTATCATATGCAAAGCTTTCGGCGTGGAAGCCTTTGTCCGATTCCATGTATAATATGAGGAGTAAGGGTGCGAGGAAAATCACAGTTGTGTCTCGGTTTTGGTGGTAAGAGATACAGAGAGTTGAAGCGATATTATGATAAAAGATCTAAAAACTCATCAATGACTGTACCTTTGACAGCGTCATCGACAAAATTATAAGAACTCCTCAAGACTACATCGGAAGATTTCCAAATGTAATAAAACGAATCAAATATACAGTGTTTACAAACGTTCGGTTTTGCTTTAATATTGTCAGTAAGTAAAATAATACGATTGTGGCATAATTCACATGCGTTTACATCATGTTTGACTTCCACAATCTGTATTAACTTACCTGTAATTATAGGAACCGTTTGTTCAGTGGAAAAACAATTTTTTTGTAAGAAAACGAATAAAACATGGAGTGGTTTACAAATAATTGTTATTTTCTTTTAAATATTCGGTTTTGTTTCATACAAAAAAGGTATATGAATTTGTTTATTCAGTCAGTTGTGGCTTTGTGATCACACCTGTTCTCTATTGATTGTATTAGCTTACCTGTTCGCGTTTGATTGTATTAGCTTACCTGTATATTATATACCTGTATATAAGAACCGTTAGTTCAGGAAATACAATTATTTATAAAATATGGAGTTTTACAAATAATTGTATTTTTATTTGTTTCTTTTAAATATTCGGTTTTGTTCATACACAGTATATGGATTTGTTCATTGAGTCAGTTGTGGCTTTGTGATCAATCCATTGACATCATCAGACCTGTTCGCGTTTGATTGTATTAGCTTACCTGTATATTATATACCTGTATATAAGAACCGTTAGTTCAGGAAATACAATTATTTATAAAACATGAAGTTTTACAAATAATTGTATTTTTCTTTTAAATATTCGGTTTTGTTCATACACAGTATATAGATTCGGTTGATTCATTGACGTCATCACACCTGCTCGCGTTTGATTGTATTAGCTATTCAAAAACATATACCTGTATATAATAACTGTTAGCTCAGTCGATAACGTGTTGCGGTGTCATACTAGCGGTCACGGTTCGAAACTCGTAACTGGCATTATTGCCAACGATACCGACAGATGGTTTGAATTGGGGGGGGGGGGGGGGTACCTCCGAAATTCAAATTGCAACCACATACCAACCACATCACACCGTGGTGTGAATTAATTTTTCATTCAACCCAGGGTGATTTTGTGGTGGGGTGTGTTTGCATGAATGTAGGAGTATCATCATTCATTGGCATCATTCATTTAATGTTATATGTAGTATTGTCTTGTACTGTCCCTATACAATTGCCAAAAGACTCGAATGGAATTGTATAATCATTCATTGACATCATTCATTTAATGTTATATGTAGTATTGTCTTGTACTGTCCCTATACAATTGCCAAAAGATTCAAATGGAATTGTATAATCATTCATTGACATCATTCATTGTATATATCCATCCTTTATGTATGCCTAGAAACTACTCTAAAACCGTAGTAATGGCATTGTGCTGTCCTTAACATGTATGCCTAGAAACTACTCTAAGACCGTAGTAATGGCATTGTGCTGTCTAAAAAACGGGTCAAAATTGACCCCAAAATTATTTTGTTTTTTTGTATTAGAAATATGTATTATCATATATGAATTCTGAAAATATGAATAAGATTATAGCTGAAATTTCAAAATTGAAAAGCCAAAATATTAAATTATCTAACAATTTAAATCCTGACCAAATTATGTCTGACTTTCAAGATATAGAATACGGTATTATTACTAACAAATATATGCTGCCAAAGAAGTATGCGCTGATAAAAAAATCTAGAATTCTTTTCGAGACTCGCTTGCATTCTGTAGTGACGTAAGTGTGTTTGTCCAGTTATTTACTATCGTAGAAGGAATAGGAAAAAAATTGGGCCGAGATTATGAATTGAAAAAAGAGGTTAATTCCGAGATTAGAAATATACGGGTGTTAATTCAAGAAAATGAAAAAAACCAGCTGGATACAACTAACGATTTGACAGTATAAATACATCACTGTTGCAAATACAATGGAAAGGTATTGAGCAAGGAATTAAATTAACTGAAAAATGTTTTTTTTGTTGCTTGTCTATCTGAGTCGGGTTAAAACGTAGAAATCATTTGATGATGACAAAATCACTACATTGTACATGAAAATCTCTTTGAGATTCAAATTGGAAATTGCTTTACTGTTTCAATAATGGTAAACGAAACTTTAACAACTAGATTGACTCGTGAAAGATTAGTGTCGATTAAGTGATTTATGCCAATCCGCGACTCTGTCAAAAATAAATTACATGCCAGATAGAGTCTTCAGACTGACTTTTCTGAGGGATCTGAAGATTTGTTTAGACCAATTACCAAAGCAACGAAACGGGTAGAGCGAGCTATATGGAGGGATGACCCCGAGAAAGAAAAACCTTTTATTGGTGAACTTGAAATAATAGCAACGGAAACTGAAAAAATAGCACGAAGATCCAAACAAACAAAAAAACTTTAAAAACACTTCCTGGTGATATAATAACTGCTGCAAAAAAACGAGAACAACAAGAACGATTAGGTGATATTGATATTATCCCACCACCTAAACTCCAAGCACAACATGCAGAAAAAGAAGTAATTGAACTACCAGGTAATATTGATATTATCCCACCACCTGAATTTGAACAAACGGGTAAAACAGAACGAAGAAATTTTACCCCTGAAAATATATTAAAAGAGATACGATAGATGATATTGAAAAATTTAAGAATGATAATAAAACGTTTGCTCAATTTATCGTTGATTCATTTCCAAAGGGTCAGCGAGAACAATATATGAATGAAGGATATGAAGACGCTATAACTAATATGAACACTTGGAGAAAAAAATTATATTTTACAAAAAATAAATAGGTCCTCACTACCACACAATGATAAAGAATTCGAGAAACTTGAAAAGGAGATAACACGAATAGAAAACCCATCGACACCAGTTGCGCCTTTTGTATCCCAAACCCTCCAGGAAATATCAAGCTGATTCTTAAAAAGGTGCAACTGGTAAAAGCGGAGATGGATATCAAAAGGCTTTTTCAGGGAGTGGTTTAGTTAGTTGTCCTGATAATATTCTCGGTAATATAGCACGATTAGAGGTACACATCGGAAGGAAACGAGTTGGAAATAACTCACCGGAAGTAATTAATGAAGCAGCTAATATCTGTATGAGGTTATTTCAAGGCGGTATCGTGGATATCAAAATATATCGAGATTTCATTGACGAGTTAGTGGAAAATCCTACGGATGGTTACCAAAGTGATTAATCTGATGACGAAGTCATTGCATTAAAAAAATATTATTTAAATAAGACGATCATACACTACAACCATGATAAATCAACCAGCGTCTATGTATTAAACTTACGATTTCAGGTTTATAGCGCCTACTATGGAGATGGTCTCGGTGGTACAATTGCAGGGTTATTTGCATTGATGGCTCCAAAAGTTGCGCCGCTAGCAAAACAGTTATCGATGAAAGCCATTGATGTTATTCGTGATAAAGGTATTACCGCTGTTGGAGATCTTGCCGGAAAAGCATTTTCAGCCGCCAAGGATAAACTAACAGCGCTAGTTAGGCGGAGAAGAAAAAAACCAGCGTCAGTGACGAAGTCACCAGGACCACTACCATCTACACAAGAAATGCCTGCGCGGGTTAGTAAAATAATAAATAACGCAGTAGATCAGAAATTACGGTCGTTGATGACTCCGGCATACACCAACGATCAAAGCAGCATCGCAAATATGATAGCTTTAAAAAACCACGATAACGACAAAGTCGTCATCGATGATGACAATCCTACAGATTTCACGATTTAGATCAATGGATATATCAAACAATGTTCAAACGGTCATCTGATCCAGCGTTTGATATGGATGCCCCAGTGCGCAAGGATGATTATGTACGCGATTATCAATACTATGCCTATTACGCAATACAAAAAAATAGTCGAACAAGAATTGAACTTCAAGTTCATGATACCAGTAAATACTTTCTACCATGTGAAGCGTTTATTGAAGTAGAAAGAGAAATTGTAATAGACAATGCAGCTAATACAGAATATCCTCTTGATACCCAAGTCGGATTTCTAAATAATGGTATCATGGCGTTATTTGAGAGAGCAGTATATCTCATCGATGGAAAAGAGATCGAGTCGATCGACCGTGATCTTGATGTGGCCACAACAATAAAAGGACTAGCAAGATATTCCGATGATTATACAAGATCGGCAAGCCCTTCTATGATGTTTGCTAAGGATAATAAAAATACCACTGGAATAAATCCATTTACTATGAGACGACCATAGAAGTTTGCTCGTAATGCTGATGCTGATGTCGAGGTTGTAGTTGTTGGTAATAATCCTGATTTCATCCTAGGAGCTGCAACACGTATGTCAATGTTGAGAGGGAGGCGTAGATCATTTTCATGTGCAATTACACTACATCATATATTTGGATTCTGCAGAAATGTTCGAAAAGTTATTTATGGCGCAAAGCACGTGGTATCACTCGTGCAAAAGGGTACTGATAATGACGCAATTTGGAGGATTTCAGCAGTCGCTGCAAATCCACTTGCTGATGCCGGTAAAGTCAATTTAACAAAACTATCACTGTGGATGCCATTGTTGACTCCATCAATCACCGCAGAAGAAAGATTACTATCGTTTATGGACCAAGGAGGAAAATCACTACTGAGTTGGCTAACAACGACTACAGATGTTCAATCAAATATTAATGGTTTATTTACGTGGAACCTAGCATCACAACAAGGAATTTCAGCTCCACGTCATATATTTATTGCGTTACAGAATACCGCACAAGTTGGTGATCAACAACTTAGTCATATGATATTTGATCAATTAGGCGTTAGTGACGTCTCGCTGAGAATAAACGGACAGCAGGAACCATCCGAGGATATACAACTTAACGACTATGAAAACCGTATTGTACGCGTGTATCATCGGTTATTGTCATATATGGCGCGTGATCAAAACGTTGATACTGGTCTGCAAATATCACAAAATGATTTTCGGAACCTCTATCCGATATATTACTTTTCGTTGGAACATCTTGATTTAACAAGACAATCCGTCGTTGATATACACTTTAGAGCTACTATAGTTAGTGGTGATATTGCAAATTATAGAGCGGTTGCTGTCATTCTCAGCGATAAATCAATGATACTTGAAGGTGTTGGTGGACGAATGAGAGTAATTGATGCACCAGTGGGAAACATGTAACAATTAGATCAATTTGTTGTTGTATAATGAAATACAGTTATATTAGTGTTGCGTTAACTCCCGGTCAGCTCAAGAAATTGCAATCGGAATCAGCTAAAAAATATACAGCCACAATAACACTGAAACCAATCAGATGACTGGCGGGGTGAATAAATTGTCGCTGACGACTCGTCAAGTAAAACACTTCAATGATGCTTTCAAACATACAAAAGACGTTCAGATCACTCTCTCTGCAGCCGCGATTAGCAACATGAAAAAATTAGGTGGTATATTCCCGTTGTTAGATGCGATTCCATCGTTGATTGCGTCAGCGGCCCCAGCGGTAGCTAAAGCGGCGTCGTTAGGAGCCGTTGGAACCGCGGCAGGAATGGCACTAAAGAAAGCGACTTGTGGATCCGTTCGCGGATCTAGATATAAAAAAGAAGGGAAAGGGTCTAAGACTACCAGGAACCCCGTATTTATGGTACAGAGGAAGCGGCCTGAGAATCCCAGGAACGGTTTTCTAGTTCCTATGTCCAATTTTGATTTACTCGATGCTGCTAAAAAATTGGCCATAAAAAACTTTCAGAGTTGTCTTTATGAAAGATCAGTTACCGGGACAACCAAACAGCGTTGAAACCGGTGTCGTTAATCTCGATAACAGCACCGGACCCGGAACCCACTGGGTTGCATACTCGATTGATCCACGTGCAATCGTCTATTTCAATTCATATGGATTAGCGCCGCCGAAGGATTTTATGCGTTATATAAACCGCTTAAAAACTTTTCATGAAATGAAGACTTGGTATTCTACGCTACCAACACAACAAATGAATTACCCACCAATATGTGGGAACGAAGTATTAAATGTCCGCTATTTCAACATCTGGAAAACAACCACATATTGTCGTAAATGAATATACTAGCAGTCGAAGTCGTCAACGAAGAGATTTTAGAGAGAGATTATATAGAATAACATGATTGATATTTGGGGGAGACAATCATCAGCGCTGAAGAAACCCGGACCTGATGGCGTTGTAACCGGTGATATAACAAAAATAATCAAAGATGAAATAGCTGAGACGTTGAACCTAGCATGTGTTGATCCCAATGAAATAGTTGTATTTGAAGATCGTCAGTGTAAATTGAAAACTAGTATTTTTTCCCTGGATGATATTTTAATTAAACGAGACGCAACCAAAAAGCACCGTTGCGTTATTTTCCGATCAGGGTAAACTAAAACCCGGCATACTCCTTTCGACGATTACAGATAAATTAAAAACTCTCAACGATGAGTTAAAATTCATACTAAGTTTTTTTTGTGATTCAGCGACAACATCACCAAATTTATCATTAACTTAAACTTCTATGGAAAGTATAAAGACCGACAATGACGAATTAAAATCAATTATGGCTTTCTTCGGCGAACCAGCGGTAATATCACCGAAGCTCACAGAGATAAAATCTTCTATGCTGGAACTAGCATCACTTCAATCTAGAATTGAAGTTTTTTCCTAAAAATATTATAGATCAATTGTTTGGAACCGCGTTGGATAAAATTGAAATAAAACTCACGGATATTAAAAATCCATCGATCAAATGAAAAACTTCATCGAGGTAATGAAAAATGATTTTTCGAGGATGATAACAATCATTCAAAAAACAAAACCTCCTCATTGAAGAACCAACAACGTAGTATACACGATTCAACACGGATCATTTGAGTGGGGGGTACTCACAAACAACAAATTAGATATCACTGCAACCGTCAAGGGTATTTATCGATTAACACTAGTAACACCGATTTAATTTAATATATCATCGTTGAGTTCATCTGGGGTCAACAATACGATATCAACGATCATCGACAAGGATACAACCGAACAGTTCACGATAGCACCCACTGATAAGAATTTAACTAGGGTTTACGTATCATGGTATATGGAATTCGTAGCGGATTTGAGTAAACAACTAAATTGAAATCGTAAACCGATTTGGAAATAAAATGTCGTCATCAACGGTACCTTCGGTATCTCAATATCGCTATGATCAGGTCAAAGAATTTCAAACTAAACTCAAGACACTCACTGAGGAGTATCAAACAAAAATTTAAAAAAATACCGACGAAGAATCACCTCAGTTAATGTTACCGTGTACTCTGTTAGTGGTGTAATCGCCAGACCTGGCATAATACTATCCTCGGTGATAATTATTGCTCCGATAGCTGTTCTTATTTGTATATCAGCGGCGACAACAATCGCGGGAATAATTTCGATAATAACAAAAATAATTTCATCATGCAGCCAGAGTAGACTGCAGGATTACATAATTAAATTTCATGTTGTATCAACCGCGTACTCGCACTTATCCTCGTTGATATGTCGTCGCTCAATGATACATTCATATAAGATAGTAAATTCTCAGCGATGGTAAGTATTTATAATTCCGCGCTATCAAAATTAGAAATACAACATGAGTACAATAACAATGACAACACCGCAGGAACCACTTCAACGAAAAGTGGAGAACACAAGCCCAGTACAAACCAGCATGATCTCAATAACATCAACGAATCCTAAATTCAGTGTAAATTTTCCTATTCCGATTCCCGTGAAGGAGATAGCGCTAGCAAAACTACGAGTATACCATAGTTGGCCTAATATTATGTCGGTAGCATTTGGCGGTCAACAACCGAATAATTCCTTGGTGTTTGCGAATAAGAATAAACCCGATGGTACTCCAGACTGGAACGTTGTTTCGCTGCCATCTGGGTCATACCAAATTGAACAAATTAATGCTGAGTTGCAACGTAGAATAAAATCTATTACTGGAGCAGAATCGAAAATCGCTATAACGGTCCATGAGCCGACATTATCATCTGCCATTGAGATAAACTCGCTTAGTTATGTTGCAGATATCTATCAGAGTTCTATAAAAACAATACTGGGATGGCCTGAAATCCCACCTCGACAAGTTAACATACCACCTGAACCACAAAAATCTGATTATATCACCGACAGGATAAAACCCGATAATCCAGTAAAAAGCTATAGCGGTTACAATAGGTTGAATTTTTTCACTTGAATGATAGACGACCGCAACCGAAGATATTTCACAACTCGACGAGATAAAATCACTGAAACTTTCATAGCGTTCAATAACGATATTTCGCTGTTGTTAATATCTCTGAAATCCGGTACTCTCACCCGAGATGAATTTATCAGCTTCGTACAAACATGTAACAAAATCATCAATGACATGGAAACATTTCATTCTCAAATTATTCAAGAGGTATTAGATGATAGTAATCCTAAAACGAGAACAGAGTTTGCGATAGTGTATAATACACGCGTAGAAGATATTCCTGCGTTCAAACTACACGGATATAATATATCAGAACTACAAAAAACTCACAAAGATGCCATCGATGAAAGTTTCAAAAACATCCACAACGCATGAAAAAAACAGCACCACAACCACCAACAACTATCCTGACATATAATAATGACCCAGACGGCGGTGGAAGACATATCGCTCCCCAAAATGTAAATATATCCTCGGTGATAGCATTGAATTTAGTATGTGATGTTATCGAAGGAAGCTATCAAATAAATCTCGAGCGATCAAATCAAGCTCAGAAGGGATATATTTTATACTCATTTGCCCCAACAGCTCCTCCAGGATTTCTAATTATTGTGGATCCAACTAATCCAGTCTATATGCGATGTCATAATAATTCGTTAACGAGAATCATTTTCAGACTCACTGACCAATCCAATAATCTAATTGATTTACGAGGCGAGGTCTTACAAATTAGTCTGTTCATGAAATCGTAGTGATTTTCATCATAGCGATTTTCATTGTAAAACAATTGTTAACCCATAGCAGCAGAGAGGGTGGATTCCAACGACAATAGCGTCTTTTTTTTGTCGAATGGACCCCTACGAGGTTACCAAATCGACCTTTCTATTAAATATTTACTAGGAAGCATCAATTGGTCAAATAGACCTTTCTAGTAAATATATAATAGAAGGAAGGCTCGTTGACGCCTACAAAGTTATTCTGTCCACCCTATCTGCTGCTAGTTTAATAAACGAAAACTATAAAAAGAAACAAATAACACACATAACATAATCATAAGTATGTTACAAAATTCATTCCAGAAACGGATTGCTATATAAATTGCTAAGTCTATATTAAATTATCTGCATTCTCCCATGCTTATAATTCCCATCTGCATCTTCCTCTTTCGTGAATGTTGCATTGTTAAAACATACTTCGAAGTGGTTTTTCAACCAGAGGTGATTGTTAGAGAGTAATGAGGTATGCTATCAAATGTTCATTTGTCTTCGGAGATTATACTGTACGTCTTTCTGGATCGTCTTCTTTTTAAGTTTCTTTGACTTGCAGTTATAAGTTGTTCATGGAATCATAATGGCAACTGTTGGACGTTTGCATTCACATATTACAGGATGAAATTAAGGCAAAATGTATTACATAACATAAATAATTTAGTAATTTTCTTCAACGAACCAGGAAAATGGATTTAATAACATTGAGGAAAGAAATTTAAAACAGAATTTAACATTTTAATACATAAATATAAAGAATATATATATATATATATATATATATATATATATATATATATATATATATATATATATATATATATATATATATATATATATATATATATATATATATATATATATATTTAAGAATTTATATAGTCTTTAATTCTAAATTCTTTTTTTGAGCTGGCATGCTAAATGGATTCCAACAAATTGACATCATAATATCTTGTAGTGTTAACCATGGAATGCAGTGCTATTTCGCATGCATACAATGTAATCGAGCAAATTATGTTTACTTCAATGGCGACATCGATAGTGATCGTTCCATAAGGGTCTCATATTTATGCACAAAGTGTAAGAGATAATCTACATGCATCATTGTAAAGAACGCCATTGTTGCGGGAAGTTATGGGGGAAATGTCCCTGTAAAGCATGATGACAAAAGAATAGCCATCACGAATGCATTCATTAAACAGAGATGAAACAGATGAAGTATGAAAATGGATACAACATGTGATTTCTAATATATTTAATTTTATTTCTTTCACCAGTTATTCATAAAAGTCATAAAAGATTTATTTGCGGTCCGTGTAATTTAGGGTTTAGTTGCCTTATACCCCATGTCATCCGGTCCAAATATGAGTCTTAATTTGTCTCATATGGATAACAAATGTTTTTTACCGCTCATTTCATTCCTTTGATCTGAATATCAACCTTATTGTACATGTCATTTCCGCATGCTAAATATCAGATTTCGTCGGGGATATGACAATTCCACAATATACAAATAATTTTGTAATTTTAATGAATTAATGTTTGTGCATGGAAGACATTGATCAGTGTACTATACAATTTCTTAGACCAAAGGATTATCTTCAGCAGGTTCCGTAAACTTGTGTCTCCTATAGTGTCGAAACGTTTCACTTGCTGCACGAATTATTCCCTCGCAAATTGAATTCCAGGAGGGTCGAATGACAAAGACTCCTTCATTATCCGACCAGGTTCCTCTGGTGTATTGTCCTATCAGATGTTGTATTGTAACAATTGCCATAGATGTGTCGGTATGCTTCTCCATTAGAATCACAACTTGTTTGTTTCTCTCAACGGCAGCAACACATTCTTCCTGGCTCCAGTGAGACTGAAGAAAAGCTGCTGTTATTACAGGGACTACGACTAGACTTTTATTAATACATCGATGTATTTCTTCTATGATGCGCATTCCAGGAACAAAATCATTTTCTCCAGTGCACACAAGATTCTTTTCTGTGTTGAACGTTTCATGGATACACCTATTTAAGGAAGGCAAGATGTTTTCTTCTACGATTTGAGCGTCTTTGCTGCAGTATGAGAGAAATATAAGAAATTCGAAATTTGCGTTTTCCTGCAGAATTTCCTTCTTCAGGTTTTCAAGGTCCTGGTTTCGGCGTTCCGTTTTTTGCCTAAGACGAATCGTAATGGCGAAAGTAAATATACTTATTATTATTGCAATTGATGACGCAACTCCAATGCCTATACTGCTTGCAAGCCGGCAATGTTGTTGAACCATTTGAAAGAGTTCAATGTTTAACAACTTTTCATTATTGCCATATTTACATGACAATACAGTCATATTGACGATGTCGATATTTTTAAATAAAATCCATTCCATAAACACAAGTGTGTCACAATCACACACGAACCGATTCTCCAATATATCAATTGTTACATATAGTGGAATAATGGAATGCGATTCTTCGAACTGTATCTCTTCGCTTGCGTTGTATCCGTATCTGTACGTCTTTGCTAGAAGACTTTTATCTTGGAACTGTTTGAGCAAAACATTAGTAACGTAGGTTCTCTGATTGCTTTAAGTGTTTTGTTTCCGACGTATGGGCTCGAATTGTTCCAAGAAGGATGTAGGTAAACTTCTAAGATGATTCCTTGTTAAATTAATTACCTTTAGATTTTCTGCGTTGTGGAGATTGATATTAAAGTAGTCGAGTTCGTTTTCACTGAGATCAAGTATATGTAGCTTTGAATTGGATAAGAATAAATTTGATGGTATAAACGTTAGATGGTTAAAACGTAGAAACACTATCTCAAGGTCGTTGTTTTCGGAAAACATATTGGCAAATTCGTACATACCCTGCATCTTCATCAAACGATTATTGGACAAATCTAGAATTTTCAGTGAAGGAAACATGCTTAAAAAGTTTGGCGTTATATATTCCATATTGTTACCCTCTAGGTTTATTGTCTCTAA
The DNA here is from genome assembly GCA_029339505.1 of Unio delphinus. Classification (NCBI taxonomy): domain Eukaryota; kingdom Metazoa; phylum Mollusca; class Bivalvia; order Unionida; family Unionidae; genus Unio; species Unio delphinus. Next base: position 5,537,002 of record JAQISU010000080.1, read on the forward strand.
TTCATGTGCACGACAGGCTCCAAGAAATGTAATATTTAAACGTGTTAAGCTGTTTTTGCTTAAGTCCAGCATTTTGGGATATTTGATGTCGCAATTCTCAAAAAGGTATCTTACATCCAAGGTTAGTTTGGTATATGGATTAAATATGCCCTGGAGAAATAAATACATGGCATTTGGAAATTCAGGTTTAAACTGTTTTTCCCCTTGTATCATATATTTCCGAATCATATACTGTATACCAGTAAGATCCAAAAGTTGCATGCCTTTTAACAACAATTTGGATTTATCAGTAATCCCATGAGGCAAAATTATTGTAGAATAAGACAAATTTAAGTATATTAGATTCGCAAGCAATTCTTGCACGATAACGTGTTCCACATAAACAGAGTTAACTCTACTTATATCCAAATATGTAACATTCTTTGTATGAAGAGCCTTCGAAAAGGTTTCTCCCAGGACAACATGCTGCTTAGCACCTTGAATTCCAATTAAAGACAAATATCTAAGATTGTACAGTTTATCAATTAGTGCTGCTTCGACAACATATAATTGTAGTCCTGTGTTTCCATCGAAATGAAGTTCTTCAATATTAGGTGTAGCATAAAATATATCTGGGTCAATTTCTTCGAGATCATTACATGATGATATAGAGAGAAATTTTATCTGTTCCAGTCCGTTAAGAAACCCACTTTCAATACGATCAACATTAGTAAATTCAAGAATGGAAAGCTCTGATACATTAGCCCATGTTTGATGGGTGAAACGTCTACCTGGGAAGGATGGGGAAAGTTCATGTGTTCCCATCAGCGTAACTTTCCGTACATTTGTCGGTAACACAAGAGGAAAATCTGTCTGGGTGGCAATATTGTTGCAGATATAATGAAGTCCATTCACAGCACAATTTGAACTGGCTTCCAAAATAGGTAAAACCGTCACTAAGATACATAGGTACATAATTAGACTCCTTGCGTTAGATAGTTGATCGAATGTTTGAATCGAGTTGTAGACCAAACTTTTATAGACACGATTGGAAACAAAAGCATGACCAAAATTATGAAATAAACTGTACAGTGTCCATTATTTCATTATCTTCTCATATTTAAAGTTCGGATTTCTTTTCTCGATTTAGTTTTCGTATTTTGATGCACTTCATAGACGGTCATGCACAAGTCACATGTACCTGAATAAGAAACATATATATCAAATATTCAGATGGAAATACACAAAATACAAACACATACTATTTGTCAGGTTCCATTGATAAGATATATTCCCGCTTCTAATTGCTGCTGGGGTGGAACATGTAAATGGTGCAAAGGGTTGATTTCGTGAACAATGGTATTATGGAACTAGAGAGCCACATAAATGATTGATGAAAGAGAAATTGAATATATCAAGTATAATATTTATGTTGCCACAACAATAATTGATTTATCTACATATTCAGATGATTATAAAAGATATACTGGACCATATATGATGTTTGCTAAGGATATTACTGATATAGCTGATCATAATACTTATGTCAAATTACAGACACCAGTTGCCACTGTTTCTGATCCACAAGCAGTCGACGCTGAACATGAAGATAGACCAGCTGCTTTCTTTGATATTATAAAATATGAAAATCATAATAACCCAAATTCATATCAGAGTTGCTAGATTTAGTTGTTTTTGATCGATTTTCTCAAAATGTAAGTTCAAAATTCCTCGGGTTTTCACCCTAACAAAATCATGTAAACTGACAGATTTTCTTGATTTATATAGGGTAATTGCCCTACAAAAGTTACGAAATCGGACGATTTTTCATTCCAACACCGCATCGTATACAGGGTTTCGGACCTAAACGTCATCATCGTTAACTCTGTGAATGATATCCACATAAATCGATCCTGCACGATTTGTTACAAGGGGTTACAGATCCTATCATCAACCATTTACAGTTGTTCGTTATATAAAATATTATTACCTAAATACTTGTTTTAATTATAATATGGAGGAGTTCGAGAGATTATCCAAGATCAAACCCACGAAAACCTAAACATATCGATAGAATATCTGTAGATGCGCGAAGTAAAGGTCTAATGAGTTATAAAAGCATAGTCGGTAAAATTCATGATGCTATGAACGAATTAAGGAGCTATGACGTATCTCACACCTGGTCAACATTTCGATTCAGTGGTGGTGTGGTTGCAACCATGAGCGACAAACAAGCAGCAATTTATAGCGCATCTTGAACATCGAAGGTATTTTTTCAGTGTAAAATTTATTTTACTAGCAAAAACAGGAAACTGGGTTATTCGTGTAAATACCTCAATATGCTCCAAAATAAACTGTCATCTTGAGTCAGGTATCAAAACCAGGAATATTGAACTTAACTGACAAACCGTAGTACGAGTGAGAGTATCATGTGACCGCGGTTGTTGTTTATGGAATTGATCTGATAAGCAAAAAACCAAGTGTTGAGAAATTAATACCTATGAAACTGTCACCGTTGATAGATCAACAATAAATTGTGTAGCCGAACGAGTATTAGGGCATTTTACAAATGAAATGCGTGGAAAAGGTCTAAAAGGTCTAAGACGTAGCAAGATAAACAAATGGGCGCTAACAAGCAAGAATTCTTTTGCTACAATGTAAAATATGGCTTACCTACAAACATCATTAAGATTCATAATAACAGTAGCAACTATAACAGGAGAAGTATAATACGAATCAAAATATAAATCACAAGTAGCGCCAATCAATATCATTGATCATAATGCACACGCGTGGACTAACGCAGTATCAATATTTCCACGAGATTGAACCGTAAAGTTCTTTTCCGGTGGGAATTTTTTTTTCAAGTTAAGTAAAAACGATCCTGTTTCAGTGTGGTTGTTTCAGAAGTTTGAAGATGAGGAGAATAAATTTCATCGATTTATTCTGAAGACCTAACCGTGAAATATACCGTACGGAATCTCTTCACTGAGCGATGCAAAAAAACTCACTGAGAAATTTTCAAAAAATAATACCGAGAAATTACTAACAAACTGTTTTACAGTCCAGTCAGTTGCAGCTCAATTCGGCAAAGAGAAAAATATATGAAAAACAACACGATTTGACTTTCTCTAAGATGTTCAAGCTAGTTGTATAGAATATGGAGACGGTGGATTTTGGAATACCAAATATGATTCTAGAAAAGTTACTTAGGTTGATAAGGTTACGTGTTATCCTGGAAGTTTTCTCAGGTATGGAGAGAGCGCTAGATATTTTAAACGATGCGGGCATCCCACCCACGAGATGACACGAGTTGCAATTAATGGACCACTACCCGATTTTGATCTAACCGGATTCGCTCGTGTGTTATCATTTGAACTCGCTAAAGGACTTCATCCTATTTGTTATGTTTGGTTTGGTGGACATGGATCTGAAAGAAACTGGGTGTCAATAGTGTTATTACGATATATGATCGATTGTAAAATACTGATATTACTGATTGTCGGTGAGGCAATTATATCATATCGAGCGCAGACTGAGGTTTGATTACCACAGCCTGATAATCTTTGATCTCGACAAAGACTATATTTTTTTTAAAAAATCCAAGAAGATTTATGAACCGAAAAATAAAAACTAAAGGGATCTCGCTAGAAGAATATTCTTTAAATTCGCCCAAGGCGGAGCATATGATCAGATGTGGCATTATTCACGATTAATTCTAGATGACGCTGAGTACGGTTTTATAATCAGGGATGAAACAGCAAGAGAAATAAATGTCAGCAGTGAAAATGCTTACTTGTCCGAAACCAAATTTGGTACAATTGTTAACTACATCGATGGCGAATCACCTCAATATATCATAGATCGTCAATGCTGGCGTATGTTTCTATCAATTTGCTATCGATGATAAATAGATTTCCTAACGCCGCGGTCATAGTCGCCACGGATTCATTTTATATAGATGTCTAGTATAAAGAAACAGTGCCTCGTTTTACAAAATTTGATGGTGATAGAGATCATGGAGAATAGAATAAAAAATGTTGCATGACTTTTCTGAATCAGCAAATGTTACGATTGAAGATAATTTCATTAAAAAATTATCAAATATCAGAACTATCGAGTGCACCTTTGTTATCCGATCCAGTATGTAGAAATTAAAACGTTTACTTAAACGGATGTGCCTGCTCGGAAAAACAACACGAGTGATCGAATTATTTCGGAAGAAGTCAGACATGATTGTGCTAATAACCACAGACAGACGTGCCAGAGAGATAAAATAACGAGGAGTTAATTCTTGCACGTATCACTGTTTATTTCGGAATAAGAGCGACGCATTGACTCCTTATCGAATGGGCGAGAAACATATTCCGAAGATTATTATTTTAGATGAGATATGCACAGTGTCGGTTGATATATTAAAAATGTTTCCTGGTTGGCTCTTACTCGAAAATACAGCTCTGATAATGTGTGGCAATCATGGTCAACCACCACTATTTCTCAGTTTGTCTGAACACATTTGGTTGAAGAATTTTGTAGATTATTATGAAGAAATTAATACTGATTATAGAGCAATTAATCCAGAATTAAGCGAGTTCAAGACATTAATCAGATTACTACCGGATAAAAACCAATGCGAAATAGCGCTTCAAATAATTTCAGAAACCCCATTAAATGATATTTGAGAAGCATGGAGGACAAACGATTTGATAGTGGCAAGTAGAAATATAGTCAGAGACACACTTCAACAGCGGTTGTTTCAATTACACAAGAAAACTTCGTAACACTTCCAGTGCCATCAGGTTATAGATCAGCTGATTTACGAAGACAGACTATTGAAGTTGATATTCATGGGAAAACTCAGAAGCAAACTCTCGTGTTAAATGATATTGTTTTGGTTGATATCAGTGTTGTCGAAGATGCTTTACGCGGTAACACTCCAGATAAAATCAGTAGCTCTTTTTGAACCACCATCAATTTTACCTGGTTCATATAAACATCTCACAGTCACATTACCAAGTAGTTTTTGTTTTGCAAAAATCGTTTTGCAAAACGGGTATATAGATTTTTTTATCGCATTAATAGGTTTCATATTTATTTTTGAGTACTTTCTTTATTTAACGCAACTACCACACTTTGTAATCTTGAAACCCAATCACGAGATCGCTTATCCCCGATAAATTCCTTCGCATATTGATATCCATATCACCACTCATCGAGTCTTCAATTAAATCGTTCAACAATTGCATGATCTCAGTGCATTTCAGTATGTCCTCGTCTGGTGGTGACCTTATGATGCTTTATTAATGATAACACTGCACCCTGAAATTCATTGCCAGAATCAACCTGAAGTAGATTTGACCACCGTACAGGTCCTAGTCGATAAATTGCTTCAAACGCAAATCGCTATTTCTTGCTCAATAACAGCTCAACGTCTTTGTATTTACTCGCAACAGCAAATACAGTTAGCGCATAGTTGTAATTCCGTCTTTTGACAGTATCATGCGACATAAATAATATTTCCGCCTGATGAACTTCATTTGGAACGTTAACATCAAAATGTGTCAAGTGAATTTGTTTCGGCGGTAATAGATAAATCTGGCATATCGCTTGTCTTCATGAGCAATCTTCAGCAGTTACCTTTTTATTTAAGTTTATTAACTGCAGATTTTCCCCTCCAATATCCTCTTGGGGAATATTAAAAAGATTCCATATTAATATTAATTACTAGCACTTAATATCAGTTTACCCTTGATCGCAGATCTTACTAATCAGTTAGCTAATAATCACTTGAAAGATTTATTCTTAATATAATTCAATGCATGAATCAATTTCGATATGTCTATGCTGCAGACTGCTACTTTTATAACCACCATCATGATCATGACATGCTTGAGCGATATCGTTTATCGGATATCCACCTGATCTTGGTTGGTCTTGGCTCTTAAGTCGGATATCGAGTCTGGTTCCAGGGCCGGAGTATTTAAATCCTGGAAGATGTTTTTCTTCTGGGTATTTCCACCTTGGAACCCCTGTGAGTTTTGTCAATTTTGTTGCAATATCACCTTCTTTTTTGTTTTTAAATCGTCACTTGATTTCGTAGAAATAAATCTAAAAAGCACGAGAAAATGGTAAGCATCATGAAGCGCTACCAAATTATATTCGTATAATTACAATTAATTATAATTAGACCGTCGGGAAGAGACATGATGCAGTTGTTACTTAAAATATTAATGAGATTGTTAAAATGGGACAAACTCTGTTTGGTAACACCATCTGTAGATGATAAGTGGTGTTGCGTGTCCGACCCACCCTCGTACGAAACTGAAACTGTCATTTTCTAGTTTTGTCTGAATTAGTCCTAGTCTTATTTGCACTTTCTCTCTTTGTAACAGGCCTTGGTTGGACAAAGAGACACCTATGAATAGGTCGCTTCTTGTGATACTTCCGTGATTTAAAACGGAATTCGATACGGAAGCTTTGCAGAGCCATATGTAGCTTGAAGAACATATTATGGTTAAATATTATTGACATCTAAACTTCCTTCTTGTTAACAATGAAATGATTCAAACCGAATTCAGTAATCTCATAGCTCTTTGCAACATATATAATGATATGACTACACAACATATAAACAAAAATCAAAAAAGATATGAAATTGGAAAACTTAAAACATACTGAAAATATTTAAGGTACAAAACAGTATTAGGTCTCTAAGTTTGTTCCCGCAGTCGATAAAGGTTAGTTTTAAGAGCTCTGTTGAAATGGATCACTGTGTATTTGTGTCTAATTTGAATCGGCAATTCGTTCCACATCGCCGGGCCCTGATATGCAAAAGAACGTTGTCCATATGACTTCGTTTTCATAGTGAGAACAATGAGTATACGAAAAGGAGCGTAAGGATCTTGCTGGTGTATACATATGGGTGAGGCCGGATTGGTATGTTGGACTGGAGTGCGTCAGTGATACGTAGCACAGAGAACACATTTTTTGTTTGATTCTGTATCGAACGGATAGACAGTGTAGAGTACAGAACATTCGTGAAGTTTGCTCTGATGGAGGTACTCTATAGATGATCCGAGCAGCTGTGTTTTGAACTTTGTGAAGGTTCCGGAGTAGATTTTGTGACGAACCATACATAATTGAGTTACAATAGTCCAGTTTTGAAAGTACTAATGAAAACACAAGTATTTTAGCGGCATTAACTGAAAGATGTTTGCGGATGGAACTGATGCGTCACAGCTCAAAATATACAACCTTGCATATGTTGATAATATGTTGGTGCAATGTGAGAGTAATTTCTAGAGTAACGTCTATGTTTCGTACCGAATTTAATGTTGATGTTGCTGATATTTATTGTTTGAGGTAAAGGATGTGAATGAGAAAGTATATATGTTGTAATCAGAATGGCCTCAGTTGTATATAATTTATCTGCAGCTTGTTACATATCATCCATTTTTTCACAACAAACATGCACCTGTCTACTCCTTGGATGGTAGCATCAATTTCAGTCGGATGGCTAGACTTGTATATTTGGTTGTCATCAGCGTACAATTGATGAGACACTGGGTGATGATCTATGACTCTTGAGAGCGGCAGCATCATTTCTTCGCGTATCACATATTAAAGTTTGACCTTTTGTTTATAATGAACGCTTTATTATATAAATGTGTAAGTGTTTAAAACAAACTATGGAATTTACCTAATATAATGTTTAATTACCTTTATAATGCATTCACTAGTATATGCCCTGCCTTGTACGATCACATTGTGTTTCAAACTGTACGGACACACTGTACGAAATATTATTACAAGTAACGCGAGAATGATTCATACATGTGACAAATATTTATAAACTTTCCTTTTGTCAAGAATGAAGTATTCAATACAAATGCAGTAGTTCTCTCTGGGTTAATAACTAATACGTTTACATCTAGGAGTTCACATATAATATGTGTACAGGTTTGAAATGAATATAACAACCGTACCTTATTCGAGGGATATTATAATACTAATACTTATAAGAATACCAATAATAAATAATAATGATGTAAAGGAGAAGGGGAATTGAAACAGCATATGTTAATAATTGAATATTAACTACCAAATTGTAAATTACCGAATTTAATATATACTTACCTTTCACAAACATGAAATAGAAAAAATGGTGTTGTAGACGATACTTTACAAAGTGAACCAACAAATATATTTGATTTGTTGATCAAATTACTGGATGAAAGATGAGTATGTTAAATAATCATACTAAGTACTACTACTACTTCTGATAATACTACTACTATTACTACTACTACTACTACTACTACTTCTATCAATAATAATATTATACAAGATATGGAATTCACTCACACTAAACCAGTCGTACATGTAATGTTGAAACATCATTAATACATGTAAATCATAGTAACGACATAGACTTTTGCAGGTAACTATAACTTACACACTCATAAGAAGCAATAATAAGTAGCATTTTCCATATATACTAATATTTAACACACAGACCTATAAAAGTATAAATATTACTGTCAACGTTTTCTTTACCGAATTTAATGTTCGCTTACCTTTCACAAACATGTAATAGTATCACTACTGCGGTAGAGGATAATGCCGTAAGTTTAAATGTGCGCACATTACATTCGATGTCACAACTCATTAACACGGAAGAAACACAAAGAGCAAACTATACGAAACCTGATTCAAAACTTCCTTATCCACAATAATACAGTTTCAAACTGAATTAAGTACTTCTTTCAACGGATGAATGACTATCGAGTTTACATCCTGTATTTAATACTATTATATGTATTTAATTTTGCGGAAAGAGTTTTCTGAATATGTTATGATATTAAAGAAAAACATCACCGTCTTAAAATAATAATAATAATGATAATAATAATAATAAATAATAATGAAAAGATGATAATGGAAGAACACAAGGAACACCTTTCATTTGTCCTAACATACACACACATTCACACAGTTCAGGGAAAAACAAATAATATAGACAATCAGGTTGGCTGGGAGGGAACAATAGTGAAGTATCGAATTTCGTTATCATCAATTTGCATTATGCGCAGATCAAATGTGTTAAGTTCCTCAATCGACAGTTCTCTTCATAATAAACCCAATTTTGTTTTTCTTCTCAAATATGTAAGGGACGGACAGTGCTTCAAATGGAAATCAAACTCAGATTTGTTTAAAACTGATTATGCCCCCAACCTTTCTCCTAAGACGAAGACATACTGAACCTTTTATTCAACTAATTCGATTAAATCACGTATCTCAGGACTATGCCGTGTTGCCGGAATTAGGTCTGCAAGTTCCAAAATTCTGATTTGAAAAGACTGATTATCATAATAAGCAGTAAAAAATTTGTGAAATGAAATTACTGAGAGAACGGCGCTCCGTGAACTGCAAACGCCCATGTTTGGTCTTAGATGCTATTGGCGCTAATGGTGTGACTGAAATTTATACACCATATCGGATGCAATTGACCAATTGGAATTGTTATCGGCGTGACGTCGATGTTAACTGGTACCTTCAGTGAATTAATTTCGACGCGACCACATTCTGAAATGATTTTAGCTGTGCATAGCATTTTCAATAGGATCAGTCAAGTGTACCAGGTTGCATTATATAATACAATAATCAGTATGGCTGAATGTCAGAATGTGGTTGCACCAACGAAAAGTCACAGACAGCTACGAGCACAAATAGGAAACAACTCGAATTGAAACATAGGTAAGGTCTAGTAAAGAGAACCAACGTTCATGCAAATAACTAGTTATCAATCCAAACCACACTTCCTCGTAGCATGTTTATTGATTGCTACAACATGCTTGCCTAATTAAGTGCATGGTCTTTTTGAGAATGTGTTTATAAAATCCGATGGGTAGCATGAAATGTAGAGATATGCTTTTTTAGAAAATTCCTTGGGGAAATCCATCCGAACAAGACAACTTCATACGATTGGATCGGTAAAGTCACGTGTGTGCAAGCACCCCTGCTTACAAAGTTAAAAGTGTTCAACAGGCATCGCAACCTTGTAGATTACATTGCCACGAGGGAAAAAAGTCGTATATGTGGAACTGCCACAAAACGTTGAAGGAGACATCCTGAAGTAATTTTGTGTGCGAAACTTATTTTAAAGACTACTGATAATTTTTGTGCACTACACAATAGTAATCTCCATCTTACGCAGTCAAAAATATGTAAATATTTCCCATTTAAACTGCTTATGACATACAGCTATTAACATAGACCGTAACACGAAAATATACATATATAAATATATACATATAAATATGAGCAGCGAATCGACCTGCCGCAGCACTGTACTAAGCATTTGGTCAGTTCCTAGTAAGGTAGTTCCTTACTAGACCGTTTTAACTCTAATCTCTTACCTTTGACGTCATGGGGCTTTCCGTGTATGCTCTGTTTTCAAAGCAAAATAGTGAGTATTCTGAATGATTTAATGTCATAAATGAGAAGAAGAGGGATTTTAC